>CM053276.1:15035551-15292456 GCA_028583415.1 Protea cynaroides | reverse complement strand
AAGACAAATAATGAAGCATGTTTCTCCAAGTCTTTCTACTTTTGTATTCATTCATAAAAAGGCTGGTTTTGATGAAAGTACTACCCACCTTGTCTGGAGTCTTTAGGCATTTGTGAAGCTCAAATGTTATTTCAAAAGGACACATTAACATGTTCGTTCCTGGGCATGTATACATAAATAGCTTCTAGCATCTTTCTTTGACAAATTAAGAACATCAATTCTGTTTGTATTACTTCAACTCTGCAAGAAGACAAATAATGAAGCATGTTTCTCCAAGTCTTTCTACTTATGTATTCGTTCGTAAAAAGTGTGGTTTTGGAGAAAGTACTTATGTAAACGTACAGATACATTTAAAACTTGTGTTTGGTGGTACAAATTCTGGTGATTGTGATGCAAAACAAAAAGGGAAAAAGAAGAAGAAGAAGGAAGAAAAAAAGGAAAAAAAAAAAAAAAAAACCCCTATGTGGATAATAATTAAGCTGTTATATGTAAGCAGTGAAAATTTATTGGTTACATAAAATCTGCAAGGCGTGGGATTTGGTTGCAAAAGTTTGTTTTCTTCAGTAGGTGCAACTCTCAAGGTTCAGTGACCCACCTTGTCCAGAGTCTTTATGCATTTGTGAAGCCCAAATGTTTTTTGAGGACACATTGAACTGTTCGTTCCTGTACACGAAAACATAACTAATTTCTAGCATCTTTCTCAACAATTTAATTTTTCTTTTAGTAGATGATGGGAAAAAAATTTCAAGTAAAAGGAAAGAGATCTTTCAATGGGCCTGCCCACACCACAGGCTATGATTGGCTGTTCTAACTGTTGGATGGTTAGGTTATGGTCTAGATTGGTTTTATGTGTGCATTTTTGGTCGTCCATCTCAACCATCTGGCCCATTATATGTTGAATTTTTTCCCTTTTATTTGCTATGCTTATATTGTTTTTCAAATAAATGACTTTCTTCAAGCTCTTGCCAAAGCTTTTTTCTCTGTGTGATTATATTTGTTTGAGATAAAGCTTGCCACATGACTAGAGGCTGATGTGGTGAATAGGCCCAATAAGAAAAAATGTTAGTGCCATTGAGCTGCCATGTGGCAGAAAACAAGGCCCATGGATAGAGACTATGTACAGCCTGTAGAGGGATCACTGAGACAGAGATAAAGGAAATTACATGGAAAAATACAGAAGAAATTAGCAGGATAAACAATAAATGAAACGATCCATAAACAAGAATCCAAGAAATACTTTGATTCCTAACAAGTTTTTTTGCTAACAATCTAGATCATTAAATTATTTTAGTTGCCAGTCAGACTGAGACGTGGGTTGTGATTTGCAGGTAATTCCTGCTATTAACTGGTGAGGACTTTTTATTTTATTTTATTTTAAGAGCCTTCCAGTTGCAAACAAAGAGAAGGTGCTGCTTTTGCTCAGGATTTTATATGGAAACCTCTCTTCAGACGAACTGCTACATCCACTTTTCCCGAAGCTTGGCACATGGGTAAGGATAGGTTCAAATTGTACAATTTCACCCCTGTTCAGTACTATGTTCCATGTCAGAGATGATGTTTCTCCTGATTCTGTGGTAGATAATTGGTTCCATCCACATAAACCTCATCTAAGTTGTTCGGTTTGTTAGGAAAGTTAAAATCGCCTTTATTCACCAAAATTCTTCATAGAAGCCGTTGAGCTCCCTATTATTGTATCATTCTCACCCTGCAATCCTCTTGCTTACGCCTGCATTTATATTTATTTGTCAGAAAAGCTTATGCATATTTTGGCTGATTAAATTACCAAGTTTTTTACGGCAGCCCAGGCCCAGCTGGCTCTTGGGTGTTTCAGGAATCATAACAGGACTGTTCTTCTGAGCTTAAAATGCTCATTTCGTTGTCAAAGAATTTGCTGGGCATCATTAAAGGCAATTCTATGCTTGTGGTTAGTTGATTACAACCTCATTCTGGTGGATCTTGGAGGTACTTTCACCTCATAAGCAGGGTAAAGTTTTTGTGCTCTACAGAGGGTTTCCCCCTTTTATTGAGAATGAGGTTCAGCCTACTCTTTTGTTGAAGATTTTGCTGGGGTAATGGGGTCACTTGACATTCTGTTTACTTAGGTTCTTGGCCCACTGGTTAGTCCCTTGTGGGTGTTCCTGGCTTTGACCTCCTACTTTGTTGTTGTTCTTGTTACCTTATTGTCATTGTTGTACTTAATTCTTTGTATCCATTTCATTTTTCAATAAAAATTTCTTTTTTATTAATGGATGAATTCATCATTTTTTATTGCCAGCTGAAAATTGCTCTCAAGTATTCTATTCTGACTTGATCTCTACTTTTAATTTATCTTCTTATATTCTCTTATCATTTAATTTTATCCTGTGAACTAGTTCTATATGCTCTGGACTTACGGTTCTGTTTGAGAATCCTCTTGGTAAGTAAATCTTCCATGTCCTTATTATCCCAAACGCATATAGCAAGAGGTTGTCCCATTTCCCACACCCCCCACTTTTAATATCAAATGTTTTATTCCACAACAGAAACTATTTAATACTAGGGTAAAAAAAAGGTTTCTACAAACTCATTTTAGGAACTATTCCACACATCCTCTATTTTTTCCATGTGAACAATATGATTTTAGCATTTTGATCATTGGATAGACAGCGAATGATAGGCAAGAAATCAAATTTACTAGCTCGTCTCAACTGCATGGGTACCTTTTACGGCATTTTGCCTCTTGTTTTTTCAATGATATTATTAGTCAAGTTGTCCTTATTTTTTCTTGCAATTTTCACAATATTGTAATGACAAATGGAGAAGTCATATTGGTTTGAAATTCTATATATGACTTGGTGATGACATTAACAACATGTCCACAATTTAGGAGGAACGTAATTGTTGTAGGGCAAATATAATAGGTGTCAAGCAACCTCCCCCACTTTTAAATTTTCTTTCTTGCTCCTACCTTAATATGTTCGTAGAAGTAGATGCTTATTGATATGCTGTAGTTAATCCAAACTACAACCTTTTTTTTTTTGGGGGTATCTAATAAATCATACTATTGGTTTTTTGAAGCCCAGTATATATAATATTTTTTTTCGGGTGCTTTATCAGGTCATAGCTGAAAGCTTATCTGAGGAGGAAATTGCCGGATTGAAAGAGATGTTTAAGGCAATGGATATTGGATACTGACAACAGTGGTAGAATCGCATTTGATAAGCTGAAGGCTGGTTTGAGAAGATATGGTTCTACCTTGAAGGAGTCGGAGATCCGTCATCTTATGTATGCGGTAAGATTATTTTGTTTTCCTTGGGAAAAAGAAAAAAAATGTTTATGTTGTTTCAGTATTGTTTAGAATACTTTTCGCTGCTGTGATGATAGTGTGTTTCCATGAACTGAGAGATAGGCTTGCAAAAGTAGATAGTCCTCTCCTTCACAGGAAACAGAAGTAGACAGTCCTTGAAAACCATGAAAAAAACACATGAATCCTGTTGCATTAGAATAATTTAATCTGGGGACTATATTTAGTTAAAAAAATATAGAAAATGCGTCAGTTTATCCTTTATGCTGGTATAGTTGGGGCAATTGTTTGTGTTTCTACCACACTCCTTTGACTATCCTTGGCTTAGTTTGTCTATTCCTGACAATTTTGTTTCCCTTGGGTGGGGGGGTTGGGGAGAGCAAATTTTGTTTCTAAGATGCCTTTCAGATGACTTCTTATTGAGTCTTTAAACAGCTTCGGCTTCTGAATCTGCAGCAATTCTTTTGAGGTGCTTCTTCTCTGAAAATTTTGTTGCTATAATTTCTGCTAGGGTGGCTTTAGATTGTGTCTTATGCGGTTATGCCACTTCTGCTTTCCCAACTGAGAGAGAGCTGTTTTCACTGTAACATTCCTGGGGAGTTTCACATATAGGATTCTGTTTAGCTAACTGAGTTTGATCATCTCAGGCTGATGTGGACAACAGGTATTGGGCTCATAAGAGAGGCTATAGAAAAAGAAATAGAAATAAATGATTAGCTTGCTTTGTAACTTGCATTTTCTGAATGGCTATGGCAAATAGGGAGTGATTGGTGAGCTGAAAAGGTATGCGAACCTGACTCATGGGTAGGATCCCTTGACATTAACATCTTTCTTTGAAGTTTTTCAATCTATATATAACACATTAGCACAACTAAATCAAACCCACAAAGAGGAACTGCAAATCGTCCAATTGTTTACAGATTACTGGTGTAAATTCAATTCCTTAATTATTAATTTCTTGGTTTTCTTTCTCCAGATAAGTATGTTTGCCTTCTAATGAATCATTATCGATTGTTGTTTAATATAAATAAAATACTCAAAATTTTGCATCTGCATTTGCAAACATTCACAGCAAAACCGATATATTCTTCTTTTTCCATCTACATGTTATAGTCACATCTTGTTCTTTGTTCTCTTCAAGATGTTGAAGGGAAATGTAAATCGATTTCCTGAAAAGAGACAGTATAAGCTTTCATAGTTCCATCACTTGCATTGTCTTGATCAACTTCTTTGATAATATCTTCAAGAAGAACATCTGTCATGCCATGTTCTGAGCAAACCTGCTGGAGTCATCAACTGTAATGTAACCACTGCCATCCTTGTCAAAGTATGAAAATGCCGCAATGAGATGTTCCTTACGATCCTTTTTATTAAGAATCTAAGATGTACTGTTACAGCAATGAATTCCTTTTCTGTTGACTTATACTGGTTGAATGTGTGGTCGCTTCTCTGACCTCTTTGGTATGTACTGGATGTCTCGTGTTTTTTAAATAACTTGTCAACTGGTCAGATGAATTTGCTGGTAAATTTAGCCGAATAGTTGCATGCTTTGCTGTAGTCTCTGAGACCCCCTCCCCTTTTTCCCCTTTAGGGGTTGGTGCTGATGGAGGATTCTGGTTAATAATATCCAACAAGTAAATATTTATGGACTTCAACAGTCAAGTTTCCCAATCTCACTTTTTGAAGTTGGTGCCTGGTCATGTTGTTGGCTCACTCTCAGTATAGGTAAAAATAATACTGCAAATTGGTTCTGCAGCCATGATTTTTCCTTTTTCCATTTATTATTCTGCATACCATGTTAAATCATATCATGATTGTAGAATAGTACTGATGTAACTTTTTTGTTTTTTGGATAGGTAGGCTCCAAGGAGAGTTGAATTCATTAGTCCTGACCTCTTTGAGGTGTTGGTCTTTACCAACTGAGCTACCCCTTGGGGTAACTGGTGTTACTGTTACTGTAGTAGCACCTTCTAAGTTGTATGTAGCTGTCATGTCGTTGCTATCATTTTGTAGTGATACTATTTAATATTGTTTAATACTTTCTGTCCAAACATGCCCAGTTTATCATGTTTTGAAAGAAAATATAACAAAATAGTTTTGAAAGCACCAAACTTGTACTCCTCTCGTTTTTCCCCCTTCTTTCCTGTACTCCTTATTTTCATTGTTTTTTAAACCCTCCTTTTTGGTTGGTTCGCATGATATCTTTTGGTAGCTTGCTCCACATGAAATATAGATCAGATTATGAGATTTGGATTCGTTATTGATCTTGGTGTATAATATTAACAGGTGAAGAAGGGAGCAGATGACCATCCAATACTTGTAGGTATGTCCATAGGTTGTACCATGACTTGGGTGTGCAGGATTCGACAGTTCGATTCCTGGGAGGGAGGGAGGGAGAGAGAGAGAGAGAGAGAGAGAGAGAGAGAGAGAGGGGGGGGGTGAAATGCTTATGATTTAAACAAGTAATCTAGATTTTAATCACATTGTGAACCAAATCAAATGTATATATAGCAAGGAGCATTCATGGAATATTTTAATAGATAGGTGGCTTTGGGCAATTATATTTAGAACATTGTCAAAGAATATGACTGAGATCAGAACAATATTGAGGTGTATTGTTTTTTTTTTTGGTCTGTTCTACATCTAGTATAACGTTCAGTGATCTCAGATTTAATCGACAATTCTCCCCCCAGTTTCTCTGAATCTTTATGGTCCCATACAGATAACCAAGAATTTATGTGTTTTTGTCACTTGATCTCTTGCAATATGGCTGCTGCAGAAAACTTGAAGCCATTAATTTTGTGATGAATCATCAATAGTTGTGAATGTTGGGGTGATGAGTTATGATCATGAATTGAAGAAGGATCCAGCAATCTAATGATCCAGGTTAAGGAATAGGTTACCCGACCATCACCAGGATCATATCTTAAAGCAGTTTATCCATAAAGTCTCAGTTGCTGGATTAAAAAATTGCGAGAGGACTTCTTTCTTGTCAGCAGAAATTATATTGTTGTTCTTGACGGTTTCAGCGCTCTCTCACAACCCACTTGCCTATTGGAGAAACCTGTTTCTTCTATTCTAAGTTAGAGTTTATTATTTTTAATTTACTTAAAACACGTGTGCATTGTTACAAGTAGGTAGCAAATTTGACCTTGCTTTTTTCCTTTTTTTTCTTTTTTTCCTTCATGAAATCGAACGAGCACTATGCTTGGCTGTGGCCCTAAGATATGTGGTGCAACCAAGAGGGAGGATAGAGGACATGATATGATATGTATAGAGAAGTGAATGCGATAAAAGTCGGAAATAAGGTTTGATGTAAAGTATTTATCATGATATTTCAGTATATATATATATATATATATATATATATATATATAGAGAGAGAGAGAGAGAGAGAGAGAGAGAGAGAGAGAGAGAGAGAGAGAGATTGTGAGATATAATTGCAATTGTAAAATGTATGACGAGTTGATAGAAATGTCTATAAATGGATTAAGTCGAAGCTTAGGGCCTGTTTGATAAAACTTCTACTTCTGGATTCTATGGATTCTGGCTCCCAGGGAGTCATTTTGGAGTAGAAGCGCGTTTGATAAGTCTGATTGGATTCCAACTCTCATAGAGTGTACCGGATTTAGAATGGTTCCAGAATCTAAAATTTTGGATTCATAAATACTTGTTCCAAGCGGTTGAATCAATTTTTTAGGAAAATAAAAATAATCGACTCTCACATGACTCTCACTTAACCATCACCACCACCACCACCACCGCCACCACCACAACCACCACCACCACCACCACCACCACCACCATCCACTTCCACCATCACCACCACCACCACCACTGCTGCCACTGGCGGCACCACCATCACCACCACCGCCACCACCACCATTGCCATCACCATAACCACTGCTACCACCGCCACCTCCACCACCACCCACCACCACCACCACCGCTGCTGCCACCACCACCACCACGGCCACCTTCGCCACCACCCACCACCACCACCTCTTTTGTTACCACCTCTACCATCACCACCACCACCCACAACCCACCACCGATCACCCACCACTACCACAACTGTTTTTCTAGACTTCGATTGGGGGTATGGTGTGTTATTAAATATTTTTCTAATCCAAAGATACTCTAGAATCCATTTCAGAATTGCGTTATCAAACAAGTTTCTACTCCAAAATAATCTTGGAATAGCTTGGAGTAGAATCCAAATTTGAACCAGAATCCAAAAGCAGAAATTTTATCAAATAGACCCTTAATCTCACATTTTGGTTGAAGAAACATCTTCTCATGTCACCCGGTTGGTTAGTCTGCGTTGGATGAGATCCATCAATGTCTATAACGTGTGAAACCCACCTTTGAAGTATGAGAATTATTTGATATGGACAATGATCAGTCCTGTGGAAACAAATTTGAGGGAGGTCAGAGAACAGCACAAAATGCTCCATGGAAAAAAAAAATTATCCTCAATTATTAAGGCAAAGAATAAGTTTACACGTCCGTTTCACCATCCGTTGACTTAAAATTTCTGAAGTCAACCACAAACCATAAAGCATGGTTTCATAATTTATACATGCTGTCATTGTATAATCTGCAAGACCCATTTGAGTTGGTTTCAGCCTTGAGAGAGAGAGAGAGAGAGAGAGAGAGAGAGAGATGGAGATGGCGAATTGTGATCCTTCAATCCACCATTTCAGCCACCCACATCCCTTGGAGTTACAAGTCTCTAATCCCCAACAACAATCCATGAATACAGTTCCATGCTCTGGTTGCAAGCTCAAAACTTCTGCCACATTTTATGCCTGCAAGTCATGCAACTACATCCTCCATATCTCATGTTCTAAAATGCCTCAGTGCATATCTCATCCTGCTGACCCAAATCACACTCTCTCTCTCCTCCCTGTTCCTGCATACCCAGAAGGTTACTTCGATTGCGATGCCTGTGGCCGACCAGGGTATGGATTCTCATACCATTGCCAAGCCTGCAATTTAGACATCCATACCCTCTGTGCTTTGATGCCTTTATCCATCAATCACCAATCTCACCATCACCCACTCACTCTCACCTTCTCCCCTCCCTATCAGAACAAAAGCTTCTCCTGTGATTTATGCTGTCAGGTGGGCTCCAATCATTGGCTCTACAGGTGCAACTTTTGTGAATTTGATGCCCATCTGGATTGTGCAAGGACTAATAATCCCAAAATACCAATGCATCCTCAACTTCAGCCTCAACCGATTTATCAACAATTAGTGCAGAGGACTGCAATTCCCCAGTATCAATATGGGCCTCAGTTTAGACCTGCTTATATTCTTCCAAACAGGAATAACCCAAACCAGGTTGTGTACAGAGGTGTTGGGCCTCATCAGAGAAATAGTCCACATAATGATCTGTTCAAAAATGTGCTTCAGAATTTGGCCAGTGGTGCGATACAGGAGTTAGTGCAAGATATCACGGGTTGTGGCAGCTGCAGCAGCGGTGGTGGCAGCGGCGGTGGTGGCAGCGGCGGTGGTGGCAGTGGGAATTTCATCAGTACTGCAGCAAATCACTTGGGTCACAGTATGGTGCAAAATATTATAGATGGTGGTGGTGGTGGTGGGAATTTTGTCAATAGTACTGCAGCACAGCAGTTGAGCCAAAATCTATTCCAAAATATTTTGGGTGGTGGTGGTGGCGGCATTGGGTTTTTCTGTCAGTAATGCATCACAGCAATTAGGCTAAAATATGGTGCAAAATATTTTTTTTGGGGGGTGATGGTGACGCCGGGAGTGCCGGAGCTCCTGATTTTAGTGGAGGTGGTGGAGCCTGTGATTTTGGAGTAGATTTTTCATGAAGCTGTGGTGTCAACTATGGGGAAATGGATGGAGGATTTGCTTGATTTGGAAATCGATCATGTGACTTAAAAGTTACAGCTTTTACAAGTTACTTTCAGTTTTTATATCTTGTAAACAGGGGGAAAGTTGTGTTTCTTTTAATTTGTAAATAGAAAAAAGTTTTGTATTTCTTGTTTCCTCCTCCTAAATAAGGTTGATGAAAAGCAATAAATGAAAGAATAAATGAAAGCAATTTCCAAATATTTATCATGGTATTTCATCTGAAAATGATTTTTTTTTTAAAATTGGGATGGTTTATTGTTTTCAAGTAGATTGTCATTGTACCTCTCCCTAGACCTATAGTAATGGAAGCCTTGTGCATTGAGACGTCCTTTTTTATTAGGATAGACTACTTACATTTTCCATGTTAAGTCCGCTTAGCACTCATATTGGTGATAGTAGGCCGTATCCTCCAGGATTGAAATCCTCTCCATCCTCTAGTCGGATGGAAATATGGCTACCGACCCTTGATGCGAGACATGATGGGGTCGACTGAATCTGAACCGTTCAGTCAGTTGACAAGGTGAGAGACGAAAAAAGGGCTTGTCAATTAGCTGGACGGCTCGAATTCAGTCGACCCCCACGTGTTGGGCATTAGGGGTCGGCAGCTGTGTCTCCATCCAATACTGAGGATGGAGATGATTTCTATCCCTATCCTCCATTATCTTCTTTTAATATTTTTATCTTAATCCAGATTTGGGTTTTTTGGGTATAAGGGTGTTCTTGACATTGATTCCTTCTAGAGCATATTCATTAAACGGTTACGGAAATCATAAATACAAGGGGCAGTATTGGTATTTGAGAATGAAAGGGGGTTTGACTTTGCACCGATTCGAAGGCGTCGAGCGCCGAAATCAACAGCTGTATCAATAAGAATATCATTCTGGATTTTATATGGGAGAAAAATAAGGAGAAGAGAAATGGTTAAACAAACACATGAAAAATTGAAAACAAATAGAAACAAATCAATTCCATTTGATCCCCCATTGTACTCCATAGTCATGCAGGGATAGTGTTTGGATTTAAGGGTATCAATTTTGGGACCGAATCGATAGCCAGAACCAATCGGTCCAAATTAACTCGAAACCAATTCAGATCGAACTATTATTAGAAAGGTTTTGGATTGAGATATGGCATATCCTACCAGCCTCGGTCTGGTCTGAGGTAGCCCGAAAGCTGTCCTAAAATCGGACCGATGAGTCCAAACTCTATAATGGGCCGGACCAAACCAATTTAGACCATATACTAAACCCTAGTTTCACTACTTCAGTTTTCTGGATGAGCTTAATCGGTTTCTATTTGGTTTTCAACCCGAACAGATCCGATAACAACTCAAAACTAAACCGGTCTGTTAGTTAATATGCATAGTGTAACTCACCCAGCCCGAACCTCTTAATGCACATGTTTCGATTAGGACCTATAAGGCCCGACACTGATTTACCCCCGACCGACCCGTTGACACTCATGTTGGGATTGGATGATAGATCCATCCAAAATTGTTAATCTTGACCGGTCCGACTTTGTCAGTTTTTTTTCCTAGGTAGGCAAGGGTTGGGTGAAGCCCAAGGTTAGTTCCTATTCTATTCGATCTTGGTTCACATATTGGCTGAGCGTGTTCTGAATTTCCAACCAAGCCTGGAACAACCCAACAATCCATATATAGTACCAGTTCCAATTTCGCATTATTGGTTGTCCAATGCTGGTATGACATTTAGAATCAGACCAGATCTGAACCAGAGGGGATCCAACCCAATAAGCAACCCAACTCACGGATCAAATGGATATTATAAAAAGAAAAGGGAAGGTTCTCTGGTTGATATTATTATATACAGTATTAATCACGTGTCAATTTACCATTAGACTGTGTCAATTTACCATTAGATTGATACATCTTAGATCGATTTTAAACGTAACCGATACTGTATCTGAAGCCTGGATTAATTTTGAACCTTCTTCATTGGGTTCAGTCAATTATTTCCGTACATTCTTGCAATATTGACAATTTAAAACATCCATGGGTTTCCATCAAGTATTATTTCCAGAATATTTACATTGATAGTAACACCAGTTGACTGACTTCGCAAAACTTAGCCAAGTAAGAATGTTTCCAAGTAGAAACTAGGAAACTCATCTTGTCTATTCTACACATAAAATATAGGAGAGGGGTTTGTTAGGGGGAGCAATTAAAAAAAAAGGAGTTTTTGTGTATAAAGATAAACAAGAAAGTATTATGGAAACTTTAAATACAATATGGAGGGTTTTGCACCTTTTATAGAGTGAGATGCTTCGGACTAGGACTGCAATAGGGTCGGATTTGGCTGGGCATTTTAAAACCCCAGCCTAACCCTAGATCCCTTTAGTTTAGTTTAGACCCACCTTGACCTTGACTCAGGGCCTAAAAGGGTCGACCTGAGTCCTATCGTGCAGGGTTTAGCCCACCCCAAGCTCACCCTGATTGAACCTGATTCAAGGTTGTAAGCAAGCCCACTCAACATTGCCTCTCTCTCTCTCTCTCTCTCTCTCTCTCTCTCTCTCTCTCTCTATATATATATATATATATATATATATATATATATATATATATATATATATATATATATATATATATATACCTACAACGTCGACGTCGGGTTGAACTTGGCCAGGTCTTGTTCGGGCTCAAGACTGATTTGGCTGTGTTGAGTTCTGATTCAAGGTAGGTTTGGGTTCACAAGCCAAATTTGCACTCCTACTTCAAAGTCCAGACCATACCCCGACCCTCGAGAGGCAAATCAGTCAAACTTTCTCCATAAATATATTCATCAATCACGCATGCCTAACTTTGTCTTGACTATAGCAAACAACTTCTTTCTTATCATGAAAGATAATGTGAAACCATGAAAGATTTTTAGTGGAAATCATTGTGATCAAGTAATGAAGCTTCCTCTCTAGTTCATGATCCTGTCTATACCGAACATAAAATTAAGAATAAGAATAATAGAAGATGGTTACAAGATCAAGTAGATCATCTTCCACTCCTAGGCATTTCCTTGCAGCTTCTATATCACATTAGAGGAAAAGTGAGGACCCTTTTGAGGCCTTCCATGCTATTGCTTCAGAAAGTAATTATTTGGCTGATAGAGCTCAAAACTGGAAATGGGTCAACTTCAATCTATTTATAAATATCATTATCTGGTTGCAAGTCTTTGTACATTGAGCTCTTAAATTCAGTTCAAAAAGTTTGAGGTATTAGGTTGATTGATCCGTTGGAAATCGAATGTCTTGCATTCCGATGTATAGGTTTATGAATTAAAACTCCGAAGGGCCATTAAAAGCTCGAAGAACTTGTAGGGCTTGACGCCCTGCGGAGTTGGCTCACTCTGCATGTTACCTTTGTTTGTGGGGATTCAACGAATTTGGAGTCCATATGGGGTTTTGGGGGTGAGAGCCTCAGGCAAATTTTTAGGATTATATATATGGGTAATTCAGTGTTTTATACTTGTATATGGTTTACTATAAATATATACAGATAACTTTCTTAACAGAATGAGAGGACTAAGGACGATTGTTGTTACTCTATTCTCCATTGATAAGAAGCAAGTCTCATCTCATTGTGGATGTAAACAGAAAACCCAACCACGTTAAATCTTTGCCTTGTGTGATTTCGTTTTATTTTTCTACATCGTATTTATGGTTGATTTCTACGAGACCAACTGCTATATGAAGGCATCCAAAGCCTCAATGTTTTTCAATGTGAGATTATTCTCAACATTCTTCCTCACGTGTTAATCTTTTTTTAATGCAGTATACGTGGCATATGTACGGTCTCTCTTTTAGGTGATCATATTTAAATGTTTAATGAACGTAGGACTCTAATAGCTCTGGCACAATGGAAAAACCGCTTATCTGACAAGCTCAAATTTGTAAATAAGGACCGAAACAATATATAATTTAAAAAATAAAAAAAAATAAAAAAACCCAATGAGGTCTCCAGTTGTTAGAGCTGGTGGTGCACAACTAGAAGGAAGCAGTGTCAGCAGCCGCCCCTTCTCTGCTATGAGACTCTCACATGATGAAGCACTAAAAGAGCAAGATGTTGATTGGAAGAAAGAAATTTTGAATTTGACTCCAACCAGTCACAGCTATACTTTTGTTTGTGTGTGGTATGTTTGCATAGGAAAACATGGAAGACATTACTTGACCAGAGGAAAAGCTAAAGTAAAGTCAAAGTAGATCTGGGACTTTGTTTTCTACCTAGTAATTTCCTGGATCCAAATTCTCTCTTGCAGCAGGAGGGTCCTGTAACTGATCCAAGGGGTTGGGGATCAGTCGACCCGCCTACCAATACATAGGGAGATGGACCGACTAAAATCCTGCCCTTGGCAGACGACATATCAGCAGGAGACGATTTAGTTGCTAATTTCCCTCAGATAGACAGTGGTCCTGCAACCGAAGGCTCGTCTCCCTCTCCATTCAGGTCTGGTCCATTCCGGTCACGTTCAAGCTTATACAACTTACAAATACAAGTTTTTCATTTTGCTGACTTGTGTTGAAGTTGTCAATTTGTAAGCCCTTGTAACTTTTTGCAGTGTGAACTCTTTGTGGCATAACTTCAAACACATGAGTGCACGAAGTGAGCCGAGTAGCATTTTGCAGTGTGAACCCTTTGTGGCATAAGTTCAAACAGCATCTTTGTTCTTAAGTTTTTAGAGAAGTGGATCCCACACCCTATGGAACTCGATGATTCCTAGAAAAATGGGTCCCACACTTATGGATGGTGATGAGGTTTTGTGGGAAGTACGTGTATGTGCCATTGAACTGAATTGTTCATAGGTTGATAGTCGATTAAGGCTATTGTTTTTTTTTTATCATAAAATAATAGTCTAGGGGATTTGTTGAAAACCAATAACATGATTATATAAGGATTAGAAAAAAAAATTGTTTTAACTGATATGCAATACAAAAAGTTAAAAAACAATATTTATTCCAAAATTTAGAGTGTTATTTTACCAAAATAGTACTAATGTTATTTTGAAAGTTAATACTCTTGGCATCCCTTAATTGGTCATGTCCAACAAAAAAAAAACCCAAAGGGTGGAATATATATATATATATATATATATATATATATATATATATATATATATATATATATATTATATTTCCCTCAAAACATTTTATGGCCAAACAAACACAGCCTTAAAAGTTTATGGAAGTTGTGTATCGATTGATATACCATTTTCTTTAAATTTACTTGGTTTAGTACTCAATTTTTGCTTGGAAAATTTCTACCCTAGAAAATATATGGTAAAAGGTAAAAAAAAGAAATTATATCCAACAAAAAAATATTAAATCCAACGATTGGGAATGGCTACTCCTTGTCACTTGAAAACAAGATTTCTAGTGATCGATATCGAATCAGTCCATTCGTATTGATTTTGGACTTGATCGGGATTTGATACCTAAATTTGAAGAAAGCATTGGCGAAACAAAACAACAGAGGAATTGTAAGAGTCCCTCCCCTCTCCCTACATTCCATTGGGGTACATAAAATAAGTTTTTTATCCTGTAAGCCATTGGGGACATACTTCTAGTAATACTAACATTGAGGTTCCACGGGTTACAAGGTAAGGAACCGTAATTAATATAAAATCAATTATTAAAATTAAATTTTTATAATGATTACTTAACATGATTATGTAATTAAAGCTAAACTCTAAAATCTGGTTATTAAATTGTATTTCACTCTATTTCTTTTGACATAAAATTTTATCATAAATATACGTATAATATTTTATATGTAAATTCTTTTTTTTAATATTCGTTTCCAAGAATTAAAATACAGTAAAAAAAGAAAAAGAAAAGAAAGAAACTTTTTTTTTAAAGGAAACAAACTTTTAAAAAAAATTAAAAAATTAAAACATTAAAAAAAATGTACATATATCATCTACCATAGTCCTGTGACACAAAGTAATTCAACATTTCAACCTCAAAGGATAGCCATCACCAATAAGCGAAATTGGTTACAACCAGAGGTCAAATTAGTGACTTAACCATTGATAGACACGTGGCACCATCGAAGAAGTTTCTTACATTTCACAAGGAAAGTATCCACGGGACCACGAAGACCCCCCAAGTCAAGGAGAAAGATGGTATAAATTACGTCCAAGTAAACGGTCTCAGAAAAAGCTGAAGCAGCCCCCCCTCTTCCAACAAAACTCAGCCATAAAGCCACCATGGCCAGCTTCTGCTTCCAACCAAAGAACTTCCTTGGAAACCCTAGCCCTAACTACAATGATCTAATGATGGATTATCCGGTGCCATCACCGGGATTCAAACTTTCTGATTTTCTGGCACCTGAGACTGGATCAGAGGATGATTCAGTGGCAAACCCAATTCTGCCTGAAAACATCAGCTATGATCATCAGATCGGAGACATTGGAAATGTATCCACAAGTACTGAAATGCAAGTGACAACTACTATTACACTATCTATATGGTTTATAAACATAGATATATAGATTTGTTATTATCACTAATTTTGTGTGTTTATTTATGTATTAATTTGCAGAAAATGTAAGAGGGGAGTGAAGAAAATTGAAATGGATTTGGGTTTCAGGGTTGCCTTTAGGACGAAATCTGAGCTTGAAATCATGGATGATGGATTCAAATGGAGGAAGTATGGGAAGAAGTCAGTGAAGAACAGTCCAAACCCAAGGTAAACAACTAAACCCATTACCAAAAGCATGAGTGATAATTTATATATATGGGTCATGTCAGTTTGATCATCTGATGAAGATGATGTTTGGATGGAGGAGATATGAAAAATCAATCTGAGAGAAAATTTGCTTCACTGACATGAGGTAGTTCTCCGGCCTGTTGTTCAATGTCTTTTGGCTTTTCATAGCTTATCCTTGCTTGTTGATCAAATATGTTATGGACCAGTATTAGCAGCTTTCTGGGGGTTAATCCTACATTGGTCTCATAAAGTTCATATGATCTTAGGTTCTCTCACCTTATAAATTTTTCAAAGGTTCGTATCAAAATAATTAAATAGGTTGACACTGACACGTAAATAATAGCTTAAATGCTAGTAGGAAAGGAGATCCATATCCTGAGGAGAATTCTCTGTAAGATGTCATCTGTGTATGTTTGTTAGGGTTTGTAGGAAACCCTAAACCCAGTTTTATCTAACACTTTTTTTTCCTTTACATACTGTGGGTCTTCTGGTATTGTTTTCTCTTTGCTGGATTCACACACAGAGAACCTCTCTCTATTTTGGTGCACAGACTAGTGGTGCCATAGGGTTTAAAATTGGAGGGAATTGTTCATGCATCTCTTACCACAAAGATCTCTCATGGATGCCTTTAATCTAATCTCTTAAATGGTTAATGGAGTATGTATAGAGTCAGATGATTTTGTTAGGGATTTATACTATTCTCCATTAGCTCTCATATAATATTAGCTCAAACCTGCAAATGGCTTCGGTGGGTCACTGTACGCTAGTTGGGATGAATTAATGTGGGAGGGTGGGGTTTGTAAATAGCTCTTACAGGTTGAAAGATAGAAAATGACACCATGAAAGCGTCATCATAGGGACTGGATGATGATGCATGCATGAATGCAGAAGTGAGCCGCCAGCACTGTCTTCCACAATAATGGTGTAATTTGACGTAACCTGCAGTCATCAATTTTTGTTCACTAGTTTTGATATGATGCAGTCATGAATTTTGTTATCCATTTCTGTTAAAAAGTAGAAAAAAGAAACTGTTCTTTTGAAATATCATCAGTAACCCAAAGCTGCAAATGAGTTTTAAGCTCCATCACAGTCTACTAATGAAGTCCTTTTATCCATTTCTGTTCTTTTATTATCTATTAATTCTGTTAAAAGGTAAAAAAAAAACTGTTATTTTGAAGAAGATCATCAGCAATTCAAAGGTACAAATGGGTTTTAAGCCCCATCACAGTTGACAACCACTACAAAGCTTTATCCTAATTAAATGGGGTCAGCTGTATGGATTTGTTCTTCAATTAGCTATGTTTGATATACTTGAAACAAAGTCTAAGCTACTATACATGTCTTTCCTCACCATCTCCCCGCTAGAGTCATCTTAGGTCTGCCTCTAGCTTGATCTTTTAGATCATTCAATATGAATCAAATTAGTATTCTTTCATATTGGAGCATCTAACAGTCTTCGTTGAACATGACCATACCATCTCAAATGATTTTCTTGTAGTTTATCATGTATCAGTATTACTCCCAAATTAGCTCTTACGATCATTCATTACCTTATTTTTTCTAGTTTTGCCGCACATCCATCTCAACATCCTCATCTCAGTTACATCAAATTTATCTATAAAATGCTTCTTAATTGTCAACATTCCACACCATGCATCAAATTCAATCAAATGACTATCCTATAAAATTTTCTGTTATAATTCAAGACAGATGTGAACAATTGTCTTACCCAATTGGTTGTGATAGAAACGAGATACTTGAAATAGCACAGAGAATACAAATGAGTATGCTAATCAATGTAAGTGAGGGACCCAATTGGACTTGTCTACCTTCTTTTTTAGGGTTTCTCTTTCATGTACTTAATGAGTCAATGCAGACTATATATAGAGTGAGGGTAAGGACCAACCATGTAAGAAGAAAACAATTATTATCTCTCTCATAATAGGGCATAATTGATAATAGTCCACATAAACATAGATAATATTATTACCACGATATGTTATAAGACTTATCTCAACAATCACAACACTCCACTATTCTAGTTTTCAAAAGAAAAGACAATGGCTATGCTAGCTCACCAAAAAGGAAAACCCTACGGGTTGGTGTCCTTAAGCCCCTTCCCCCTTCCTATCCCTCGTATCTCTAGTAGTATAGAAGATTGGATGCCAGTAAAGAAAGTAAGAATCCCCGCCCCCCCAAAAAAAAAAAAAGAAATAAAAAATAAATACAATTCAAGACAAAGTGAAGTATGTGTAGGAATTTAATAGCTAGGCTTGCTGTTGATGATTGTTGTTTTGTTGCTTCTGTGGGATTGTTTCTGATTTACAGATTCTGAAGAAGAAGATTGTAGTATTATATGTAGTTGAGTGTTTGATTTTTCATACATGTACATGTGGGTAATGCAGGAATTACTACAGGTGTGCAAATGGAGGGTGCTATGTGAAGAAGAGAGTGGAGAGGGACAGGGAAGATTCAAGCTATGTGATTACGACCTATGAAGGTATCCACAATCATGAAAGCCCTTGTGTGGTTTATTATGATCAAATTCCACTCATGATTCCCACTGGATGGACCTTAAGGGCTTCACACTCATCTGTTTGAAGAAATATATACATACGTATCATGTGTTCATGTAGGACTAATTAGCCGCCACCATATCACAGATATTTGGTATTTGAATCAAGGATGACCAAAAGTAGTTCTCTATGTGGATATCTTATGTAACTATTTATATATATGTATGTTCCATGTAGTGCATAGATCTGCTCTCTCCCTAGCTCTTTATGTGGGTGTTGGAGTCGTATTAATTTACTTGACATGCTACAATTAATGTACTATATATGGTACTATTTACATGGTTAGTTTAGCTCTCTCTCTCTCTCTCTCTCTCTCTCTCTCTCTCTCTCTCTCTCTCTCTCTCTCTCTCTGTTTGTGTGTGCAGAACTTTAATTATCAAGGTTGTACTTCATTTTTAGTTACTGAGGTAAGTCTTATTAATTAGATTTTAATTTCAATAGCTAATCTTGGTGCCAAGTTATATTGTAAAATTTTCGTGCGAATGATATTTTACATAAAATTTTTCTCCATGTAATTTTTTTTTCACTTTTTCAATTCATTTCTTTATATTTTACGTTAAAAGGAAAATCTTATATTACAAGAAATTTTTTCTCTTCCACCGGTTTACATGAAAACAAACGAAACATTAGAGATACTTACATCAATGCTGTGTTAATTTTTATAGTCAAATTCATTTCTTTACATTCCAATGTATTGGTATTTTCTTTCATCTTTTTGGCCATCCATTTCTTTCTAAACATTTTTCAGAAGTGTTTTTATTCTTTTGAAACAATATTCTTTGGTAGCATTCTTTTCTGTTTCTATTCTTTTGAAACAATAATTTGCAAAGGTAGTAGAAGCATTTCTGTTATTGTGTTTTTCAAACAAGTTTTTATTTCCTTTTTATTCAAAAAATATTCTTACCTCAAAAAATATTCTTACCCAACGTACCAAACGTCAAAGGGGTTTCTTTCTAAATATGAAAAAACATAAAAAAAAAACTACTTAATTCCAAATAGGGGTGTAAATGGACTAAATTGGAATCGGACACATCACTATCCGAATCTGAATCAGTTTACCAACTACTCTATTCGAATCCGATCCAAAATCCGACAGATGAATAAAAATCAAATCCGAATCCGATTTGGAAATTTAACCGGATATCCCGGTAAAATCCGATTCGAGTATGGAAAATGGAATTAGAATACAAATTATATGTAAATTGTGAAGAAAAAAAACTCTACTTTAAAATAAATATATAGCCTACCTTAAGAAAATAAGAGAAGAAACCTTAAATGATTATATAAACATTAAAAAAAAGAAATATGTGTCTTAACACTTTAAAACCTAAGGCTATATTAAGACTAAGCTGCATGGAGCGGATATAATTCTAATCATTTGACTGATATCTAAATCTGCATCTGATTCCAATCACTGCTATCCGAATTTGGATTCCCCTAATGGTTGCGAATTCAAATCCGATCCCAATGTTTATTATCCATTTACATCCTTAATTCCAAAGCAGTTTTAAATAACTAACAACATTTCATAAGAGTCAAGTCTCCACCTCTAAAATATTAATGATAGTAGTATCCGAGAAAAGGAAAGAATTACCATTCCGTCGATACTTCCATTTCACAAGAGTCAATCTCAATGGCAATGTCAATGTCGAAACTGCTACTATGTATCATTAATATATCTATTGATAAGCAAACTGCCCCCTCTCCCCTCATGTGTGGGGTTTGGATACTCTTTAGCCAACCAATTTGTGTTCAGTTGACATTAGGTGGGTTGGGATTATTAGGTGAGCATACCGATGTAGCGTGTTGAGTGATCTTAGCTCGTTTGTTCTCCGCTGGAGCGACTAGACAGTTGGAGAAGATCTTTTTCCCCTCATGTAATTGGTTGTATGCCATTAGATCCGGCATCCTAGTCCCTTAAATACCAAAATTACCCCCTCCTATTGGATGCATGGCAAACATGCCGAGTTGGAGGTGACAAGGCCACTTTGATTACAACTAGACATACCCAAAAATATATATGCTTTTCCTTCCACTAAGGGAGAAGTTAGGCAAGCACCTTCTCACACATGGTTTAAGTAATCTATATCGGAATGGTTGGATTGATCAATTCGTATTTGTTTTGAACCTGACGGATCTTGATCTAATTCTATTTTAATATTATTATTTACGATATCAGCTACTAGTCCCGGCCCATTATATGGAGGTCACCATCCTAAAACATTTACCATGCAATCCTTCCCTATCTATTTATAATTGTTGCTTTCACACTATATATTGTTCATCTTCAACGGATGTAGGACTAAATGGATAGAGTTCTTCTTAAGTTGAGTAGTTCTTCCAGTCGTGATCCAATGGTTAGAATTCACTCCGAACGTATACCAATATTAACTCCAGTCACTAGATCACCAACTTGAGCGACTACTCAACACCCACACCCACCCCACTCCACTCATCATTATAATTATAATAATAATAATAATAATAATAATAATAATAAATAAATAAATAATAAAACCCACAAACATTACCACTAAGTAGATATTGCAATAATGGGCTTTGGGGTGAAAGAGAAATTTCATTTTGAGGTACGTGCATGCCCTATATCATGATGCCAACTGTCTCAAAAAAATCCAAATTCCTCTTGATCACTATTTCTGTCATGAAAGTTCTTATAATAGTTTATTCTTTACAAAAAAATATTTCTTATCATAGTTTAATTGCATGGTCCACTAAAATCTTAAATTTAGACTGTTTTGATTGATGGACCATTGTGAACATGTGGACATAATCAATCGAAGTCTAATATAGTTATCGTAAAACAATGTATCCTCTGAGCGTTCTAGATACAGATTCTGTTAGTGGTTTTATAAAATTTCATCTACACCTCATCAAGGATTGTTAACATCATTCATACCCACAAGAATGTAAAAGCATCATCTAGGTCTACTTAACTGACGAAAATCGCTAAAATTGTTGAAATACAGTTTTACCCCTCATATTATAAATTAAAAAAATTAAAAAATTATGTTGATTTGTTAATTTGTTCTTCAAATCAAACTTATATTTTCTCTGTTTTCACTCTCTTGTGTTCACTCTTTCCCACCCTTTCGTTTTCACTCAGCTAAGCCCTAATTTGGAGTCACTGTGATGAGCTCCCTCACCAGCGACGATGACCTCCCTCATCACTTAACTCATCATCAACAGTTCTCGATCGAAAGCCACCCAAAAGAGGGTTTCGGGGATTGATGATATCAGGGGGGAGGGGGAGTTCCAAAAGAGGTGGATTACTGATATCAAGGAAAAAAACATATTTGATTCTTTTGCCGTCACACACACAAACACGCTCACTAAAATAGAGACGAACGAACAGGGGCAGAAACGTTTCGAATTGTTGTTTTGTTGAAACTTGAAAGTTTAAGAACAGGAAATTTGCTTTACACTTTTGAGTTTTGCAGAGAGAGAGAGAGAGAGAGAGAGAGAGAGGTTTTAGTATGAGAACAACCATCTGCTACCAATTTGTCAAATCGTTTGTAGCAGGTTAAAAAGAGCAATTCATTTCGTTCTCTGTGTTTGAGAGAGAAAGAGAGATGTTGATTCTTCTTTTTTTCAATTGGTCCTCCCATTTGTCGGCCTCCCTCGCTACACTAATGGTAGCAGTAGGGCTAAGTGGTTAATCATGATAGGAAGAGGGGGAAAGGCCCAAAAAACTAGAGATTTGGGGGAAGAGGGATGGAGGATGAGAAATGAGAGAGAGAGAGAGAGAGATTAGAGATGGATAAGAGAAAAAAGAAAACAAAGGCTGAAAAAATTGGAGATTTGGAGGAAGAGGGATAGAGGGCGAGAAATCAGAGAGTGAGAGAGAGAGAGAGAGAGAGAGAGAGAGAGAGAGAGAGAGAGAGAGATTAGAGATGGATCCGAGAAAAAAGAAAACAAAACTGGTCGTCCCATTCGTTCTCTTCTTGTCCGTAACGACTGCGATTCGCCTTCTCCAAAAAGGGCACAGGTAGACGTCAGTTTTTCAACAGAACCTTGTTCACAAAATTGAGCTTTGTTATTTAGACTGTGCTGGAAAATCATTTTTGTACAATCAATCCTTAGAGTAGAACGTTAAAAGCAATATATTTCATAGATTAAGATTTCGATGATAATATGCAGAGTGATGAGAAGAGAACTCAAGTCGAGAGAGAGAGAGAGAGAGAGAGAGAGAGAAAGGGGGGAAGCAATGCACAAGTAGAAGAGATGGGTTTGGGTAAAAGGTATAATGGTCTTTTCAACAGGCTAAAATGGTAGTATCATCCATGAAATATTCCAATGCAACTAACATAAACATTTAAAGGGAATCTTGTGGCGGAATTGACTTCTTTGATTAGCACAACAAAGTTTTTGGGTGGTAGGTGATGTTTTTACAATATTGTGGGTGTCGATGGTGTTATCAATCCTTGATGGGGTGTAGATGAAATTTTTTCTTTTATTTATCTCATAGATGACTTTTCTCTGCAAATAGCATTGCCGAAGGTGGGGATGATTACCTGTGTTCAGCTGTATTTTTTTTTTTCTTACATCAATATAATTGTCTGACCTCTAGCCCAAAAAAAAAAAAGAAAAAAAAAAGTGATTAGTGGAAATAGATCCTCTCCATTCGTCCAACACGCCCAGCTCAAACAAAACCTTTGATTTAGGAGAGAGAGATCCAATGACTTTGTTTGGACTGAACGGCTAAAGAAGATTTGAATCTAAGATAACTGAGATAGTATCCAGACCCAACTAAAGTGCCGGTTCAAGACGTATTAACCCTATTTACATCGTCAATTGTGTTCTCAGATGCTATTCCAGTTTTATTTCAATTTTTATATCATTTGTATGATAAATAATTCACACTGTAAAATAGATACTACAAATGTTGAAAAAAAATTACGCAGACTTTTTTTAGGTAAACGAATAATTGACGAATTATTCAGAACCCAAATTGAATTTAAATTTTGCTCTTTTTTTAAACCAAAACTTTAAATTTTTAAAAAATGAGCCATGTCTTCTGAATAATTTTCGAATCCAAATTTAACAACTATGGCCCTAGGCCTAGTTTCATTCTTCAAAAATCTAGTGTCAATTTCCAATGGAGCATTGTAATGTTTGTTTCGCAAAATCCCACTTTGTGGGCGCCGACCAATAGGAGCGCAGCACACCGACTTGCGTAAAACCTCACAAATCAATGGGGGCAAAGTTTTCTTTTCATTCGTTGGAAGCATTGTGAATCTTGTGATGATGCATTTGCCACCTCTAGCTTAGTTAGGGACAGATCCGGCATAAACCACTTTAGCTTTTGTAAAACCCCACAAGGGGTATTGACCATCTTGACTAATAGGGCCGTGACACAATGGCTTTGCAAAACCCCACAAAGAGCACCAACCAATAGAAGCGCAGCACGTCGACTTGTGCAAAAACCTCACAAATCATTGGGGCAAACTTGTATTTTCATTCGTTGGAAGCATGGCGATGACACATTTGCCACCTCTAGCTTACGTCAAGGAATGATCCGACATCAACCACTTCACTGACTATTATAAATAGATTTCAATCCTCAAAGGTCAAAAGGTTCATTTACTTTAAATTTACTGCACATTTATTATTTTCTACTGTTCATGTCTCCCTTACCTCGGGTCAAACTTTCCAAAGTACTAAACCAACCTCGCTGGTAGTTGCTCGGAAGCCTGACGTAGGCATTGGAGCAATCCCTGGGCACAAAAGCCTGAACCTTCTTTGCCTATCTCCTTATCTTCTATAGGTAGACCCTACCTCAAAGGATTGTTGTGTGGATTCTAACAGCAACACTAACAATATCACTTTTATTCAGCCTAACTTCCTTGATGTGCATGCCTAATGAGAATCGATTCAATCCTCTTGACGCATGGTACTTAGCATCCTACAGATCTGAATGTAGATGTTGAAAAAGCAATGAAACGGGTCGATTGTTTTCTCTCCACCTTCGGCTCCGTTTGTTTTGGCATAAAATTTAATATGTAACAATTTAAAAATAATTTTTTTTTTCTAGTTGCAATTTGCCATGTCTAGTTTCTCTTTCCCAGCAATGATCAATACGTTCTTGAATAATGGCAGACATTGATTTTTCTGGTTCTTCAAAGTTCAAAGTCCATCTTGCCTATTATCTTCAAAACCATATTTAACAAGCACAATTCAATGGTTGGTAACATGAACGCGAGAGTTTCCTTTTTAAGGGAGAGAATATATACATTCCTTAAAATAAGGAATTTAAATAGGGAATAAATGTTTTTTTTTTTGAAAAAATTTCATCTACACCCTATCAAGGATTACTAACATCACCTACACCCACAAGATTGCAAAAACATCACCTAAGTCCAATTAACTGACGAAAATCACTAAAATTATTAAAATACAATTTTACCCCTTATATTATAAATTGAAAAATTAAAAAATTATATTGATTTATTAATTTGACCCTCAAATTAAATTTATATTTTCTCTCCCTCCTTCCTTTTCACTCTCAACCAAGCCCTAACCCCAAACGTTGGAGCTCCTTGTTTGGAGTTCCGGCCTTGATTCCCTGAATCTTGTTTTTTCAACGTTTCCAACAGCTCAGAGCAAGTAGAGTCCCTATTCACCTACTGAAATCCCAAAAAAAAATCATCTTTAGAAATGAAAAAAAAGGGAGAAAATAGAGATGGAGAAGTTCCAGAAGAAGAAGATGCATGTAACAAATCACATAAAGGTGTTATGATTGCTTTCTAATCTTCTTTTCACCTTTCTTTTTACCTGCTTTCATCGCACTCTCATGAGACCCATTAGAGCTCCCTCTGTGAATCGTTTTTAATGACCTGTGAACGTGAGACATCGGTCTCCTCCATCTTCCATCCTTGGAATTGATCGGTTGTTGAATTATTGCCATGATCAATGTCATCTATCATAGCATAAGAGTTTTACCACATTTGAAGAGAAGGGAAAAGCAGCTGCTGCTGATGATGACGACAATGTCGACAAGGAGTAAGGGAAGAAGAGAGGGTAATTGTCCACGTCAGGCAGGCTGAGTGAGCAGGAGAGAGATGACTCTGATTTTTAATTCCGATCGTTTGGAAATAATAGAGAAGAAGAAAAATCGATGGTTGATTTGTGCATATATATATGTAGGATGGGCAGGCGGGTGTTAGTAGGGGGAAATGGAAAATTAAAAGTGAGGCGGCTTCAAATTTGAGAACCAGATCTAGTAAACCAGTATTGTCGCACGACTTTCAGAGATCAAACTCTTCGTCCTCATCGACTGCTTTTGTGTCTGCAAGTTCAAGTTCTCTTCTCGATCTACTGGTTTCTTCAATAGATCAGCTTCTCCAACTTGTATCTCTATGGATCCGTTGCTGCTTCACCGTTTGTTTGGTTTTCTATCGACCGATCACCATCTCCTAGCAGATCGATTGTTGTTTCTTCTGGTGATTAGGTCATAAGAAACAGAGTAATCCTCTGTCTGCTCCTTCGTCTTCGAGAAGGTCATATATGTGTTAGCCGATGAATCATCCTGGTTCGTTTCTCTTTTAAAAGGGTATATTGGTCTTTTCAACCGATCAAAAGGGTATTCTCGTCTGTGAAAAATTTCAATCCACCTAACGTCAGCATCTAATGGGAATCAACTGACGGAGTGGACTTCTTTGATTACCACAATCAAAATTTTGGGACCTAGGTGATGTTTTTGCATTCTTGTGGGTGTAGATGATGTTAACGATCTTTGATGGGATGTAGATGAAATTTTTTCTTTTTTTTTATTGGTAAAGTAAGAAATAAATGTTAACTACAGTTTAAGGTTAGTGTTTACAATCCAATCTTGTGGATTGATGTGACAATATCTATAGTTGAGGGCTAGAGCTAAAATCCAAATTCCCTACATCATATATCTTTTAAATATGTTGAACTTGATCTTGAGTTGAGTTGACAACTCTCATTTAAGTACAACATGGAATCAACCTTCCAATATTTTTAAGGGAGAGGTTTCCGTGGGGGAATCTCACACACCACACGGTCCACACCAATGGAAGTGAGAGAAATGATATCATCAATGGAAGGCCACATGATTACAAATGATAGGGAATGTTGGAGAGGAGAGATAAAATACGAGAATGTGAGGGGGTGTAGGAAGGGATCACACACTAGCGGCATTGTGGGGATCTTTATTTTCCTTATTTTTAAATAGTAAAATTGTATCTATATATTAAAAGGGTTCAGAAAAAAATTGCTTGCTCAGTTTGTCGGTTGCCTCACAGTAGAGTGAAGGCACTTAGGTGGTCATGGGTTCAATTCTTTTTTCTTCATTAGTTCAATATATGCATCCCCTCCCCTCCCCTTTTTTGCCCTTTTTTGTGGTATGCAAAAAATTCCTTCCCCCTGCACCATAGAGTAGTTAATAAAAAAAAAAAAGAAGGCAAAGTTTCTCTAAGCTACCACTCTCTCATGCAAGGTATGTTAGCGGTTCAAAGAAACTTTTCCCTATTAAAAAAAAAATAATAAAATAAAGAAAGAGGAATAAATAATAATAATAAGGGAAAATTTCACCAATCCTCTTCAATTTTGCCTTTAAATCACCCAACCCCCAATTTAGCCATTAATATCACCTAACCCCCCTCAAATGTTAAATATGTATAATATAGGTCCTGATTTAACAGACGTGTCTGTTAACTGATGATAGAAGCAAAGTTAACATTTATATAACGACTAAAATACCCTTTAAACAATAATAATTTATTATTTTATCCTCTCAAAATCCAAATTGACTCTTATGTGGGTGTGGGAGATTCGTTGTTTCTGTTTACAATTTTAATCAAGATTCTAACTCCAAGTTTTACCCCAACGTCTTAGAGAAGGAACGAACGCAGAAAGACCGGATCGGTTCTTTGCTGGCGCATCCTTCACTGTTTCAGCGATGCAAGAACTTCGTGGTAGTGCTCTGGCAGATCAGCATGATCGCCATGGAACTTCCTGTGGAAGTGCAGGATTCCACCAAATACCTTATAATGCGAACACAGAGCCGGCGAGGAGCTTCTTCGAC
Organism: Protea cynaroides; assembly: GCA_028583415.1. Lineage (NCBI taxonomy): Eukaryota > Viridiplantae > Streptophyta > Magnoliopsida > Proteales > Proteaceae > Protea > Protea cynaroides. Next base: position 15,264,932 of record CM053276.1, on the reverse strand, counting down.
AGTTAATACTTGTTGCAGAGATTTCAGTTCCAGTTCGCATTTCAACCATTCTAGCTGTATAGTGCACCGATAACTTATCTGGATTATCATCAAAGTCTCCTTTTATTTAAAAAGCAATTTTTGAAGAAAGACCTTCACAGATCCGAAAAAAAGACCTTCATAGATCCAGAATCCGCATAAAAGCAGCCATCGATCGCTTCAGTTGTTAAGCTCAGAAATATCATTATACATATGAAAAGCTCAAGAACGAATTGATTCAGCATCTCATTTATTTATTTTTCACAACGTCCGATAAGCGTTCGATAGGATTAGTTGCTTTAATTTAAACCAGTTTTTGAGCTAAAACTGGTTTGATCACAATAGATTCGTCAACCATTTTGGCTCTTCACGCAGACATAACTAGTCCTCTCTTTCTGTACTGCCTATTTTTCCTTCTTCGGCTTCTCTACTTGAACTCTGAATACGAAGTGGAGAAATTTATTTCCTGCGGGGAGTAACCATGATCGATAGAGAACACTATTGCGTCGCAGCATCTTGAACTGAAAGGCTAAAGCTGATGCCCCAGGATGAGATCCATAACTGACACTGAGTACCCCAGAAATCGAAATAGAGATTGGTAAAATAAAATTTCCATTTTGTTTAAAAATTAGAGTTCTTGGTGTTGGGAGAAAATAATGATTCCAATGATTAATCCAATCGTAAAAATGGGATATTAGAAGATGACCACGTGACATCTATCCCTGGCATCAGAAAGAGGGCGTTACGGTAAATTTTAAAGGAAGCTCGTGTTGGACCCTCCCCCCCTAGTCTAACTCTGACAAAAGGTGACGAATAGACAAGGGTGGTTGGGTCATTAATGGATTGTCTTTAATGACCATAAATGCTGACAACTGACATTAATGTAGGGTATGCTGACTTGACCCGCCGATTCACTGGATCTCAGTCCCAACCGGCGAGTTGTCAGAATATTACTGGGTAAAAATACTATGATGGAGACAGTGTTTGGTAGTTATGGGTAACATAACCCAAAAGGAGGGTCGAAAACCATCCAAGTTGATCGAAAAGTGGCTGATGTGACGTTATAGCACGAACTAGGGGGTCGTAGGCTTATTAACTTACAATGTCCTAAATAGTTAAATATCTAATAAAGATAGCCATAAGAAAGCGGGCCAAAAAAAGAAAGAGGCACATGTTTATGAATCTATATGTATGTAATACACAAGCTTGTAAAGAGAGGATGACTATACAATCAATATACAAAGAAAAGCTCTTGCTCTCCATCTCGGTCTCTCCCACTTTCTTAGTAATACATCAGAGACGATGCCTTATCAGAGCAGAGTAAGAAGGCGAAGTTGTTTTGGGCTGCTTCGACTGCGGCGAGGGATGTGGTGCAAGAATTTTCCACCAGGGCGAGAAGGAGAATGGCGACGACGATCAAGAAAGCTTTCAAGGAATGATATCGTACGACAATGGGTCGGTGCAAATCCTGGGGTGCACAAAGAGCAACGTGTGCTCAGCCACTGATGTGAGGAATTTTTTTTTTTTTTTTTTTAAGTTATGCTTTTACAGCAAAGGTTAACTAGACTTTTCCATTTTTCTATTAAGGGTGTGGGTGAAATTATGGATAAAGTTTGGGAGTAGGAGATTTAAAGATAAAGTTTAAGGAGAATGGGTGAAATTTTCCCTAATAATAATAATAACAACAACGCCAACGAAGTGAGATATAAGAGAGTTACTTTGGTCATTACCCTTTAGAAATTGAAATTGAGCAAAGTGATACTTGAAGACATTGTTCACTTGAGCTCTTATTTTGAAAGTTGTACTTTCTGTTACATTTTTACAGAGTAAAACAGTATTGCTAACTCCCGGTAAAGGAGAGCCCTGTCGTTAAATTGCACGAGAGCTTGTCCTATTTTCAATCTTTGGATCTAAAACCAATGTAATCTGTGATCCAAATGCTACACCCGTATTACTCAATAAGGTTCCTATTTTTCGAAAAAAAAATATAAAAAAAAGAACCCAGAGAGAGATGCTGGAGCACCATGTCTAGCACTGTAGTTTCTACCCAACCATCGTATATTGGATCTCCATGGAAATTGCATGTTCGACTCTACCAAACAACATTTGTGGGTACCTTTGTCTACCCTCTCCCCCATTAGGGCCCCCACCTTCAGGTTGTGATGGGACCCCAAAAAAAAAAATGGGGGGACAGCCTCTTTATGAATAATTGACTAACACAAACCCATTTTCTCCTATTTTTCATTCCAAGCCAAGGCTAAATTCATTAGGTTGGTTAATCAGTATTAATCAACATACCAAGAGTTCATAAACAAAACGTTTGTCATGCACTTATGATCCTGGTTTGGAATCAATCTTATCATAATCTAAATTAAATTATGAGATAATTATATTCAAGTCCAACCCTGTATGTGTATATGTTGTTAATACTATCTCCATTTAAAATCTTGAACCAATAAGATCTTGCTCAAATTTTTGGACATTATTGTCTTACGTAGAAAGATAATACGATAATTTTGATTCCTAAATATTTAAAAATGTTCTAAATTGTTCATATGTCAAATCTCAAGTTCTATCCTCCTTTCTCTCCGTTGGCTTTTGTCTTGACTCTCACCGTGATTTTGTTTAATAAATCTTTCTTTATAAGAAAAATCTTAAGTTTTAATTTATGCATGTCTTTTCACGAATCTTAAAATTAAAAAAAATTAAATTGATCATATGTTAAATCTCAATTTCTATCACTTCTTGTTTCGGATGGAGATTTTCACTCGGATGCGACTTTGTCTAATCCTTTGGATTTTCAAGGACCGCTGGAGGTGCCTCAAACACCACATGACTAGTAATGGTCTTCCAGTCGCTAGACCCTACTTCCGACTGAACCGTTTGCTGAGTAAATCTTCTTTTTTTTTTATCAGAAAACAAAAATTTTATTTTTGAGGTTCATGAAATTTTCAATTTTTTTATGTCTATCGCCGGGATTAAGTTTGCTTATTGACATATCAATATCAGATTTTGACCTGTTACGTAATAAATATTTATTTTGTACATGTGATGAAATGTGGGGCACGAGTATCCAGATAAGAAGGGCATTATTGGAAAATCCAATACGACCCTCGTCTATCCAACGGTCAAATTACAAAATCCATTTTACCCGGAAAAAAAAAAATACAAAATCCATACCCCCAGGATCATATAGAAAAAATCCGACGGTCTGATGGAAAAGATCCTGGAAAGGTCGTGACCCGTTCGTTGCGAACGAGTTGAATTGTTTCCCTTGCCAAGAATAAAGAACTCAATTTATTTGATCCTTTTTACCAAAAAAAAAAAAAAATTATTTGATCTCCTATTTTGGATTTCAACTCACTTCTTCTGGTTTTTACATATAAAACAGGTTAATATAAAGTACGGAGTGCATTAACCAGTCATTTGTAGGGAGTTACAAATTTCATATTTGCGGGGAGATCCAAATAGCAGTTGGTATTTTGGAGGGGAATTTAAGATCTGAAAAGTGAAGATTCGTTCCTGCGGATATCCTTTTCTATTTTTCCCTATAGATCTTGAGCTTGGTTGCATGAATCGAGAAATTGAGTAGCTTCTGAAGAAATTTTAAACATTTTCTGGGGATGTAATGTGTAAATTTTGTTGCTTCTTCAGTTTTAGATTGGATCTTGGCCTGGGTTTTTCTTGATATGGACGGTAGACCTGGATTTAGGATATCCTTCTTGATAATCCAGTGTTCCTCATGGAGATTGTGTATGTTTGAGGGGACTTGATTTATAAACTACTCGGCAAGGAACTTGGGTATTCTTTTCTGCTTTCACTGGGAGAGGTGAGTTACGAAATATGTTTTGGAGGGACCGTGAAAAGGAAAATAAGGAGTCGAATGGCGGCCCCCCTTGTGGACAGGTTCGAGTGCTTGTCGTTGGAGACTCAGGTGTGCAGTGGTTCTTTTCATTTTTCTCCTTTTCCTTAAACTTTCTTCGTTTGTTATGAATTCCGGATTGAATCTTAAAAGGCTCCTTCTATCTTTTCTTTCTGGTGGGCTATCAGATGTTAATTGTTTTATTCACATGGTGAGATCCGGTTAATGGAATTTTATTATCGGGGTCTCAATTGTGCTTGTCTTATTGTACCAGTCGGCTCAGGACTTATAGATTAGATTGTCTACTGTGGTCTGAGTATAAGTCTGATATTAAAACTTTCTGAGTGTACTGTAGTTTTATTAATTTCGCTGAACAAAATCAGTAATTCCTTTTTGTATTATTTTTTCTTGGGGGGTGTTACTGAAAATTCATCAGAACAAGAGATTGAACAGCAAAACCAAATTTATTATGGTAACTGAAAAGTGCAATTTGTACCCATTAACAAGCATAATGGACGCATTTGGATGACATTTGGATGAAACATGCTATAAATGTGTAACTCCTCATGCTTGGAAAAACCTAACCTTTTCTCAGTAGGTCCTCCTAAGGATTTGCCCATTGAACCCAGAACCAGGTTCTTTTGCCTCATTAGCTTGTCTGGAATTCGGTGGCACCATGTGCTTTCGATTGGGAGGTTGCTTCTAGAGGTCCACATGTTGCATGCTTTATCAGAGAAGTGAAAAAGCTGAAATAATGAACTAATTTTTAGATTTGTGTGTCTGTATGTGGCTTGAACAAGGAGGAGTGACCGTAATGGCTAATAGTATTTTTGGAAAGTTTTAGAAATTTCTTCGAACTGACAAATGTTACACAATTCCAGTTTGGAAAGTTGAAATTTGCATTAAAGGAAAGAAGCTTTCTGCTATCTGCCGTTTTCAGAGTCTCAGATTGTTCCCAGCTTTTCAACCATTGTAACAAATTTTCTTGAAGTGTTGCAACTAAGTAGTCTAAGAATTTTTCTTTAGACCATGTTTATCTATAATTAGTAAATATGCCGGACAGCCCAATCATCAATCGAACATTTTTCAAATCGAAATTAGGTTCCATTCTCAGCTATGGGTTGCCTATTCAGGTCATCTTGTCTCAGACTTGTAGGAATAGGGTTTTCCTTTTCCTTGAGACTAGAAGTAGAGGGTTGACCATCAACTTCTACTGCAATTTCCTAGTGATGATTTTCTCCATCACTAAGAGAAATGTCTTCTTGTCTAGAAGCATCATCATTGAATGTTTTAACCATATTAATATCTTATGCTCATATTAGAGAAGTGGTATTGTGATTCTTCTTCTTCTGCTTAGGCCGACAATCACCTGATGGCATAGTCCTAAACTTTTCTGATCATTCTAATGGAAAGATGGATCAAATATTTTAGACAATAGATTGGATCAACCTTCAGGATAGTGTATCTCTAGAGTTGGGATGCACTAAAATAGTATTTCTATATCCCTGCATATATCTGAACTGTAAATATATGGTACCTGTCTTGACGATGGCCATTTCTTGTCCTCCCATCCTTCTTTGGTATTTCCTCTGAAATTGAAATCTTAACTAGATTACTCATCTGGTTATTTCTTATTTCATTGTGGCTTTGGTACCTGATATTGTTTCCACATCATTTGTTTAGCATTGGAATTGAATTCCTGCTTCAATCTGCTGGCAGGTGTGGGGAAAAGTTCCCTAGTTCATCTAATTGTAAAAGGTTCTTCCATCCATCACCCTCCTCAAACAATTGGATGTTCAGTTGGTGTGAAGGTGACTGTTAATATTACCTATCTTTTTTTGAGGCAATTAGGAGTTATGGCCAGATTTAGAACTTTCACTAAGCTTCTCTTGCTTCTGTTATGCAGCATACCACTTATGGAAGTCCCAGCAGCTCTTCTAATAGCATTAAAGGTGATGCCGAGAGGGGTTTCTTTGTTGAACTTTGGGATATGTCAGGACATGAGCGATACAAAGACTGCCGCTCGCTTTTCTATTCACAAATCAATGGTGAAGACTGGTCCCAATGACTTTCAAGTGCTAATCTAATCTTATTTACAGTTGGATGATACAACGAAGAAAGAATAATTAAAAAATGGTTTCTGTAATCTTATTCTAATAGTGATTTGAAACCTTAGCATATATGAAAGAAATAACTGGTGGCCTATCATAGAGTGATGACACCCTTTCATCAATCTTGTACTGTGTACATAAATCATATGGTTAATTGCGCATTTTGTTTGGGAAATACTTAATCCTGATGGAAGCCATATTCCTAATTCATGTATGTGAGACTTGTTTCCTGCTGAGGCCTGAGGGGTAGGTTGGAACTTGGAAGGAGTACATTTATTGGGTCCTGAATTGGACATCTCTTGCCCCTAGCCAGGTTGTTTCTGGATACTATAGGGTCTCCCTGCTGGAGCCATTTAATGGTGAACATAACACCCCCCCCCCCCACCCCCCACAACCACCCAAAAAAAAAAAAGAAGGAATTTTTATTTATTTATTTTTATTACTTGAACATGACAGACAAGGGATAGATTGTTTCTGGTGTTACTTTCCAACTTGAAAGGTTGTTTTCTGTTTAATTCCTATTTTCAAGTTGGTCCACCTTTGATCGTTTAATGCTCTGTTAAATAGTAGATCACACTTTCTTTTTTGCTTGATATCTTCAGGTGTTATTTTTGTTTATGATCTCTCCCAAAGAAAGACAAAAACAAGCTTGCAGAAATGGGCAGCGGATATTGCAGCCACTGGAACATTTTCAGCTCCTTTAGGGTCTGGTGGACCTGGTGGCCTTCCTGTTCCATACATTGTTGTTGGTAACAAAGCAGATATTGCAGCGAAGGAAAGAAATAGAGAGAGCAGTGGCAATCTTGTCGATGTCGCTCGCCAGTGGGTTGAGAAGCAGGGTTTCCTTTCATCAAGTGAGGAACTTCCTCTGACAGAGAGCTTTCCTGGCAGTGGGGGCCTTCTTGCTGTAAGTAAAATTTTTATTAAGTATTTTCAAATGTTATCAGCCTTTTGATGTTTAAGTGCTGATGATGGATCTTGTTTCACACTTTCGTTGGAGACCTAGATTGAGAAACTTAGTAACTTACGAGTTAGTGAAATGGAGGTTAGACATGGATTTCAATGCATATTGATCCATATCGAATAGCATAATGTGGACCTGCTGTCTTTGGGATCTCATCAATTGCTTAAGTTGGTGGTGTTTGGTGTAGTATGGCCACCCTGTTGTCTATACTGTGGCTATAGTTGTGCTGTTCTATTTTTTATACTACTTACTATTCAGCAGAAAAAGAAAGTGGTGGTTAACAAGAATGATCATCTGTTCATTTGGGTGATTCTGATTTCTTACATTATGCATGTCACATAAGAACCATGGCTTCTGTTTCATTGCTAGGGTCTGACCTTTTTTCAAATTGAAAATCTTGGCTTAATCAAGAAATTTAGTTTTGGGCATGGTGTCAAGTTTGAGTTGGTATTAATAATATTAAATGAGATAAATTCATCACTTTTTGAAGTACTTAAAGGCTTTAAAACAATTTTACAATTCTGTTTAGCATAAGAAGTCCAAAGAGCAAATTCATTCCACCCTCATTTTTTTTTTCCAGGGGGTTGTTTTTGGACAGTTTCTTTCATTATTTCATGCTTTTAACTGAATCTTGAAGGGAATGATAATAGCTTTGGCACATTGACTGAATTTGCAGCTTCCTCTACTTTGGACTGAGATCCTCGTTGTGGCATATGCCCATGTGGAGTGGAAATTTTTGGCAAAGTGACGATGGTGATGGGGTCCAGTGTGAGAAGGAGAAAATGAGTTGAGTGCCAGGATGGCAGCGCCATTTCTGCAGGAATGCCTACATAAGCAGCCAGCTTATATGGGAAGAGGATAACTAGACTTATCTAGAGTTGTCTAGCATGTTCAAGATAGGTTGATGAGGGTTATTACCTGAATCGCAATGAACTTATAGAACAGAATCTAAAAAGTAGTAATAGCAGAAAATCCAACCCATATATGCTAGCTAAACTAAAGGATAATGCGTAGAATAGCACAAGAATAAGATATCCAAATTTGAGATCACTCCAATGTTTAGATTTAAAGAAATGAAGAAATCCTTGTTAGAGTAAGATTTCACAGGTAAGACTAAAATTCAAATATGAAAAACCAGCCGTTGGATGCAACTCAGATTTAGTAATTGGGCAACGAACAATGATAAGCACATGATTTCCAAAGATGAGAATGATCCAGTGGGTAGATATGAAACTAGGGATACTCCTTGATGAACTAGAAGTGCTCTAGTTCTAACCGGCAGCAATGCAAACGGTGTATGAAACCCAAGCTAAAATATTGAATCTGAACAGCAACCATAGGAACAATATTGCATCAGATCAAGGTAAAACAGTAGCTGAAATTAAACCTAAACTTGAAAACTGGAACTAAAATAACCCCCAAACTGTAGCTTGAACAGAAGCAACAAATTTTCAACTTAATACCCAAAACCAATAGCAGTTTAGGTTTAAGAAATCAAATTTAGAAAATTAGGTCTATGTTGGACTGATAGAGCCGAGATCAGAATTGAAGCAAACATATAAGCAATAATAGCATGTAACTTAATCAATTAAGGGAAGAAGAAGAGAGAAGAAGGTTATGAACCTACATGTCCCACCTACGAACTGTGTTGATTTCCCACCAACATACCTTGATTACCCACTAAGGATTGCTGAATCTCACAGCAGTTCTGAGTCTCACAGAAGCAAACAAAGGCAACAGCCATATTCTATTTCATCAAATTTGTGTAGAGCAATGGGCCCCCTTACAACCTAATAGGCTAATATAGATAAGCCTAAAACTAGTCTTTTGACTAGAAGTACAGGTCTCCCTGGTGATGGACTTCTGAAAACCCAATTAAAACATGCCTAAAACACTTAGAAATTTATCTAATAACTAATAAGACTTAATGGCTAAACTAACTCTAATGAGCTGTAAGTAAAAACAAAAAGACTTAATGTGGACGGAATTTGACAGGGAGAACCCAAAGGGGAATTTACTGTAAGGGAGAGAGAATAGGGAAGGGGCGAGTAATTATTGAGAAGAAGAGAGAACATCCGTGGGGAAACTGTGAGGGAGAAAGGGAAAGAAGATAGCAAATCATAGAGGGAAGGTGAACGGGGAGGGGATGGGGATAACCCATATAGGGAGAAAGAGATGAGAGAGAGGGGAGAGAAAATAACCGGAAGGAAAGAGAGGGAATAACGGGAGAGGGGGGGAGGGTTTGTCAAAACAAAAGAAAAGGGGGGGGGGGGAGGTGGGAAGATGATGTTTTAACAGAATGGGGGGGGGGGCAATGAGAGAGATAAGGGGGGAGTCGAGAAAGAGAAAGAGAGGGGAGAGAAGAGAAATCGTGAGAAAGAGGAAGGGGACACTTACGTGAGAGAGAGAAGTCAAGAGCTTTTCTTTTTTCTTCCTTAATCATTCCATTCTAATTCCAATTAGAAAAGTAGCCTAATATATAGGCTTACAATCCAAGTCACATACTAACGCGGAAAGGACCAATTAGAAAAGTTGCCTATTATTTAGGCTTTACAATTCTAATCAAATACTAACTACAAAAAAAGGTTAAATAAGAAGAAATCTAAATCGTGGTCCATGTCTAAGGGGTCCATAACTCTTCTAATTACAATAAAAGAAATAAATAAATAATAAAAAAAGAACTAAATCAAATATAATATTAAAAATCCTAAATAATCTAACTATATTTTCCAAAATAAAGGATTACAAAGATTTCCCAAGTTGGGGAAATTCCTCTAGAGATTCTTACCCAAATCTTGTGGATCCTGTGCTGCATCTAGACTAATGGACCTCATAGATGGACCTTACAAATATAACAACTTAAATAAAACTAATTTAACTTAAAGCCCATATTAAGCACTTAAAACAAGACAAACCCAAGACTTAAATAACCAAATAACATAAGGAAATATAAAGGTCCAAGCCCAAATCTGCAGCCAGCCTACTTGCTCCTTGCTCCTTGCATGGGCACTCCTAGCTGCATCATAGGTCTTGTACGTACTAGGGGTATGAAGATAGTTGTGGAGTTCTCTATTTGACGAGATGGGAAAGTAGTAGACTCCATGGCTTGAATGTTCCTAGCCATTGAATGGAAGACAAGTGTTTCTTATCCATTCATTGTATTCTTGGATGCCTACAAATAGGGGTTGCCTCATTTGGCTAAGGCACCAACCAAGCAACTAAGTTATACTCAAGACTTTTTAGTGCCAATAAAGCTTTCATTCTCCCAAACTCTCTTAACTGTTCTCTTGTGTGCTATATGCCTGTTCTCTCTTGGCGGGTTAGAAAGGTTGACTTAGTGCTACAAGGGTGCTTGTGAATTACTAAGTGCCAGCATGGTTATCTTAGTGAAGACTAGGCTTCTTTTCAATCTCGATTAAGGAGCAGCAGGGAGGAATTCAGAGATACTAGGGGATTTGGACATGGAGATCCTATGTTTCCACTTCTCTTTTGATTTCTGGATGAATTTTGAGGGGGAATATGCTGGCAACAGGGATAGCAGATGGGTATACAAAGGGTGGGGATGGGTTCAAATTCTCCATTGATCTACTTACAGTAGGCAGATGAAACTGATATTTTGGGTTGTGATATTGCTCAAATGGTTTTCTGGGGGCAATGTTGAAAAACTTTTGAGGCCATTTCTGCTTTTAGAATTGATATTAAGAAATTGTGATTATTGGAGTAGGAAATATTGATGGAGAAGTTGTAAAGGAAAGAGTGGGGTATTTGGGTTTTTAAGGTAGGGGATTTGGTTTACTTACACTTGGGGTCTATTAGAGGGCAAGTCCAAGGGCCTCCTCTATTTGGGATCCAACTAGCCGGGGGAATGGAAAAGATCAGCTGGTTGGAAGGGGAGTATTTATCATTGAATAATCATTATTGAAAAAAATAAACACTTTTATGAACATCATTATTAGTATCCCTAGATATCTTATTTATATTGTGCTAGTTCTGATTCCATGTCTATGAAGATGGGCGAATTTTATTTGGAGTTTTTTATGGGACGGGGTGGATGCAATTGAAGAATATAGTCCATCTGGAAAAAGGTTTTTGGGCCAAGTTACCTCACCACCCCCCAAAACCCCCCCAAACCCCAAAATAAATAAATAAATAAAAGAGTAGGTATGCAGACCAAAGAAATTGGGTGCTTTAGGTATTATGTCTTACCACAGAAAAGGACACTCAGTTGCTGAAATGTTGTGCAAATTAGTAATGAAGCTTAATGTTCTTGGAAGTAGGTGTTCACTGTTCACAGTTCACCCAAAAATTTGGGGTGGGTTGTGGGAGGTGGGATTAGTTTGTAGGTTTCTTGAGATTGGAGTGGAAGAACAATTGGATTTCACTTCCTGGGTGGCTTTTTGGACTGGGAATGGAGATAGAATCATATTTTCTGGAGAAAGATGTTTAGTTGTATGATCAGAGATTGTGTCATAGATTCCCTAGGTTAAATCAGTTGGCTTTGAGGAAAATGTTTCAGTTGACGTTATTTTTAGGAGGAGAATGGATTTTTTGGTGTTTCTCCTCTTTTAGGTGGCAGCCGATGGACAGAGAGAATTCGTGGTAAGGTAATATTGTAATCTTCTTTCCAGTTGAATGATTGATAACATGGATGGATCTAAGATTTGTTGTTCAGCAGCAGCCGTGCAAAATGATATCTTAGGCATGGTCCTTGGACAGTCACTTGTAATGGATCAATTTAAGAGGAGAGGGTTCAAGCTGGCAAACAGATGTGCTTTATCCCTTGAAGATAACCTAATCAAAGGAGATGATCCAACATATTCTTCTTGTACCTAGTAAAATAGTACTAAACTATAAATTCATTTCACATCCCATGGATTACTGCAATGACGTTGACTAGCATTCTACTTAATTAGAAAGCAAACTGAAAGTTAGGTCCATTCTTCAGTTGAGCTTGGACTACTGCAGGATTAATTCTGATGGAACTCAGAAATCCTTTCTTCTGAAGTGCAAATGGTTAGACAGAGCAGTATTCCAAATTGGGTTGTTCTACATAAGGGGAACCAAATTTTCACTTATATCAATCGTCAATAATTGATTAGTTTCTTGATTCTGTTGTTTCTAATTTAGTTGGTAGTATATATGACTGCTAATTTGTGTTTAACATCTGTAGGCTGCCAAAGAAGCAAGGTATGACAAGGAAGCCTTGATGAAGTTTTTCCATATGGTACATGCTTTTCCTTGCCTTTGCCAGTCTTAACTGTCTGCTTCTTCAAATATCCCCAAGTCTAACATTAGTTGGACCAATCGTTTCAGTTGATCAGGAGAAGATATTTTTCAGATGAATTACCTGCATCAAATCCATGGTCCACTATGCCAGTTCAGAGACCCTACCACCGTTCAGGAGAAATTTCCAGTGATGATGATCACTTCAACCAGAATATGAGGTTTATTTTTACAACTTAAACTATTTTTGCAATAATCCTCTTTCTTTGCTTCTAATTGCATTTCCCGTTATTCTAAAAAAGCTGACTGGAACAAAGACAATGATTTGTTTCTATAGCATCTCTTATTCTTCCAAAACTTACTTGAAGAAACTTACAACAAATTGTTTCTTAATGTTCCTTTTGGTCATAATTTTGGTGATGTAGCCACTGGAACTATTGTAAATCTTACAGTACATCATATCACTACTAATCTTGCAATTGCTGAGCTGTATGAAGTTTCTTGAGATGGTGATGTAGATAGATTCCAGCACAACTATTCATGTTGGAGCAAGCCCAAACCAAGCCCAAATCCTAGTTTAATGGGTTAATAAGTAGCCTAGTGGATTATATGGGTTTTGGGCTAGGATTTGTTATGTTTTTTTTTTGTATTGAGCCTATTTTGAAAGCCCATGTATGGGTGATAATTGATAAATGGTCCATACGATTTGGAAGTTTAAGAGTCATTAGTGAAGTCTAAGAGTCATTTTTAAAGTCTAAGAGTCATTAGTGGAGCTAATTTCATTGAGAGTGGAGACCTTGAAAATGTAAAGAATAATTATTTTGAAAACAGTCCGAATGTAAGTCCGTGGAACTATTCAAATCATTAAGTCTAGGAGGAAGTTCTAATGAAGGTCTAGAACCATCTCAGCTCCTCTATAAAAAGAGCTACCTTGTAAACATTTAAAAAAAAAAAAAAGAGAATTTAAATGAAAAATATTGTCTTTGCTTACAATTTATCTGTGAGATTCAGATTTCTGTGAAAGACTCATGAGGTGAGAAACCTCCGGTAATGAGAGACTACCAAGACCTAAGGTGGGATGCTAAAGGTCATATCCCCTTACCTTCATTCCGTCCTTTCTTCCTTCCATTCATTGATTATTTTCCTCTTTCTGTTATATATAATAAAAAAAAAAAAGGGAGAGAGATTTTGCTGCCTAAACACTGTTCACGGTTACTGTTCATGTAGTCATCTTGCTGGTCATTCAATGTGAGTTTCTTGACTCGACCATCAGTTGAAGCTCATTTTCTGGTATCATTCTCACCCTTCATCACCTACCCTTCGATGTCAATTTGAAACCAATCAAACCCACTGACTGGTAGAACCAAGTGAAGGTAATTTCTGCCGTTAGTATATGGTTTTCTGTTGTCAAATGTAAGATAGTCCAAGCATATCCGTCTGCTGTAATGGACTTTTGAGCTACTTTATTTGTTGATCCTGGTTTAGGGTATCTCAATCCCCATCAGATGGCTATCTATACAACTGTTGTGAAACAAAATACAGTACGAAAATTAGCTTCACTTTACTGGGTAATAAATTTTAAAGTCTTCGGGTGGAAATATGTAGGACCAACATTCAACGTTTCAAGAGATCTTAATATTCTGAATTTATGGTAACCTTTGCAAGTGATGCTGAATCTGTTCCACAACTTTGGATTCACTTCCCTTCTGCATATTTAGTATGGAGAGAGAGCTTCAAGGCCTGCTCATGTATTGTGGCTCCTCCGACAAGATCTTCAGGTGGGTGAAACCAGAGCTTACCTTCTTCAAGCTGCTGCCCAAGAAGGCTGAGCTTGGGACTGAAGCTCCAGCACCAGAGCTGTGCAGCTCTCTCCGACTGCGCCAATGTTCCTGCAATACCCATTCCTTCTATTTCAGTTTTAGATTTCAATTACGAATTGGTTTTTGGTTCTTTAGATACTCTAATCGAAAGCTCAATTCAGTTTTTCAGTATTAGAGTGAAATTGATAATTTCTCTCACGGTGGTGAGTTGCTCCTGTTGATGGCTGCCCCTCTTTTTTCTGTTCTTCTTCTTGACTTGGGGGTGAACTTCTCCATCTCTCTCTCTCTCAGTGGTGAGTTGCTCCTGTTGACGGTGGTCTGCCCCTCCTGTTGACAGCTGTCCCTCTTGTTCTGTCCATCTACAATGACGGTGGATTTCTCCCTCAGTGAAATTTCCTGTTTTTATTTCCCTTTCTCACCCTGATTTGTTCTGCAGACCTTGCAGATCAGCTCCAGTACAACCATCTGAAGTAGCTCTCCCCACTCAGAGATGCTATCAACATGGTTTAGTAGGTAATTAATCGCATGATCCTAATCACAATTGAAAAGCATAAGGAAGGCATTTCGTTTGGCTGATGGATCCTGCTCTGATGAAAGCACCTTCTCGATAATCTCAGGGGCATCAACAAGAAGCTGCTTCCCTTGGGGAAGCTTGTAGATGGACATGACTGCAAGGATTGCAGTCCTCCTAATGAAGAGGTGGCAATGCTCCAAATAGGACAAAACTGATGGGATCAGAGGCTCAATGATCTCGGTCTCATTCAAGCAACAAAGAAATCTGAGAGTTACACCAGCAATGGTAAAAGGGATGGTGAAATGTGAAATTCGTTTCATCTTCATCTTGCTGAACCTCAACCACTTACAGAGGTGAAAGAAGAAGAAACCCAGGTGAAAGGAGATAGAATGGAAACCAAAAAAACCTTTTAAGTTTTTTTTTGTTTAAATTAAAAACGTAAAATATAGATGGGGTAGTTTTCTCATTAACGAATTTAAGATGGTGACATGTCATTGGTCAATGGCCATGACTTAACAGAGGGGGTCTGATTGATCCATGTTTTCAAAAGTAGGGGGTGTTAGTTATATTATCGGGAACAAAGGTGTGTGGGTGAGATTAAGCCATACTACAGGAGGTGTGGCTGATATTTTCCCTAAAAGGAAGTTGAGAGTAAAATGTAAAATGATTATTGATGGTGAGAGATGGGTACTGTTTTGTGTAGTTTGGTAATATCCAAACTCATTTTTAGGTAGTTTGGTAAACATAAAGATAGGGTGGGTAGAATGGTAAACTCAAACTCAAAAGTGAGTAATCAGGTAAATTTTTCCCAAAATGTAATCTCAAAACTGCCTCTTCCTACTGGACAAAGGGTCGATCCTTGGCCATGCAACTTCACGGTCCATGTACAAAAACCATCCCTAGGAATTAAAGAATACATTTGTTGTGGCCGGAATCAACACGCAGTCTCTTGGGGTGAGATAATCTGCAAGAGACGCGGACAAAGCAGACACAAGAGGTGACGGGCTCGGTGCCCTGGGTCCACTCCGATGCTTGAGTTAGATCCCAAGCAGCAAGCAACAACAGATAAAAGGTTGGATACTAAGAGGGTAAACTGAGGATGAGAGAATAGGGGCAAGTGGAATCACAAGAAGAATTAGGATTAAGGGAATCCCTCTTTTTCTCGTGTCCTTTTGAGGATGTATGTTTGTACCTGTATAGTGTGAGCTTGGAGTAGACTTAGTGCATGAGCGAGTGATCGTGTGTGAGTCATGTCTGACCGTTTGGCGCCTTGCCTGTGGAAAGACAAAGGTCCCTTCAGTTGACTCGATCGATGTGTTCGGTCCTTGTTGGGCGGTATGGTATGCCCTTGCCGTTTGGCTTTAGTTGTGTGGCGCATTTAATGTCAGTCCCTTGAGTTGCTATCGGCACATTAAATGCCGGGTCTTTGACTTGTGCATTAACCGTTGCACCCTCAGTACATGATGTTTTGCATTAAATGTTGCAATGTGGTGTGCCTTCTGTAGGTAAGTGGAGGAGCTCTACTTTTTATCTCGTTGGCACATTAAATGCCGCATCTGCGAACTTGAGCATTAAATGCTGCAGGCTCGCCCTACGGCGCTGCCATGCGCATTGTCTCCTGTGCGGGTCAACCTGTCGAACCCATGCCTGGTCAAGGGCTTTTCAATCTGTTGGGGCAGCGAGTAACGGCGTCATAATGCAAGCTTCTTGAGTCACAGTCAATGCATTTATTGTGACGTCTTTCACTGTAAGGCAATCGGCGGGCATGCCCTACTGGTGACTATCGCATTAAATGCTGCGACATGTCTTCAATAGGCGTGCTGAAATGCTCTGCTCTGGATCTCTCTGCTCGCCGGATTCTGTTCGTGGCAACGTACCACATCGTTACTGGTCGGTGTCCTTTGCTCCCAACCATGCCGGGCTTCTACTGGTTGTTATAATTTACTCCCAACACATTTTTTTTTGCATCATTATGAGCTATAGTCAGGTAAGGACACTAAGGTTTAAGAGATTGTGTGGAACAAGTATACTCATAGAGGTTCTTTCTTATGTTTGGTAGCTTGCTTTTCCCAATAAGATTCTCTTTATTTTGAAAAGGGAAAATTACACCCTGGGTACCTAACGTTTGCAGAAACTTCACCAAAGGTACCCAACGTTTCATAAATGACGTTTGGGGTACCTAAATAAGGATAAAGTTAACCCAAATTTATATAATTACAATTTTACCCATTAACATAAATGCTTAGAATGGTTGAACAATGCCAAGAATATTGGAGTAACTGTCCTATTACCAGAGTTTAACAGGAGAACCCCCCAGAATCCAGCTGGAATTTTCCCAACCCCATGAATCTATCGAACACATCCACCCATCCACATCAACAGAGTAGTCCTCTCTCTCTCTCTCTCTCTCTCTCTCCTGTAACCCCTCCACTGCCCCGCGCCCCCTCTCCCTGCCCCACCTCTTATGCCACTCCCCTTTCTCCAGTTACCTTTCCATCGCTGGCCACCCCTTCTCCCAGCCCCACCTCCCTTTCCACTCCCTCTAAACAGTAGGGATAATGAGTGAAGAATTAAAAAAAGATAAAAGAAAGAAAGAATTAGCTCACCATTTCTGGAGGTTTCTGCAACAAATCCCTAGCTCATTTATTATCCCAAAATTGACCCAGACTGACAAGAACCCCGATGAGCATGGTTTGGTTTCTTCTCAAGTCGATTGTCTACCACGAATCTATGGAGCACCTGTAGAGAACTTGTTTGAATTTGGCGAGAGAACCAGGCAGAATCCAACTGGAATTTTTATCTGAGCCCTTCAATCTTTCCTGCATTTCCATTTCCTTAAGTTGTCTCCACCTTTTACGCTGAGATTGAGTAGCAGCAGCAAAAGCACGGTGGCAACGTCATCAAAATCATAGTTGCAGAAATTTGTTTTGGGGAACCTGAATAGTCATTCATTTCAGAGGGACATGTGAGAGAGAGAGAGAGAGAGAGAGAGAGAGAGAGAGAGAGCTCCAATGCTGGAAACCTCAGATCATTTTTAGAGCTCTGTTTTGGTGAACCTTAACAATTATTGATTTTAGAGGGAGGCAGTGGAGAGAACAATGAAGGAAGATCACAACCTACCCGTTGCAAATATGATTCCCTCACTAGGAAGATCACAACCTAGAAAACACATCACCGATTCCAAAGGGTAAAATTAGGGTAGAATAACTTTCTTTCTGGCATCACCATATGATCTGGTCTGGAACTCTCCACCTCAGAAAACACATCTCCGATTCTTCTCTACAGAGATGAGGAAAGTATTCAGTTGAGAGGAGCGGCTGATGGTGGTTAGGCATGGGAGAAAGGGGAGTGGCAAGAGAGGTGGGGCAGGGAGATGGGGTGGCCAGCAGTTGAGGGGTTAAGAGAGAAAGAGACAGAGAGAGAGAGAATTCTAACATAAATGCCAATGGGTAAAATTAGAATAATACAAATATGGGTTAACTTTATCTTTATTTAGGTATCCTAAACATCATTTATGAAACGTTCGGTACCTTTGTTGAAGTTTCTTCAAACGTTAGGTATCCAAGGTGTAATTTACCCTTTAAAAAATTAAAAAACAATCAGTAATCAGGCTTCACACAGACTCTCTGTACGTCTACTTTTTTATTTTAGTTTGTATGTTTTTCTTTTTCTTAATTTTAAAATATTTTATACTTGAACAAAACTATTTGTTACAAATGAGATTGTACTCACAGGTGCTAGAAGTTTGAAGTTGTATAAAAAAAAGTGCTTTTAAGTAATCTTTCTGCAGAAAATCCATCATGAAGGTGCCCGTTGTCTTTTTAAAGCAATTACTATTGTTAAATTTAAGAATATTACTATTATTTGTGAAAAAAAATTAAATATAGCATTTGTTGGCTGCTAACTGCTCGTATTTAATTAATGGCACCTGTATATGTTGATTTAGGGAGAAATTGGTATTCAACTTTACTTCAATAGAGTTCATACCTAACTCATTTAAATGCTGTCTAGAAAATTCATTGCAGTTATCTTTTGTTCTCTCATGGAACTTGGTTGAAAGTAAATTTTAAGAAAGGTTACCGGTGGCTTGGTTAAAATTTGTCATTGCTATTGACTGCAGTTTGAGTGGTGACCCTTACAAATACAATGTGCTCCCTCCCCTTCCGGCACAACGCAACCTCACACCACCTCCCACACTATGTCCTCAACAGCCAGTGTCTGTAGCTGAGAATTACAGCCTCCCAAGATTCATGCTAAATGGGTCCCAGGAATTTGGCAACACGAGATCAAAGCGTATGGATATCAATGTCTGATTTCTCTGTTCTTCCAAAGGATGCACTCTGAAACACAAGATTCAACTGAAGTTTATCTGGCAACAATGTAAGGAAAGAGATATGAATACTTTGTATGCGTTTAAATCTGCTCTTCTGCCTCATGCTTGTAAGTTGCCCCGTTTGTTTGTTAATTTTTTTGTACTGTTCCATTGGGGGGTGGGGGGTGGCTGCTAATAGTTTAGTTAAATGTATAATGATTGATTTATTCAAGTTGAAAGTGAAAGCCATTTTTTGGTAAACAACCTTCTTTGTTCAATTATGTACCAAAAGAAGGTACATGACTCCCTGATTATGGACAGTGTACCCGATAAAAAATTGACCTCGAAATATTGTCTTACTAGGCATTGAACTTTCTCTTAAGAATCAGATTGAATTATACTATTGAAGAGTGGCAGTATTGTTAAAATAATAGGGGAGAATGAAGGAAAATAAAATTTTGGCTGACTTCTATTCCTTTTATCTCAAAACTCGTTCATAGTAGGGTTACTCTTGAAATTTCGAGTTGGAAACCTATAGCCTGTTTACTACGACACTGTAAAGCTGGGGGGGGAGAATTTTTTCACAATGCACAAATATAAATGGAGGAATCAGTATCTTGGTTCAGGAGGAGAGAGTGAGAGTTATGTAATGATGGCTCAGGAGGAGAGAGAATGAGAGTTATGTAAGAGCTTGTGGGTCAATGAGGGCTCAAGAGGAGAGAGAATGAGAGTTATGGGAGAGCTTGTGGGTCAATGAGGGCTCAGGAGGTGAGAGAGAGTTATGTGAGAGGTTGTGGGAAGAATCCCGACATTGATATTGCGGAGATCCTTTTCCCTTAAAAATAAATGTTTGAAACACGGATTGGCCAGTCCTTAGTTAGCTAGAGTATGAAAGAACAGTTTGAAATCTTGCTATTTTCTAAGGCACATTCACAGGAAAGACAGGTGAAAACAAGGAAAGTTCATGACTGGAGTTCATTATCTTGCCAAATGAATATGACAAACGTCAAATGCAAGGGATTTTATTTAGTACTTATTATATGAACTATTTAATTTTTTTACAATATTTAATAGTGATACTGATTATATGTAAATTTTATTTACTTGTCAAATGCAAGGGATGTGGATGTAAAATAAAATGTAAATTCACAATTAAATATGGAATGATTTAGAGTTAGTTACATAATCATGTGATAGCACGTGTTCTAATGATTATGGAAGTTTCCTTTTTAAGTTTAGATTTTTCACTTTCCTTCCTTTTAAATCCTCTTACAATCGATCAGAGCCATATTGGTTTTGGAGCCATTCCTAGCTATGCTACCCCTTTCGTTTTGCTCCTCAATTGACTTATTGGCCAGTAGCTATCGCACCTCTATCTTGTTACTTGATTAGCTTTGCTACTTTCTCACATGAGTGTTGCCTCATCCGTCTCAATCCAAGATCATCTCATAGGACGTTCAAACTCATAGGATTCTAAAGAATGGGGAGATTCTATTGGTATCGTTACTATCGTATCATTGAACAGTGGTATTTCTGAATTCATCTGCTGTAGCAAACCTATAGCCTGTTTACTTTTAAATTTGGCATGTGGCCTAGGTGCTGCCCTCAACTGATTGTAGCAAAGTCTTAGGATCAACCAACATTCAAACCACCCTAAGTAGAAGCAAGGAGAATAAATAATTCTTTTTTACTCCAAAATTGAGGGTTCAAATGGTGGTACCATAAAAAATAAATAAATAACTTAGAATCAAATCTCTTATCCCTCTCTTCTCTCCAAAAAAAAGGCTAGACTGTGTCCTTCCTAATCTATGGTTGAATTTGCCAAATCATCTCATCCATCAACTCCTCTTCTAGATGGGGTGCGGTTTTACAAAGTGTTTAAGCACCATAGCTCAAGTAATCGGTATCGGATTGGCCGTTTCGTTTAGATTTTGAACTTAATCAATCCCTAACATGATTCTATTTTAATATTATTATATATGATATCGACCAATTATCAACTCCCCCCATTGGATCCGTAAACTGATCCGTTTCGGATTCGATCAATTTAGGACATGATCGATACTGTGTCCAATACCTGAATTTAGAACCTTCTTAAGCATAGTTCCCTCAGACCCTCACATTAGTGTTACCTGTTGTATCATACCCTTCTTGCATTTTTTCCCACTTTTCATACCTCTTCTAAGATAAAGGGCTGAACATGGTAGGGGTAAGAGCATCCAAGAAGACTTAAGCCCTCCGAGCTGGATCTAAATTGTCTCCTGTCATGGGAGGAACTCCAGCCGTGATCCAGCAACTATGCACATCGGATAAATTCCAACCGCACGATCACAACCAAAGGAACTGGACAATAGGAGACGATTTTTGCTTATGATTCAGATTCAAAAAGAGATGCTTCTTCAGGAAGTGTTCTTTCAGGGACTAATAAAGAGAGAAATCATGAACATACAGGGACTAATAAAGAGAGAAAGATGAGGAAGAAATCATCGGCTTGAGAACCCTGGGAAGCTCTGCCGGACTATCTCCGGCAACCTCTAAAAGCCCCTTGTTTTCAATGACTTCGTTATTTTGACTGTTTAAGGTTTTGTTTTTATTTTTGCTGACGGCTATATTCCAAATGAAACCAGGCTCTATCCCCACCAAAGTAGAAGGAGATAGCCATCTGACATGGGGTACAAAAGAGAGACTACTGAAGTTGTAACATATAGGTTACAAACAGATTTACCCTATTTAAATTTCTGATTTAAACAAGATCAAGCACTTACCCTGAGATCATAATCAAATAAGAAACCAAGGGGAAAGTGAGGAATCTAGAAAAGAAATTATTAGTGTGCAATGGTGTTAAAGAAGCACTTCTTTTTTATCAGTCACTGACATAAGGGCGTACCCACTGCGAGATCCCGTCATTATGGGGGCTGGATCTCTGGGAAGGACTTATGTACACAACTTTACCTATGCTTCGTGGAGAGGCTGGTCCCAGATTTGAACTCATGACCCCCAGGTCACAATGAAGCCTGTCCTAATTTAGTAGAACTCACTGTTGGTATATAAAAATAAAATAAAAACTACCATCTCATACATGAGAGTAGATTTAATCATCTGCAAGGTTCATCTACAACACCCTACCCTTACAATTGAAGATATACAATTATCGTGGCAGTATCTTGTTTTTCATCTTTCTGTGTATAAGATGAAGGAGACATGAATTCTGCTCACGAGATGCAGCTAAAAGCTAGATACAAAGGGCTACATATCTTTACAGTCACCACCTCTTCTGTTCATAAAGTACACAAATGGGCATACAGGTTCTCTCCCAAGTCCAAATGAGATGTATCATATATCAGGAATGCAGAAGTTCGAACTACCAAAGCAAGACATCAGAAATGCCGAGGTTTTCCATGCAATTGATTGCTTATTAGTAATTGTAGTTTCAGTCTCTGTCTTCATTATTTCAAGGGACAGGATCCACTGACGTGTACAATGATCAGAAAAGAAGGGCTAGAAACAGACTTAACAATTGACAAATTACCCTAAAGTTTTAATGTGAAGTGTCTCATGATATACCATTTATCTGTGTATGTCTCTTCCAATATAAGCAAGAACCAAACAGACCCCGTGTACTGCAGATGACATCTATTCACCAACCATACCTTCTCAAAATGTTCCGAATTCTCTTCCTCAGTTGAGTGAAAACTATAACCGCACAAGCCAGTACCCATGGAGGGATATTCCCACCTATTATGTTAAATCTCTTCATCCATTCGGGAGTTTCCTTGAAAAGAATTGCCATTAAAAGTGTCATTACTGCTATCCCCACCAAGATCTTCGTTATAGGTTTGACAGACGAGTCCTGAAATCATTGAATAAGAATGAGCAAGAGATACACTTCATTTGCATGATAAAAATGCAAACTTAAAACATACTCCAGAAATAACTTTTATAATAAGCAAGAAGGAGATCATGACAGTGGCAGACACCATATCAATTGAACATGGATGAATATTTTGAATGAGATGGATTGAAGCATATGCTTCAGAATATACATCAGATAGTTTTTCAATTAAATGAAAATGTGTTCATTTGAATTGTTCATTAAAAAAAAAAAAAAAGCACACAAAGAAAAGATCTTCACAACTCATCTGAGACACACCTGCAATTTTCAGACTACCTAACCACATAAGAAACAAGAACCAGGAATTTTGATAATCTGAAAATATAAGGGCCTCACTGTGGAGAATTTATTCCTACAAATGATAGTGAGATTTCAAGGAGGTGCTCTATTGATGTTAGCAGTGAAAATGGTCTGGTAAGAGCAATCGTTTCCCTTTGATGAATGTAATTCAAGCCTAAGCTGCAAATTAGTTGGGTGGAGAAATGTCAAAATGATCTAGCTTGGTGGGTTGCTTAACAATTTCACCGGATCCGACTGCTTCGGGTGGCATGAATTGTATCCAATTTCAGAAATGATAATCCTAACCCAACCTAACCCCATATGCCCATATCCTGAACCTGGAAACTCACGGGCACCAGATCAGCAGAGCCCATTATCTCAATGTCGTTGGTTGTCTTGGAAGCCAGTGAAACAAATTGCAGCTTACCCAAGACAGAAAAGTGAATGTTCATCAGGATAAAAAAAAATCAAAGACGATAAGTGAAAAGGGAAGCCCCCCTCTCAAAAAAAAAAATTAAAAAAATTAATAATAATTGAATCCATAACTGAAAATCTTTAAATAAAAAGAAAGGGCGTCCCAGTGCACGGGACTCCCGCTACTGCAGGGTCTAAGAGAGGGGCAAAATATACGCAGTCTTACCCAGCAACGCGGAGAGACTATTTTTGTGTTTCGTACCTGTGACCACCAGGTTGCAATATGACAACCTTACTGTCACACAAGGCTCGCCCCTCAGCTAAAGATCTCTAAATAACAAAGAAAAATAACTTATATGACGTAATACTGAATTCCTAGGTTCTAATCAATTTCCCATAAAGAAGTTAATATTCCTCTGAGATTAGCCATTCCTAAACTATGAGTCCATGATTGATCAAGGACACTTATTTCTATTTACATTACCTAGTTCTTCTGTGTAGGGTATAGATCTCAGTGAAGTATATGTTGACATTTCCTGCCTAAAGCAAACAGATTGATGCATTTACTCAGTAATCTAGCTAGCCAAAATAACAAAATGCTCAAACTCAGATTCTAACAATGTTTGATACTTTTTTGCTATGCTAAATCGAAAGAGTTGCTCAAGGCTTTAAACTTCAATGATACATATCTTAATGAAGCACACTTTGATCTTCACTAGAAGTTTCTCCTCATTTGATTGGCAACGTTATGGAATCATGTGGTTAGAGGCAAAATCCACCCCCTATATTCAATTTCTATTTCAAATGACAGTAATTAATTCGATAAAGCATCTATCACTAAAGGGTTTCCTATACAAAGCAAAGCCTCAAGCTTCTAATAGGGAATTAAAATATGCAACAAATCGAGACATTGATTGACAATTGAAAGTAAGTAATAAGGGAAAGAGTAGAAGAATACCTTTGGCTCTCCATCAATGAAGATGACGGATCCATCTGTGTAAGGTAGCATGGATCTCCCATTTCGAGGATTGAAACGGATAGGAACCCCTCTTCCCGATTCAGGATTGAATGCGAAAATAGATTTGAAACCGTAATTCTCAAGAATTTCCGAAACCTCCAACTGGTTCTGATCCCAACCTCCTAAGCTGGATTTGCAGACATCGATAGGGCCTTTGCCCCTTCGGAAGACGTGGATTTCGACCTCTGCAACTTTGGTCTTGACAGTTCTAGTAGGGTTTTTAGGCTTACTAGACTTTGCAGTGGGAGGAGATTCATGGCCGCTTTTGCTGCTCTCCTTTATCTCTCCTGTTTTGCTTTCTTCCTCCATTTTTTGGGGGTAATTTTCTTCCTCCATTCCCTTCCTCTCTTCCTTCGCTCCAGCGAACTGAGGAGACATGACAAACCAACTGTGACACGTGGTTCATCTATAGCGAATCGGGACCCACATGAGATTTGCTAATTTGGAGTTAGCAACGTTGGAATGACACGTGTCAATTGATGGCTCTCTCCCGTGACACCAATAGAACGTGGGAAAATCCCACGTGGGTTTGGTTCTGTTGGTGTACCACGGTGATTCACATCCTCTCTTCCAATGATTCGGGAGGAGATAACCCCTTGGATGGTCGACACTTAGAGTTCGGGTGAATCCAATCCCTTTATCTAAAATAGACACCTCCTATCAACTCAGTTTGTCAGCTCGATGTTAGCTTAGATGGAGGATTAGGATTCACCCGAGCCCCGAGCCTCAGGTGTCGGCCGTCCATCCAAGCGGCCATCCCTGGGGAGAAGAGGATTTGAGGGTGCAACGGGTCACTATGGCTGGTTTTGGTCATGATCAAATCAGTCTTGGGCTTTTTTGGGACAGCTTAAAACTTGTCTACTAATAGATTTGGGTTGAGGTGGGTTGCGTTATAATGTTTGTATAAATGAGTTAATGGGTCGATCTGGTGTTGGTTTGTTATTAGCCTGACTTAATTAATTACTCTTTCGTCTGCTATCGGTTCGGTTTCAATTATTATATATGTATATGTAATAAAAAGTTGAATTAATTGGTTCTATAGAGCCATTTTCGGGCTGGTTGGTTTTGGTATTGGTTTCCTACATGTATATTTATAGAATGTTCGCTTAATAGGCTTTTATCTGTGCATTATTAAACTAATTCAGTTTCAATCTTATTGTTCTAGTTTGGTTCAGGCTTATCAATTGATCCGGTCTGGTTTTGATTTTAATCGGGCTCTAAAATGTAAAAACACAACACAAATCTTGTCCAATGAAGGTGCCCATTTTGACACCCTCATTTACGATATTGTCACTTGGCAGAAGCGAGATCTTATGGATATGAAAGGCTCGGAGCAATATAACGGATTTGGGATGAAAAACAAGGTAAAAAATCAAGACAAATCCCAATTTGCTAAAGACGTTTCAAATTCACAAATCGCCATTACTTAACGATTTCGAAAATGCTTACCAAAATCAATTATTAATTAGTTTTGATTTTTCGGTATTTAAATAGTTTCAGAGGAAGTGAGTTAGGAACAAAAGAGTGGGAAAACCCAAGAAAACATTAAAATAATTATAATTATATATGAAAATGGACTCATGATTTACAAGCATATCATGTGGAAAGCAATAAAATAAAATTTATTTTTACAAATGTAGACATTTAACATTAAGGGATTATAGTAAAAGTTTAATCGATTTTAACTGTTTCATCTTTGAAAATATATTCAAACTATTTAACTAAACATTTTCATTTTTGAAACTAAAATTGAACCTTTTTAGTAATCTGTTTCATAAATTTGGTTTAAACGGTTTGATTCAATTTCATTTTTTACATCCCTAGTTATGCATGCGTGTGGACTGATGATCTTGAGAGTTCTTAAAGATTTGACAAATTTTAAATAATTAGATAATGAAAGAAAGAAAACCATGATACTACATGACAACTGAGAGACATGAATTAAGAGCAAATCATGTTCTCCAAGAGAAGAAGGTACAAATTTTACAAGTCATAGATGTAAATGGATAGTCGAAAATCCGATTTCAATTTGCATATCTTATTTAAGGGGGCTATTCATATAATGTAACCATGGATATCTGGATCTGATCCCGATCACCTCTAGGTTTAAATCCATCTGTATTCGTTCGATTTACGTCCCTAGGTCAACCTTTCAGGCGTTCTAGCTCTAGGGGTGTCGTTATGTCAACAGGCTGGTTTGGGTTGGTTTTGGTCCAGGTCAAATCAGTCTTGTGTTTTTTAGGGGCAGTCCGAAACATGTCCAATAAGAGATTCAGACCGTGGTGGGTTGCATTGTACAAGTTAGTTAACAGACTGATATGGTGTCGATTTGTTATCGGGTTGACTTAATGGAGTCTTATTGGTCTGCTATCAATTAGGTTTCGATTTACTATATGTACGTAGTAAAAAAGTTGGATTAATTGGTTCTATCGGGCTGGTTCAGTTTTGGTGTTGGTTTCCTCCATGTATATTTAATAAATGTTGGCTTAATAGACTCTTATCGGTCCATTATCAAATTGGTTTGATTTTGGTCTATTTGATTCGGTTTGATTCGAGATTATCAATTGGTCTGGTCTGGTTTTGCACAGCCCAAATCCTGTCCTGTAAGATTCCGTTTTCACTAAATACAGCAAACGGGGCTTAAGGCGTTTATTTCCAACACTTCACTTTCTCGCCGCGGTCTCTGTCTTCATTCTAGAGGTCTGCTTTTCTTACTGTTACAGGAGCATCAAGCGCAGCAACAATAGCGGGAAGGGAAGGTGTTTTCCACCCTGAACCCTTCAACGCTCAAATGGAAAGATTTGAGGATGAAGCTCTCATCAGCGAGATGCAATCTCAGCTTAAATCTCTACGAAGCAGAGTCACGGTATCATCCTTCTTGTATCCAATTCTCACGCAGGCCTAAGCGGCTGGTCTTCTATTTCTATGTATTTGGTTATTGACTTTTAGTTTCATCACATTTTGGTTGCTTCTCATGAGGGAATTCGTTGCGAATTTACACCTTTTCTTTCCTCATTCAAATGTACTTAAACCCCCAGGAATTAGAGCTCGAGAACGCAAGATTATCAGTTCGGATTTCAAATTGTCGGTGCCGGAAGGTAATTCCATGGGGATTTAATCTTTTCTATGATTTTTATCTTGTTAACATTGTAGGCTGTAGAGCTGAAATATGTTTTCTATGGTGGCTATCATTCAATCACTTCAGAGGCTTGACTGGTGGAACTCATTACACATTAGGTTTCTATTCTTGTTGATAACTGAAGATTTATTGTTTTATGATCCAACTGGGAACCCAATATTACAATGGGACTATAGTTTATTGAACTGCTATACAAAATTCACAAAAGTAAGCACATCGGGAGGGAAAAAAAGAAAGAAAGAGACAAGTGAAAAGATAATGTTCCCGCTAGTTTTGCTAATGAAGGTTGAAAACTTGTCAAGCTCTTCACAAACTGATCCCCGAATACACAGTTTGTCATTAGCTTTTGTTGAAGTTAAGATGCTGGAACTCATTAGATTTCTTATCATGCAGATAGAGGAGAGTCTAGAGGAGAGGCCTGAACATTCTGCTTTATCTGGTGACATTTCAGTTGAAGACATAGTTCAATTAACTGCTGGTGTTAGTGTAGTCAGAGAAGATCCGTCACAAGAAGATCGCAGAGATGAAAAAGACATACATAGAATAGGGAAGGAGGGAACCAAAACTATTGACGGGCTTAGGAAGAAGAAATCAAAAGAGGAAACAATGGGTTAGTTGATGATCTTAATTTTTGAATTAGCCATACAAAATACAGATTCTACAAATGTTAATGTAAAAATTGAAGACAAGAATATGGCTTCGTTTAATTTTATACAATTCTCTGATGCATTGTCTGACAAATAGGGAAAGAGACCCAATTCTCTGATGATTGAACTAGACAGTCTAATCAGGACAACACATCTATAGTATCAGTTTCTCTCTCTTTCTTGTTTTTAAATCCTTAATTGCTTGCCATGTCATGGCCTAAAAACTGTTAAGAATGGGCCAATAACAATTGTCCTGCACCAATTTGTTTGAAATCCTCTCCTTCAATGTTTTCCAACTCTTCTAGGCCACTATAACACTCAGAAATAAGGTGGCCTACATCCATTTATGCTATAGGAACAGTTCTCTTGGGTATTGGGGCCTCGAGTTTCCTCGGTAGAGGGCAATTCTGCCATAGTTTTTAGGTAGTTCTGCTTGGAGAAGATGGTGGATGGGGTTAATTCATTTTGATTAGAGAGATTTATACCCTTGTTGAACTACAAAATAATTGGTTTTGG
This sequence comes from Protea cynaroides, assembly GCA_028583415.1. Classification (NCBI taxonomy): domain Eukaryota; kingdom Viridiplantae; phylum Streptophyta; class Magnoliopsida; order Proteales; family Proteaceae; genus Protea; species Protea cynaroides. The sequence goes on along the minus strand of CM053276.1, from coordinate 15,236,203 downwards.
TTTGTATGGGGACATTGATATGTAAAATCCCACGAAGATGAGCAAGCTAGAAAGGGTGTTTCTAGGCCTACGAGCCTGTTTTGTGTTGTCTATACTCTCTCTTTTACACTGTCATGTATTTTCTCCTTTGGTCGATGTTCTGTGCTCTGTATACTCACTTTTGGTAAGCAGTCAGCTATGGCTGTTGGCAAGGTTCAAAATTTTGGATTTCTCCCACATTTTGCCTTATATCGAAACTGAAATTTTTTGGTACAATTTTGGTACATTTTGCATGTAACATTTCACTACTCATCTCATTCCAATCTCTTGAAAAACCTAAATATTTCTGTGATTTCGTGAAACTTCGCCGAAATCTTGAACCATGGTTGTCGGGTTCCTTGTTGTTAGTGCAATTTCAATGTTATTCCTTAAAAAACAAAGGCAAATGGTTTATGGAAACAAATATTAGTTAACATATCAATTGATAGAAACAAGTACATAATATCCCTTCGTATGTGAACTGGATAGTTGCTACCAACCATACATTCAATTGGTAAATTGCATTGAATGAGTTCAAACTTTCTCAGCTTTACATGTTACCGTGCAGCCAGAATTAGCTAAAGACAACACTTCTTATTGGTCCTTTTAGATAATATATGCTTCATGATTTCCCCTTTCTTATACCTATTTGATATTCATTTAACTTATTGCTACATATTATATCATTGATTAAATATGTTCATATGTTTCTCATTTTGGGTTCACTTATTTTATTTTCCCCTTTTCTTCTGGGAGGATTGACTGTTTGATGCGGGAAGTTTTCAATGAAGCTTGAACCCTGTGGTTTCTGGCTCAGGAAAATAACCTTGTGAAGATATAAGGGTGCCAAGGAGAAGGATTGAAAGATTTTTTTTTCTTGGAAAAATAAAACAAGAAAATAAAGAGAATCGGAGATAGGAGACATCAAGATTCTCAACCGATGTTATAGGAACCAAACCAAACTTCAGAGTATGAAATTATAGGATCAAACAAATTGACCGTTTAGGAGAGAAAAAGTTTCTCGTCAGTTGAAATGGTTGATTGAGATGTGTTGATATCTTGAGAGAGAATTCAGCTTGCGTAGGAAGACTAATAACCAGCAAATCAAAGAGATCAGGAAATCAATCAAGATTTAATCAACAACTTCCACCACAGCTCAAGGAGCAGGTTTCCACAGTATAAACCGATGAACCCAAAAATCTAAAGGAAGTCATGTTCACTAAAATAGTTAATTGACAAAGAACTAATTCCATGCTCCTAATATGTTTTACTTTTGTACACCTCAACATTCATTTCCACTTTTATTTAGGGAAAAAACATAATTGCTTGAAGAAGGATTTGTGCTGTATCTCTGTTGGTAGTGACTGTCATTTCATGGTGGACATGGATGAACATGGTAAACATGGTTCTGACTGAAAGCTTAAGTACTTTTGGTTGCAGGTCATGACACAGGATTCATGCATCACCATGCTAGGAGATATGTTGCTCTTAAAATAATGTACTTTGGTCAGAGGTGTGTTCTAAATGTAGCATAGATGGGCCTTGATCAGTATTTTTTTTTTTTTTTGGGATGAGTAAAGACTCACATCGCCTGGACTTTATCAGTATGTTAATAAAGCTATTGGCCCTATAACTTGCTTTGGCTTTTAAATCTGTAAGCATTTGACATATTTTTCAAATAAACTCCATAGGCACAAATTTTGACAGGCAGCGATTAACCAACAAGTACTCACTAGTCAAGTGTTCCTTCAGCTTCCGTTTTGTAATAATGCCCTGATTTCTTGAGGAGAACGTGGGTATGTAAATAATCAAGTCGAGTTTTTCCCTTAGGTGGGATATTTTCTTCCTCCTTTCACCCCTGTGGTGTGTGTATGTGTATGTGTGTGTGTGTGTGGGGGGGGGGTTCCGCTATTACCATATAGTGCTTAGTTCTGCTCCCTGAAGATGACTCATTGAAGATGTTGTGTTAATCTCCTTCCAAATCAAGGACCACACACGGAGCATCCATGAAGATATTCAGCCGTGATCCTACAGGTCTTTATCCATAGAGCAAAAGGGACTTTTGGGGGTTTTAAACCATGTCTACTGAGGGAACACAGTACATATGGCAGAAGGACTTTTATGACATGACACAACTGTCAAAGAGATTGCGGAGTGCAGCAAGTTACCCAATATCCAACCCTTTTTCCTGAAGCCCTGACTGGTCAAGTGGCTCCTTTCCTCTTAGCATTTAGGTTAGGCCAAGCCATGGCTAGTGGGAAGAACCCGTAGGCTAGTGCCCTAAGTGGTTGATCCAGTTCACCGAGGAGCAGGAGAGGCAAAGTGCTGGGCCAGACTGATACAATCAACAAATAAATTATGACTTATTATTTTATTCCATCACTCAAATTCATCCAGCCGCAGTAACTAAGAACCCCACTCAGGCAGATGTTACCTTTAAGTGTGGTAAGTTAGGTTTCTCTGTTGATTGAATTTCATTCCACTTTATAAAAGTTTAAGTACTTCCTATGGACTTTTGTAAACGGGAGTTCAAGGTTGGAATCCGGTAATAAATAGGCACATATAGGCCTTTTTTTGGTAGCATTTCAGGTGGAAGGTCAGTGTGCAGCTTTTTTTTAGCTTTTTATGAAAAGCTGTTAAGTTTTCTATCTTGTTTGACGAAAGGAATTGAGCAATTGAAAATTGACAATTGAATCCCATTTTTCCCATTCTTTTCATATCTGTAATAGCTGGAAAGAAGTCCCGGCTAAAGGCTAAGACTTCATGGTTCTTATGAACCTAATTCATTGAAATTCCATCCAGTAAAATGGAAGAATTATAAATCTCCAAAATTATACATAGAAATATCACAAAAAGAGCCATTGCGACACCGATCAAAGGGGTAGTTCTCCTCCTAGGAGTTACTTTACCATATTTTGAATCCAATTTTTTCTCTACTTTATGATTAAATATGGGATTTTCTGGCTTACTCCATAATCCTGTTGGATTTTGGCTGATAAGGTCTTTTAGTAAAGAGGTTTGATATTGTGGAACTTTCCCCTTTGCAATCAGTCAGACAGTTTGGGAGGAGGGGAATAACAACCTCTTTGATGAGAAGTAACTTTTCATGGAGTGGAGTGAAGAGTGATAATATAAGTGACTAGAGTTAATGTAATTTGTCCTCTGTTTTGGTTGCATCAGGAGTTATCCTTTCTTATGTACAATTTTCTAAATAGCAAATAGAAACACCTTCTTATCATTTTTAAAAGAAAAAGAAACAACAAACAAAGAGGCTACATGGATTCCTGTCCCCCAATTAGCTCTGTTCGATGTCATACTTAAAGCAAGGCCTAAGCTATACATGTCTTTCTTCACCACCTCCCCTAAAGTCATCTTAGGTCTACCCTTAGCTCTTTTAGATCCTTCAATCTGAATCAAATCACTCCTCCGTACGGGAGCATCTAACGGCCTCCGTTGAACATGGTCATACCATCTCAAACTACTTTCTCGTAGTTTATCATGCATCGGCACTACTCCCAAATCAGCTCTAGTACGATCATTTCTTATCTTATGCTTCTTAGTTTTGCCACACATCCATCTTAACATCCTCATCTCAGCTATACTAAGTTTATCTATATGATACTTCTTAACTGCCCAACATTCTGCACCATACATCATAGCTGATCGAATGGCTGTCGTATATAATTTTTCTTTAAGTTTTAAAGGAATACGTCAATCACACAACACTCCAGATGCACTTCTCTACTTTTACCATCCTATTTTAATCCTCTGTGAAACATCATCATGTATATCACCTTCTTTGTTTATTATTGAACCTAACTACCTAAATTGATCACTTTCTTTTATCTCTCTCTCATGAATGTTCACCACCTTATTATCCATCCTTGTGTGACTAAAGTTACATACCATATACTTCATCTTCTTTATACTTATCTTAAAACCTTTTGATTCCAATGTTGATCTTTATAGCTCCAACTTGGCATTAATCCCTGTTTTTGTTTCATCCACCAAAATAATATCATTAGCAAAAAACATACACCAATGAATTTCATCTTGAATGTCTCTAGTTAGATCATCCATAATGAGTGCAAACAAATAAGGGCTTAAAGCTGATCCTTGATGTAACCCCATTATAATTGGGAATTCATGACCTTGACCCCCCACGGTTTTTACATTAATCACCACATTATAATACATATTCTTAATTATGTCCACATATTTGCTTGAAATGCTTATTTTCTTTAGTACTTGTCAGATTAACTCCCTAGGAACTCTATCATAATCTTTTTCTAGACCGATAAAAACCATATGGAGGTCCTTCTTGCCTTCTCTACATCTTTCCATGAGTCTCCTAAGCAAGTAAATAGCCTCTGTCGTGCATCTACCTGGCATAAAACCAAACTGGTTCTCCGTAATAGTAGTTTCTTTTTCTCAAGCGGGTTTCAATAACTCTCCCACAGTTTCATGGTATGACTCATTTGTTTTATTCCTTTGTAGTTATTGCAGCTCTGAATATCACCTTTGTTTTTGTAGATCGGAACCACAATACTTTTTCTCCATTTATTTGCCATTTTCTTTGAGCTCATAATTTTATTGAACAATTTAGTTAGCCAAGATACCCCATACATTCTTAGGCTCTTTGAAACTTCTATTGGGACCTCATTTAGGCCTAGTGTTTTGCCTACATTCATCTTCCTTAAAGCTTCTTTCAATTTTGTTACCCTAATTTTGCATATATACCTATGATCTGTGGTGTCATGGTGGGTAATGTAGCAATCTAGGACACTATTTCTTGAGACGTCTTCATTTAGTAGGCTGTTAAAATAATCGTTCCATCTCTCTTTAATGTCTTCATCCCTTACTAGAACTCTACCATTTGCATTTTTAATACATCTAATATGGTCTAAATCTGTACTTTTCCTTTTCCCTCATCTTAGCTTAGCTATTTTATATATATTTTTTCTCCTTCCTTTGTGCTCAAATTGTTATAAAGATCTTCATATTTCTTCGCCTTTATTTTTCCATAATCTTTTTGGCTTCATTTTTAGCAACTCTATATTTTTTTAGATCCTCTATATCTTTAGTCTTTTATCATGTCTTAAAACTATCTTTTTTAGCTTTAATGGCTACTTGAACCTCATCATCCCACCATTAAGACTCTCTAAGAGAATAACATTTTCCTTTTGATACACCTAGAACGCCTTTAGCAACTTTTTTAATATAAGTAATCATCTCGTTCCACATTGTATTAGTTTCTCCCTCAAAGTTTCACATTCCTTGTCTGATCACATTATCAGTAAAAACTTTCAAGGTATTTCCTTTTAAGCACCACCACCTTATCCTAGGGCAAAAAATCTGACTTTTCCTATTATTCGACCTAGTGAGATATATATCCCTGACTAATAGTTTATGCTGAGTGGTTAGACTCTCCCCAGGTATAACTTTACAATCCTTACATAACAACCTATCAGATCTTTTAGTTAGACAGAAATTTATTTGGTATGTATGATGCCCACTTTTGATGGTGACTAGATGTTCCTCTTTTTTTTCAAAGTATGTGTTTACGATGGATAAATCATAAGCTGTAGCAAAATCTAAAATTGAAGTCTCCTCCTCCTTCCTCACTCCAAAACTATATCCCCCATGCACATCTTTATAACCTCTACGATTCCCCCTACTTGTCCATTCAAATCATCCTCTATTATAATCTTTTCTCTTTGTCATAAACGTTGCACTAACCCATCCATGTGTTTCCAAAATTGTAGCTTACTATTCGCATCCAATCCTACTTGGGGTGCGTATGAGCTAATTATATTGATTATCTCTTTCCCCATCGCTAACTTGATGGCTATATTCCTATCACCAAATTTTTTCACATCGACCACGTCATTCTTTAAATCTTTATCTACTATTATACCATTTCGTTGCTATTATTTTTATCCCCCCGTATACCAAAGTTTAAAGTCAACCAACTCCTTAGCTTTTTTACTCTTCCATCTAGTCTCTTGAATGCAAGCTATGTTAATCCTTCTTCTCCTCATAACATCTATCAATTCTATAAGCTTACCCGTTAAAGATCCTATGTTCTAAGATGCTATTCTAATCCTACACTTGTAGACTAGCTTCTTTAACCGCACTCGTCCACGGTGCGAGAAACCTTGCCTATTTATTACCGCATCTGGGTGCCGATGCGGCGGCCCTTGCCCATTTTTCGCTTCACCAGGGATCAGGTGTAACACATCGTTTACAAAGAATGCTTTAGTATTACACTGATTATCTTTTGTTTGTGAATCCATGTTAAAGGTTTGGCTAGGTTTTTGGGGTATTGGCTACCGACTTGACGTACCGACCCTCCTCTTTTATCCGGGCTTGGGACCGGCAGCATAACACTAGCGGAGTTTTGTCATTTTTAAAAGAAAAATGAGAGAAAATTAAGAGAAAAAAAAATACTCACTTTGAATCTAGAATTAATGTTTCTGATAATAGTGTTTGAAATATTAAAAAATGATGAGAACTTCAAGCTTCTCTTATCTTGTTCAGGATAAGTTCTGAGCTTCATATTTTTGTTCAATTAGAAGTGTAAAGTGCAAGCCGGGTTGCCGGGTTGTCTTTCTGTAAGCATTAACCAAACACTAGAAGGTTCTGAACTGATTTTGGAATTAAAATTTGCTAAGTGTTATTGTTTTGTACTATGGAACGAAGAAATGATGCTTGTCATTCTCTAAAAATTGTACAAACTATATTGGAACATTTTAGTATTAGTCTCAGATTTTCATGTTATAAATGCTAGAAAAATCAATAATATTTTTTTTTCTTTAGATCTTGAAACTTCAGAATTCATTTGATTTTCCTTGCACTTGCTTTCTGAGAAATATTCTCATTCAATTGCTTGGACTTGTTTGGTGTTATGTATTTTTTTTGCAGTTCCATACGCCATACAGCATATGTTGTGTATGATGTAGGATCTAAGTTTGACATATTTACAGGTTTCATGGTTTTTCTTCAGAGGGACAAATGGAGCCAACTGTTGAGGTGCTTTTCTTCATCTCTTTCTCTTGACCACTCTCTGTCTCTTTTAATCATCGTTGATGATGATTTGGATCATGCCGACTGGGGCAACCTTTCGATCTAAGCCTGGGTGGCCCAACCACATAAGTGATGGTGAAAGTTCACAATCATACCCTCTTTCCTTGATGTTGTTTTTTTTTCTCCTTTCCTAATGATACCCTAGATGTGAATATGGTGTATCATTGTTTGGTGATTGCTCATCTCTCTTCTCTCTCTCTCTCTCTCTCTCTCTCATATTTTCACACAATATTTTCATTCATTATTGAAATGAGTTCTAACTTGTTCCCTGCCAAAAATTATCTCCTGGCATATTGTTGCCAAAAACCTTTTAATGCTAACAAAGTTCTTGGAGGGGCAGGGGTCTTGCACATGTTCCTGGAACAGCACAACTATGCCACTATCTAAAGAGGCCCTTTATAAATATAAAACACACCACTTTATGACCAGCTTAAGAATAACTTTTAATTAAAGAGCTACAAGATATCTCCCAATGATTAACACTTCAAGAATTAGGAGGACTGAATTAACTACTTTCTCCCACACATGGGCTTGCAAAACAGCACTTACATATCCCAAGAACTGACTCACTGGAGCTGGACTGAGATGCCTTTTTCTGAGGCTTTCAGAAAGCTGATATTTGTCAAGCTAGCCAAAGTTCCTTTCATCAGCCCACAAGCCACGATTGGGTTATCCATCATGTATGATAGACAAAAACTATATGCCTATGTGGAGATCATTTTCCTTTTCTATTTTCATCAGTTCCCCATCCAATTTTTGGGAGCACTATACGGTTCCTTTTGGAAAGGATACTTGTTGAATTTTCTGAGTGTTGATCCATCGGGGAGAAAAAAACTTCCCTGCTCTTTTTGAAATTTGAAGACTAAATAACTTTTTCAGTCAATCCGGCAGTCTATTGTAATATTTTGTACTTTTGACTCTAGATCATACTTCATAAAGGCTTTTGTATATGATTCACTAGCACTGGGAAAGACCTCCCTAGAAGCACAACTTTCCTGGTCCTAATCATTTTAAAATTTTGGATATTTTTTTATTCTTATTTGGAGCAATTTTTTTTAAATGTTAAGTACAATTTAAGCAATAAGTGTGACAATAAAATTCAGCTTTACGTATAATTATATGGAACTCGGATATTCGTTCAGATTGTGTTTGTGATTCTTTTGACATATGATATATATTGGGGGGAATCCTTCGGTGACTTCTCTCTGGTGCCATTTTCTCTGGCGACAACCAGATTTTCTGATCAATGGTTTTTGTCTGGCTGTTTCATATATTAAAAATTGGTAAGAGACTAAGAGTTGGATATTCCGAGATGCTTTTTGTTGTTGAGGTTTTTATGTTCGCACTGGAAAGTACTTTTTTGGAATACATGAAAGAAGGAATCTGTCATCTCTACACCACAATAGGAATAACTTGGGGTTCTGTTACGATCTCTACATGATAATGTTCCCTTCTAGAGGATGGAATTTTAATGTCTTCTCATAAATGAAAATTTAAAGCTCTCTATGTTATTAACTTCTGTAAGATATTTCCATTCATGCAGTCTGAAATTTTCAAGGCACTCAAACAAACAAAGCTTTTGATTGGTGAGAAGGAGGATTTACGGTACTCAAGGTGTGGTAGGACTGACAAGGGTGTTTCATCTGTTGGGCAGGTTAGTAACTTGCAGAATCTTCTTTCTAATTTGTTTTCAATGTTAATGTTTGATGTTGAGTCAACTTTCTTTTTCTTAGTTCTTTTGTTTATTGGTAAGCCAAGCACAGTTTCATTCATGGAAATATTGGAGATTAAACCCATTATTATTTTTCATTTTTTTATTTTAATTTTAATGATTTGATAACTAAAATTCTTCTGCAAAGTGTTGTCATGTCATGGAACATAGGAGGATCAACATTTCTTTCCTGGCCTAGAGAACCATGTGGCAAACAAGTCCATAGGGAACCTAGATAGATTTGCAGAGTGCATACCTGGGGCTGTGTGCATGTGTGTTAAATCTTTGGTCTGATCTATCTTTGATACTATTGTCTATTGAAATGACATCATCTTTCTACGTGGTTGATGATTTTCATCTATGGATGTCTAAAATGCCTGAGTTGAGCAAAAGAGGAAGTCCTTTTGGTTTTGTTAACTCTTCACCAGTGTTCTTGGTCTCAAAAGTCAGTAGATGAGGGTTTTTTTTTATTTATTTATTTTTTTTTAATGCAAATATTTGATTAGTTGCATTGTGGACTCAGAACTTGAGAATTGAGATAGATGATATTGCTTACGAGGTGCCTGAGGGTTGGAGCTCTCCATCCAAAATTTGGGTTGAGAGACTTGGAGAACACCTTTCTTCTTCATTCTATTCTCTGAAGAGGGTTGAAAAAGTTCCTCAATATGGTCCACTTTTCTTTAATAGTATTGAGCTAATCTACTTGATTGGGCACCAGCGGTGACTGGTGAGTTCCATGCTCTGGGAACTCACAATTTGCAAAGTAGAAAAAAGGAAACAATTTTGAAATACATGCATGGAGTTTTATGACCCTCCATTGATTGCTACACCTTGGTAGGTGTCTTGAGGTGGATCATGAAACCCTACAATAGAGTGGTCTGGATAGCTTACGGATTTTCACTCAAAAGTCGCATGATGCCTTGAAAAAAAAAAAAAAAAAAACTTCCATTTCTTAAGTTGTCTGTTGGTACTTGGTAGCTCTAATTATTTTCTTTGGGTACCATTGAGGCAGATAGGCATGTCTTTTGTGTTGGTGGGGGCAATGGAGATTTGGCCATTTATACCATTGGTGCATTCAATTGGCTAGGACAATGGTTGAGGAATGTCTAAGTTCTCATGTGAGAATAGAGTGGGAGGGATAGGATTGTGTGAAGGTTGTGCTATGGTTAGGGGGTTGAACTTGGAAGAGGATGAGTTCATAGGGCTTAAGACCTTTGCTCTGGCATTACTTGGTAGTAGTGAGCAGACTGCAGCAGAGACGTGGTAATTTCCTGTTTTTCTTCGTTTTATATCGAGTAAGATTAAGTCTAACGTGATTGGGTTTTAAATAGTTCATCTAATATTTTATTTTGTAACATTATATGCCTTTAAGATGCACAGGTCCATGATGTCAATGCAGTACTCACTAGGATAGGCAGGGCATCTATATGATTGAGGGCCTTAATTGGCTAGTCTAAAGTTGATTTTGTCTTGAAATAGTCTAAATTTATTGATATAGAAAAAATATCATCCAGTTATAGAATTTTATTTTAAGTTCAAAATTACAAAAGGTACAATATATATGTATTTATTTGTGTGTGTTTTTGTTTGCATTTATTTGTTTTTGGAATGTTTTTAACAGTTTTTAGTTCTCAATACTTCACCTTTCTAGTTTTCTTGGATAAATTTACTGGACATTATTCATTCTCTTTGTGAATCATCATTTAAGTGTCTGCCACAATAAATATGTTTCCTTCTATTTCTTTTTCTGTAAATTTTATTTATGGCTATATTAAAGGGTCGAAAACATGGGGCATCTCATCCATCTTGCTGTAGGTCGCAAAACGTTCCTTAACCCTTTACATTCAATATTGATAGCACAAAAGTATGTTAATGCAGGTGGTGTCTTTATTCTTACGATCAAACATTAAGGACAAGGGGTTGCTTACAAATAATGAAGAAAATGCTCCAAAAGAAAGACGTGGTTTGTCATTTATCTTATTATTTACTTTCTTTTTGATTTGGTGTTCTCACATTGGCTTACCGAATGAAGACTGTATCCCTATGTATATAGACCTATAGACCTGTTATTGTCAATATCCACTAACCTTGACTATTCATTATGGCTCCATCTGGTTGTCTTAAAAGTTTTGTGACAAAATAAAGAATACAGAAGGAGGAAAGAAAGAAAGAAAGGGAAAGAGAACCGAGGACAAAGAAGAGAGATCGATCGGAGTGTGTCCTCCCTATTGACTAGTTTTTATTTATATTAAACATAAAAGGAACTATGTATGTAGCCGACTTAAACAATAAAAGAGAATAATAAAACTACTGTACCAACCACTAAACAACACCACTATTGGTGAGAACCTAAACAGAATACTAAACAGCACCATAACATAAGAATCTCAAGGCTCCCCCTTAAGCTAGAGTATATATATATATATATATATATATATATATATATATATATATATATATACACCAATTAAAAGACTCCAGCTTGGAACGACAAGAATAGATATGAACTGCAAAACCGATCTTAAACATATATACTAATTGGAGATGCCAAGGAGCACAGAGAGAACGTCACTCTGCAACAATAACATCATAAGCTCGTCCCAAGGAAGGCAGGTAGTAAGTAGTAACCAAGTATAAGTACAGTACAGGTCACTGCAAACCAAGTAGCAGGAGACCAAATAACTCGGCATTAGGCTGCTGGGGAACAGCATAGGTTGCTGTCAATCAGAGTGCATCAGGTTGCGATAAACAGACATCATAAGGTAGCTGTGAACCAAACAGCATCAAGTTGTTGTCAATCGGACAACATAAGGTAGTCTCCATCACGAGCAAATAGGTAGGCTCTATAACGAGCAAATAAGTAGGCTCCATCACGAGCAAATTAGTAGATGACATGACGAGCAAATATATAGGATCCTAGGCTCTATCATGAGCAATCACGATAGGTAGGCTCCATCACAAGCAAATAGGTAGTCCCGAGCAAATAGCAACAATCTCGAGCAACTATTATCTTTCTCCCCTTCGTGGAGCATTCCATGTGGACAAGTAACCAGGATCACAATGATTCACCAAACAAGAATATGAAAAGTGTCTATAGCAGAAAATTCGGCAAATAGAAGCCAACCAAACAATAGGATAATGTGTAGAATATCACTAGGAACATACCAAATTTGAAGTCGATTCGACAATATTCAAAGTTATGAAGAAATTCTTATCAAGCTGGAATTCCCAGGTAAGGCTAAAATTCAGATCTAGAAATCTAGCTGTTGGATTCAGATCAGATTTAATGGCAATGCAACAATCAATGATATGAAGAAAGTTTCCAAAGATGACTGTGATCTAATGGTCGGATCAAGAGATATGGTGAAGTTCTTGAACTGCTAGCCTAGGACTAGTGAATATAAGCAAGTGAATTTTCAACGGTAATTTAAATCAACAATCTGACCAATGGAAGTTGACCAGAATTGGACAGGTAGCAATCAACGAGGTCTAGGATAAGTCAATGATATCCAAAATTGTAGGACTTTCCAATTCAAATCGACAGCAGCAGTAACGTGTGAACACATATCAGATTATGAAGAACAACCAATAATCAATGGCAGCTGCTTTTAGATTTAAAGCAGATTCATAATCAGCAACAGATTTGATGTTGTAATATGGACAGAATTCGATTGGACCTGATCAATAGGCTTAGATCTAAGTAACCCCTAAACTAGTCAATCCAAGAAATATGCAAACCCCATTAATACTCTGATTTCAGTTGCAGTAACGAACCCAATCCGAGAGCAAATAGTATGAGCTATGGAAAATAACCAGGAAATCAGATTAGCAACAGGTATGCAATATTAGTTGAATCCATTTAGAATTCAGAGAAACTGAAAATTAAAATAATCCCCAAATAGTAGTTCAATCATCAAATTCAAACAATCATTAATGGAGGATATGAACAAATTCACCATGGAACTGATGAATAGAACAGATTCAGATCTGAAACCAAAATTGAATCAAGTACTTGCTGATGGAGGATTGAGAGGAGGGAGAGGAAGAGAAGAGGGGAGAGAACCTTAAACGACTCTCAAACTGCCATTTTGCTCTAATACCATGTGACAAAATAAAGAATAAAGAAGAAGGAAAGAAAGAAAGAAGAGGAAAGAGAATTAAGAGAGAGAAAAAAATCGATGGGAGTGTGTGTCCTCCCTATCGGCTAGGCTTTATTTATATTAATAATCAAGGCAGTCAATTACAGAATTACCCCTACTTAAGTAACTGACTAAAGAAAGAAACTAAACATGAAAGGAACTATGTATGTAGCCGACTTAACATAAAAAGGGATAATAAAACTACTCTACCAACCACTAAACACCACCACCATTGATGACAGCCTAAACAGAATACTAGACAGCGCCATAACATAACAATCTCAACAAATTAAAAAAGAGGATGAACATGTCTTTTGTACAAAAACTATGGAGTTCATTTCTTGTGCGGATGCTTGAAATTTTAATTTTATGCTAGTAAACTAGTTTTCATCACTGCTTCAATCAATAGTATAGAATGAATTTGCTACCATGTAACACTCATAATACAAGGTGTGAGAAAAGTTCTTAAATGACCTGTTAATTTCTCATTGAGCACCTTTGGAAACGCTCAGCATTGTTTTTTAATGTCAGTTTTGGAATAGAAAGCAGGACTGAAACTATTGTTGTAATAATGTAATATTATCATTTTCTATCCTTGACTTTTGGACAAGTTTTCTTTTAATTAATGAATTAATGTTTGTATGAAAAAAGAACCATGTATTTGACAATATAAAGGCTTCATATTGAGAAAACCTGTGTGAAGTAAAGCAGAACTAGACAATATTTTATCCTGTCTCTTGCTGGAAACAAAAGTTAATGTCTTAACGATGATTTAGTTTATAATCTCTGATGGTTGAAGCTAAAGAAAGAGAGTAGAAGAAATATGGTCTACAACTTAAGAAAGAAACCAGCAAAATATAGCAGGCAACAAATGCCACAGGATTCTGATGCGCTGGTTGTAGGCAATGGTTGATCAGGACAACTTTTGTAAAACTTGGGTGAAGATTTGCTTGATATTGAGAGGATGAAAAACTAAGACCAAAGTCCCCTAGAAATTCTGCAATAAGCAAGTGACCCTGATAATTAAGATAACAAGTACTGTTCAATTTGATATAAAATTTGAAAATTTAATTGCTCGGTTATGGGGATCCTCATGTAACTGTCTGTCAAACATGAATACCATAGTATTGTAAATTGGAATATTTTATGAGAAATAAATTTAATATTATGCACGTTTTCTAACTCTTTTTATTTTTTGGGTACCTTCCCCTGAAGAAGAAATTGATTATGTGAGGGTGCTGAACAGAGCTCTTCCCAAAGATATACGAGTCATAGGCTGGTGTCCTGCTCCTATTGATCTCCATGCAAGGTGTATGATTAATTTGAACTATTTTCTGTTTTATTTATGGTGTTGGTAAATTACCTAGTTGATCTATACTCTGGATTTTCCTTCAGTGTCCTGCAAATGAAATGATAACTTAAATAGAAGGCTTAGAGTAAGAAGTTCACATATGTTTAGATCTTACTGCAGCAAGAGAAAACAATCAATAGAAACAGAAAGACAACTGGCCATTTTGCAATAATGACAAGTTCAATATAGTTCTAATATTTCCATAGTGTTTGTTGTGGGCACAACTGATGTGGGTGACTGATATGGAGGCTTTGTATCATCACCCTTGTTGCCTCCAAGGTTATACAAATGCATCAATACTGTTGCTTGATTCCTTTTTCTGTCCCTTGTAATAGCTTTGATACAATAGACTCTTGAAAGACATATATTTCCAGCTGCAGATTCATTGAGTGGGATCCATATTCTTCCCTGTATTGGTCATATTTTATTTATGGTTCTAGTGAATCAGGTTTTCTCCATTTCCAAAAAATAGGAGGGCTGCCATGTCTGGATACTTTGCTGCATAGATTTATACATGTACACATTGTGCTATTTACTGTTCTCTACTTGTATTACCTTGGGTAGCTTTGCCGCCTTATCGGATTTGTTATGATATCAGTGTCTTATCTTACCTGAAAGAGAAATGAATAATAAATCATAAGAATTGGCTGTGATGAAAACTTTGCGAACCTCAACTTCAGAATGGGCTAGAACCTGAGAGATATTTATGATACTAGATTTTTTATTTTCTTTTTGAAGAAAAACTTTGGGCATTAAGGCCAAGAATTTTAGACACTTTTAAAGGAGCATTTAGTCTGTTTTTCACATATTTAGAGAACTTATGTTCATCAAATGCAAGCATGAGTTAATAAACTTCTCTTAAATTATTTTTTCTGAGTTCGCATAATATTTGGATTCTCTTAATCACTGCAGGTTCAGCTGTTTGAGCAGGGAGTATAAATACCTATTTTGGAGGGAAAATCTGGACATATTGGTACAAAAATTTAAATGTTTTGCTTTGAAATAATATCTATCTAATAACCTTTGGTCCCTGTTCACCACTCTTCATTTATTTAGAAAGTATGATTCAAGGATCTTATGTTGGGTTTCTACTTCAGGCAATGGAAATAGCTGGCAAGAAATTTATAGGGGAGCATGACTTCAGGAACTTCTGTAAGATGGATGCAATGAATGTCCACAACTACAGGCGCAATATCTTATCATTTGAAATCTCATCTTGCAATGAAAGGTTCAAACTGATTCATACTTCATAGTTAATCCCTGGCTTCTTGTTTCTCTTTGCTGTCCATTGCATGTCATTGATGACAGGATGCCAGAAGACATTATATGTTCTTAAATATATGAGCTAATTGTTTGATTTTTTTTGCTTATTTCATCCTTTTCCTGTATGCTCTTTCCTTTATCATATTACCCTTTGGATATTATCTCCATCGAGCCAAACTTTTGAATTTCCCTGGAAGCTTGTCAAATGTTGGCTACTTGGCTTAGAAAATTACACTCTGACGAGTTAAACTTTCGTTATGGTGTATCTTGGTCCAGAGGTCAACCATTTGCATTATAGTGGACTATGAAAGGACCCAAAAAGAGTGTTATTGATAAAATGGCATTGGAATATAATGTTTGATTGTAATTATTTGTACCTATAAAACCAGTTCATTGGATTAATTGCATTCTGTGATTCCTATGAATTGTAAAGTTCTTTTCAGGTCTGGCTTCTGAAATTCTAGTGGCTATAAATTGAACCTATACACCCATTTCCTTGTGTTGAGCTTTGATTAATATCTTGCATATAATCTATTGTCTTAGTATTTCAATTGGTGGTTATTTGTAGGTTGGGCCTTCCCCAGGAATGTAAGAAAAGACTAGTTGTTGGTAGCTTTTTGATATGTTTCCACTTATCCATGCGAAACTGTAATTCTAGTGGATGAAAGGGACCTATTGTCTATTGATACCTTCAATAGTATCCCGTCCCCTCTGCCCAAATGTGAATGTACTGCAGCAGGCTATCATTGATGTTTTGTGTCATTTTATGAGCTCCCCTTCTAATCCTTCAGGAGCGCAGCCAATACAACCTAAACTAGGATTTTGAAGTGGAGGCTGAGCATAAGCATGAACGATCTATTTTTAATTACTTATAATAGGATTTAAGTGGTGTTTGTGTAAGTGCAACAGGTTGCATTTATAATTGACAATGAAATTTACTAAGTCTTGCACTAGTATTTAGATAATTGTGCTGCATCTATTGCTGTCAATTTGTCATGTGATTTCTAGGATTTACTCTCCGTACAAGCTGCCCCAAACTGCTTCCTCAAGTTTATTATGATGGAGTGTACACTGAAAGCCTAAGCTTTAATTTTTTGGGGATGACTTGCTAATCAGCTGGTCTCCTTTAAGTTAATGCCGAAAAAATTCATCAAAACTAATCATGTTCCCTGAGCAGAGTGCATATGTATAAACCTCCTACTCATGGAAAAGTTATGCTGTTTTTTATATTTTTTTCGAGAAGAATATTGTCAACTCACATCTCTATAGATGAATAGAATGTCTGCAATTTGCATCCTAAATATGCCGCTAATGTGATGTAGACATGCATATCAGTGTATATAGAATATACTAATCTGGGCATTGATATGTTTATGGTGTTGTACAACATTGTGTTTGATTCTTGAAGACTGATGTTGTTATCTTAATTTTTATGTTTAGCTAGTCTCTTGTGTGTAACAGGCAGAAGAAACTCCCACGTTTTCTTTTCCCTTTGTGTCAAATACAATTGTTGCATTCAGTTCTCTTATTTGGGAAATGATGTGCATTCACTTATGCATATGCTTTTGTCCGTGCATTTGATTCTGCAGCATTTCTATTAATCCTTTTCTATGTTATATTTTTAGGTCAGAAGATGATCAGATATGGGCAGTGACAATCAAAGGTAGTTCCTTTCTATGGCATCAGGTCAGATGCATGGTCGCTGTGCTGTTTATGATTGGTCAAGGTCTTGAATCCCCTAGTGTAAGTGCTTGGAATCCTTTTAACTAATTTTTTTTTTCACCCTTCTCTTTCTTAGGAGGACTATTTTGTCGGTCTATTCATTGACTAATGCCTGTACTGGAATTAATGCTTTACAAGAAGAAGAAAGCATGTCTCCACTGTTTTAGCAGCTTGTCATGTCATTGATTAGTAAGAGCTAACTGAATTATAAATTGTAAAGGTGGCATCTATAGATTCCATTATGCAGACTGAATGGTCAGTGGCCTAGCAGTTGTCGTGTGCTTGTTTGGCCCATTTGATGGGCTGCATTCAGTTGGTCACATTCACACAAAATACCTCTTGCAGACTGGCAGTATTGTTCAGCCGACAGCTGCCCATGCCAATGGGAATTACAGGTCAAAACCAGCCAGCCAATAATGTTCACGTGACTGAACAACACCAACAGATTTTAGAGGCTGTTTTGAGAAGACGCTTTGAGATTCTTTGTCTAGCCTTCTATTCCGCACTTTCTAATTCTAATTGGAGTGCTGACCAAACAAGTCTTTAGCTTTTAGTAGTTGCTATTTTCAGTTTTAGAATTTTTTGTAATAAGCAAGTTTCTATTTTCTTAGTTTAGTACGTCTCGTTGGCTATTAGCCAAAGGAATTGTAGGAGTTTCCATTTTGTGTTGATAGCCAATAGGGAGTTTTATTTACTTTCTATTTTCAGTTATATCATTAGGAAGGTTCTAATTCCATAGTTTTTATTTTATTTAGTTTCTATCCTTGTAACCGCAGCCCAACATGGAGGTACTGTTCACGTGAACAATACCCATTGTCATTTGGTTGTCTTCTGTTAGTAGTCTATAAATTATTTTGTGGAGCTTTGCTCCTTAGTTTTGGAGTTAATGAAAGAAGAGTGGTTTACACCATGTTTGCTGTGAGAGCCTGTTGGAGTGAGACTTTTGTGAGAGACTCTGTCGGTGAGAGGCCTTAGATCATCTCTTCCCTTCTTTCCCTTCCATCCTTTTTCCCCCTTCTCTTTGTTTTATGAAGAAAACCCAAAAAAAGAGAGGCAAGATACTGTTCACGGTTAACTGTTCATGTGATATCTTGCTGCCCAGTCCAAAGTCAATAATTCCATATCTGACCATCATACCAAGCTCAATTTCTGGTATGATCTTCCCCTCATAAACCCTACCTTCGATAATAGTTTTAGTCCCATCCAATTAGTGGTTTAATAGATATGAGCAAGGCAAGTTTTCTGGTTCTTCAAATACCTGCGCGCCAGGTTGTAACTGCATTGTTTAGTCACTTTTTGCTTGTTGATTCCTAAGATGTGCACTGCTAAACTTGCAGGTCTTGGTAGTGATTCGATCCTCCTGTGCGTGGTTTTTATTTTTTTGAGTTGGGGACTGTTCCTACATTAGTACCCTTGATCAGGAATCCTTACCTACTTGGTAAATTCACGATAATCCAAAAGTATGCAACAGGAGATAATTATGTCATTCTGGTCATCTGACTGAGTTTTAGTCTAGTATTGGGTGCGAACCACTATGCAGACTGGATGGCTACCAACTGCCTAATGGTTGTTTTGTACTTTTGCTGCTTGTGGGGTCCTATTTGATGGCCTCATTGAGTTGCTCACATACACCTAGTACACTTGAATGGGAACATAGTTACCACGGAAACAAAACGATCCAAGGCGTTGGAGGGTAGCCGGACACCCAAGGTGGCCAAGATGACTGCCTAGGCTCCCAAGGCGGCCTAGTTTCCAGTGTGCCTGGATGCCTAGGCGTCGTGGTAACTATGATTGGGAATTCTTTGTAAATTTTAGATAATCCAAAAGTTTGCAGTTTAGACCACATGAATCATAGTTTTGTGGATCAAACATCCATACAATGAATTTGGGTGCCTAAGGATTTTGTGTTTTCATTTTGTGGTGAAACAAAAACCTTTCAAATTTACACTGTTCTCTTTGTTTGTGTCCAAACATTCCCCCTCCCTTTGTTTCGTAATCTCTTAAATTACTGAGTATTCAATGTTGAAATCCACATAATAGTCCAATTATGTTCACAGTTGCAAGAAATGGGCATGTGACTCAATATCCAACAAATCTTGCTTGTACCAAAAAAATAGTGCATATTAACAGATGCTGCTTTCTTAAAGTTTGTCATATTAGGTTTGAGAGTTCTGATTTTGAGTAGGGATGGCAGGAATTGATATTTTCTTTTCTTTAATTTTTGAAATGTGATATAGTTTCTAAATGTAAATTTAAGAGCTATTAAATAGTTATGCTGTAGGAATATTTTTTTAGCATCGGAAATTTCTCATCTTGCTGCTCTCGATTAAGTAGTCACCAATGAGTGGCAGAAATAGGATGTAATGTAATTGTACAAGTAGTGCTTGTGAAATAATCACCTTGGAGATTTTTTTTTCTCCAATTGATATTTTTCTTTTCTTTGGATGGTAAAACTAAAATATTGAACTATTCTGGTGAAAGGATTGTCACCCTAATCAATCAAATTTTAATCTAGTTAATATCCAGCAGATTATGAGTGCCTCCTCTGCTTGTTTGCTTCCATCTACTTTATTGATTGCCCATTTGAGGAAATGACTTCTTTATCTTGATTTTGCAAGTCTAATATCATTGACATAAATTTCATTCAAATGTTTGTGTTGTGTAGGTAATAGACATATTGCTTGACACGAGCAGGACCCCAAGGAAACCTCAGTATGCCATGGCACCTGAGCTTCCATTGATTTTTTATTCCTGTGAATTTCGTGACTTGAGCTTTGTTTGTTCTCTAGGTATTGCATTCTATTTTATGTGTCTTTGGATGCTTTTCTCATAGTTCCCAAGAACTCTTGTAAGAATTCATTAAAGGAATTCATTTTATTTCATCTCAATTTAGCTTTGTATGACGTAGTCTGTGAGCGGTAATAAATAAAGTTGTACATGGAATATTTACTTCAAAATACAATTTTCCATTTTCTAGTGAATCAAGGCAGTCTTTGCCCCACTTTATGTAATACTGCATCTGTTAATTAACTGCATACTTTTTATATCACTTGAATGTTCCATCTTTTGACTTTTATATTCACTTGAGATTTATTTGATATTTTTGCGACTTGATGGCCTATGAAAGTTAACCATTATCATTTATTGTCAAATTTTTAGTGCTTTGAATATGGATATTTCTTTCTCCCATTTCATAGCTCAGGGTTAATTCCTATCTAATATCTCTTAGTTGCTAACAGATAACCTGGGTTGCTCTTCTCATTGGCCTGTATGGTTGCTACTATTATAATGTGGTTATGACAAAGTAAACCCAGGAGAAGCAACAGTACTAAAAACATGTCATGCAGTCTTTGAAAAAAAAAAAAAGGCATTTCCGCCATGGGAGTTGGATAAGCCTTTTAGTTTAATTGCTTCCAGAATTTATTTGCCTCTGGGTGACAAGTTTAAACTTTGATTTATACTTTTATGGGTAATAATAAATCACTTATGGGAAATGTATTTCATGTATAGATGCGCAGAAAACTTGGAATGAGCACTTGAAGCATGAATTTCAAACTTATAGGCTCAAGGCTGCCATCTTTCATACAGCACTTCTAAGTTGCTCATCTATAATGACTGGTACATAGAACAATTTCAAATCAGACTGTTTTCCTTGGTTTAAATGTATAATTCTGGAATATTAATGTTTACTTGTCAAATTTCAGATGGGAGTCCCTTTATCTATGCTAAGAAGAAGAAGGCAGTCCAGGTTCCTCTTATGTCTCGGCCAACTGAGCGTGAGTCACATAATGCCCATAACATGCAAAATATTTTCAGCTAATGATTATTGTAATCAATTTCATTATTGATAGAAACTTCTGTTGAAGATGCTTCATGAATTAAAGTGTATCCTTATTTTATGTTATTTTTTCTGGAAAAAATATGGTGTTATATGCACAATTTTTTCTGGAAAAAATATGGTGTTATATGCACAATAGTTGCTGCTAGATGCATAAACACCAACTGAGTTCTGTCTATGTTTCATTTGTGTGGCAACTCTTGATGTGTGTCTGTTCCCCAAATCAGACTAGTATGGTGATCTTTACACCATCTTTACTAGTTTACCTATAAATATCTGATTTGGACATCTAAAGGATTAATTGACCCTAGTTAGGCAGAAGACTTGAATTTCATTACTGCAGCATGCTTTTTGGTAAGCCCCATTCAAGAGGTTTCCATTTGGATTTGAAGTTTTACCATTGGTTTAAATTATGGAGTTGTTAGCATTCTATGTTGCCGCAAGCACCAACTCCTGTTGTGCAGACTACTGGGTATTTTGGCAGTCCTGGTTGTGAGTTAGATTTTTTTTTTTTTTTTTTTTCAAATTTCATATACGCAAATTGGAAACTTTGTTTCTGCTTTCTAACTTCTTGAACTGGCTACAGCATCTTATGAAGAACGTCGCGCCAAACTGAAATCAAGAACATAACTGTATCCGTGAGTTCTCCAACTTCTCATGAGAGTTATACACCTAATTCATATTCATCAATGGTTCCCAATTTTGACTATTAAACACTGAAGATCATATTCTAGTTTGCTTTTCTGTTTATGTACAACTAGAGAATATTCAATTCACAAATTTCTTTGTGATGTACTAATGTTATTCTTCCAAAAATTGTAGAATTTTATATATTTGTCCCTTCTCAATAAACAAGTTGTGTACTTTACGTTAAAACAAACAATGGAAAATCTTACAGCAAAATTTTCCTTTGCCAACTTTTTCACATGGAAACAAATGGGGTTTTCGGGTCATCTTAGGGTGTATTTTGGTTCAACATTGGGCTCCAGATGTGACTCAGTAAGTAGTTTGGTAACCGTCAATTCCAAGGGGTTAGCTCAGTTGGCAAGGAGCATTCGTCTCAAGAAGTAGAAGGTATTGAATTTTGACTCCTCTTACATCTTTGGGGCCACTCATATGGGGGGTATTAAGTGCTCTTTCTTTTTTGCTATGGGTGCAAGTGGAATGTTTCTCATTCAACCCCGGAATAACCTAGTCTTTACGGTTATGGGGTTAGTATGGATCCGCGGGATTAGTTAGGCCAATAGTCTAGATATCCGTCGTTAGCAAAAAAAAGAAAAAAAAGTAGCCTGATAACCGTTTGCTGTTTGATTAATACTGTAATTAATTAATTGATAACAAGTATAACCTAGAAGCTTAACCATAGAAGAGGTTTCACCTCTTATGTAGACATGGAAAGAGCCCAATCGCCCAATCATTCAGGCACATTCAAGGTCATTGTTTGATAGATGTAGGGTAATGCTGAATTTTATGGACGCTAATGGTTTATCAACAATTTTAAATTCACAAAACTTCAAATTTTAAAATCATTATACCTACTTTACTTGGATCCTAAAACTTTTAGGTGAATTGATATATCATTGGGGCCACAGACAACCCAATAGTCCAAATGATATTTTCCGTTTCCCCCTCAGTTCAGGTCTGAGACTACTTTGGGAGGGCAATGTAATCCATAATGTAGTGGCACACCATCATCTCTCTCTCTCTCTCTCTCTCTCTCTCTCTCTCTCTCTCTCTCTCTCTCATGGTTCGAGAAAGCAGAATCAGTCTGAATCGGCCAAAAGTGGCCGAAATTGGTCTTGAGAATCAGATTGATCTGATGATATCGGTCATGGGATCGGTCCTGGTTGATACTGATCCTATCCCGTGTTATTTTTTTTTTGGATCGGATTCATTTTCGACATGTGGCAATCAATTCCCTTGGATTGTTGATGCATAGCATGAAAAGAAATTAAAAAATAAGTATCAAACCGAATCAGGTCAGTCAATCCAGGCAAGTTTCCATAACGGATGCAAAAACTGGTATCGGTCTCAGCCGATCTGATACCAATATTTAGAACTATGTTTGTCACACTTCTCATTCTCTCAACCAGATCCTCAGAAAATGAAAACTTGGCATGTACTCCAATTTTACTATGTCCAAACTCTTTCCAATCATGTGGGCTGGGTTGCTCGGCCGTTCAGGGACCACACTTTTAGCAGCAGTCATGAGACTCATGACATGTATGTCATGATACATAAATGTGCTCCTCATGTTATGCCATCATCCCTGTAATTACAATAAAATACCGAATCCAATACGGATTCACAACGTCTCCTCCCTGAGATTCGGGAGGAGGGGCGGCGACCTCATTGGATGATCGTCACGTAGAGGTTGGATGAATTCAACCCCTTCGTTCGTGTCGACACTCTCTTATCGGTTCTGCTTGTCGACTCGAACGGAGGAATTAGATTCATCCGACCTCCAAGTGGTGACCATCCAGTGGGGTCGCCTCCCCTCATCCCGAATCTTAGGGAGGAGATGATTTGAATCCATAAAATACTGACTAGTAACCAATCCTTTCGTATTTCCCATTCAAATCGGATTGCCAGCTTGGATGGTCGAGATCCTTCCTAGTTCCTCCACTGACCCTGTCATGATTTCAAATATAATCACTACCGTTGATCACTTGGATGATTAGACTCATACTATCCAACGATGTAGCGTACTCATTTTAGCAATATGTCTTCTGATGTAGGATAGCATAGTTTTCCAAGTAATCAAATCTGAGGACTACAAAAAAATGAATGGCGCTTCCCGCGAGGGAAACCCGGATCAAACATCGCGCCTCTCCTCTCCTCTCCTCTCCTCTCCTCTCTCTCTCTCTCTCGCCGGCTGATCTCTTGTAGTGCGCAGCCTCATTTTTGCTTGTCTTCTCTTTCTTGCTGTCTCTGTGCTGAAGGTGTTAACTTGCTGTAGCTTGAGGTTTGTAGAAATGGAGGCGGCGATGGGTCTGATGCGAAGGATCCATCCAAAGCACGCAGAGACAGCTCTCTCTGCGCTTCTGAGTCTCCTGCCTGATCACTCTTCTGATCTACTCTCTCAGATTGATCAGCCGCTCCAGGTTTGTTTTGTTATTTCTTCGTAGCAACTCTGTTTCTGTTTTTATGTTCCTTTCCGCTTTCTTTTGAGAGGATTTTTGCAATTTCTGATACATCCTTCTAATTTTTCTGCTTTTTTTCACCTGGAAAGTTGCGACGGGAATTCGAGTTAGTTTTGTTGCTGTCTGCTGTTTGATTCACTTCACTTCCCTTTCTCTGCAGAATTTTCTCTTTCTTTTCTCTACTATGTTCCTTCTGATAAGTCTTCCAACATGATTTTGAATTTTGAAGCTGTGCTTCGATAGTCTTCTACCGTCATTTTGAATCTTAAAGCTGTGCTTCGATAGTCTTCTACCATGACTTTGTATCTTGAAGCTGTGTTCGATAGTTTTTTTTACCATGATTTTGAATCTTGAAGCGGTGCTTATGAGTTCATGATTAATCTTCCGTTCTTACTGCTGGTGCATAGCAAATTGTTTCAGAATTTGTATTCTCTCTCTTACTTTGCGTACGAGTGCTGTATCGTTATTTCCTTTAGATAGTTTTGTGTTTCTAGGGAGTTGGTGATTTTGTGGCTTAAAAGTAAAACTACTTTAGTAGTTGGGGTTTAGTTGGGGTTTCTTACGTTTTTGAATGCTCAGATTTTACTGTGTTCCTTTGTTACGTGATTTTAGTTGTGAATAGCTATTTTAGCACTTTTTTCCTGGAATTACGCTAGAGTCCCAGTCCACTGGTTTTGTAATCTGCGTCCACGTTCAAGCGATTCCCTTTACTTTATTTATTTATTTATTTATTGTTATATGGTGCCATTTGATTGTGAATTTGCTGAACAAAATATCATCTGTTAGTAACCCTATGTGATCTCAAGTGCCCAGGCATCACAGCAGATTTGCATCTGGAATAAAGTTTCTATGGAAATTGATTTTTAATTTCATCTTTCGGAGGAAATATCTTCTCTATGTCCTTGTTAATGTTGGAAATTTTTGAAATCTTGTTTGCACCAAGAGAACAGGTCTTATGTGATTCGGAAAGTGGAAAGGAGTTCTTATTATGCGAATACAACAGGGATGGTGATTCCTATAGGTGAATGGTCAAATCATAACCTGTTGCAAAGATGTTTAGTGCTGAGTTGTGTTTACACTATTACAGTCATGCCATTGCAACTTCCTGTAGATTATTTACAGTAACTAGACATAATCTGCATTATCATACTTAATAAAGCTTTTCTTTATTAAATTGCATGTACTGTTTATTATTCAATTTCCATTTTTCCTTGTAGATCACCTTGGTCAAATAAATACCATCCATTCCTTGATGATGGACTCTACCCGTCTCTTGAGTTGAGGAAACTTGAAATTGAAGCAAATGATGTCTTTGCCATTTATCGTGACCAGTGAGGTCCTTTACTTGCATCGTCGTGATTTTTGTTCTTGATATTCTTAGAAAAAAAAAAAATGAAAATTTAGTTGTGAATTCCATTCTATATTTTTCTCTTTGCCTGCTGGCAAACAATGTCTGCTACTAGAAACTTGAAGTTAAACTTCTTTTTGTTTCCAAAGAAATAATAGCAGCTTGTTTTTACAATGAAATTGGTAGGTATTATGAAGGTGGCATTTCATCAGTGTATATGTCGGAAGGTGATGATGGAGGTTTTGTAGCATGCTTTTCAATAAAGAAAGGTAAGCTTTTCTATTAAACCTTCTAGCAAATACTTCACTTTTACTGCCTTGTGATTGTTGCTTGGGGATGAAGATGGCTCAAGGACAGGGCATGGCCGAAGAGGTTATTTAGAAGAAGGTGCCTGGGATGCTATCCATGTTATTGAGGTAAGGAAATTTTTCTAGAAGGTGAAGGATAGAACAGACATGAGCTGAGATGCTTCTTTGCAATTTTCCACCCTTCCCCCACTAGCTATCATGCTGTTGTTTTCACTTTTCTGACTAGGTGGGGCCAGAGGAAGAAGGAACAGCTCATTACTGCTTGACGAGTACTGTCATGTTGTTGTTAACCACGAATACTAAGTCATCAGGCTCGGGCACATTTAGGTTATCAGGTTCAATTAGAAGACAGGTATTTTCTCTTCAATATGGTTTAAAAGACCTTAGTCTTTTATGTAGTATCAGTCTCTCTCCTTTTTTTGGGGTGGGGGTTACTATTTTTTGTTCTGCAAAACATTACATTTGGGAGCTTCCCAGCATGACAGTCCAATAACCTCTTGGTATATACTTTTGTAAATAAATAGATGGTCATTACAGGTAATAACCATTTATAATTATCTAAATGATGAATGGATCCAGTGGATGGGTCTACAAGTCTTATTTTCTTTCATTGATTCCTGAGACAAGGGGCTTCTTTATGTCCTCTGGGATTCATGGGTACTGTCCATGTGAACAGTACTTCATGAGCGATGTTGGCTGGGCTAGAAAAGCTTGCTGTCCCAGCAATGGATTAGGCTACTGCTGGTTGAACCATACTGCATCAATTTGCATACATGCACATGTGGGTGTTATATGCGCATGACTATTATAAGGTAGATCATAATATTTTCTATCAAATACATGATACCTAATTACATATCCACATTGGATCTGTAACAGTTTTATTTTCTTTACATTAGTTAGTGTCTAGAAGCCATTTTATGATTCTCATCATTTTTAACATTATTACTAACATTATAACTGAATGACCCTACTATATCCAATCATATTACTATCTGATCAATAAAATTCATTGTAATGGATGAAGCAGAACTAAAAGTATGAGTTATCAGGTCAATCCAACCTATGTACATATTCTAGGACATGGATCACAGGAAGGGTGGCGATGTTCATCTGTTGCGTTTCATTGTTCCTCTAAGAGGTTTCTTTAGGTCTAAGGCATTGCATTTTGGTCCCAAACTTCTTGCAAGTTCTCTGGTAAACTCCGCAGTGGGTAATGGGTTAATTTCTCTATATGTGAAATGTGTTCGTGCCCTGCAATGTCCTTGGGTTGTGTTCCTTGGATTCATTTTTATCATTTTATGATACTTCTTTCTTTTGCAGATGAATATGGACCTGTCTCTTGAAGAGGGTCACCTTTGTAACATGGGCAGGATGATTGAAGAAATGGAGAGTAAACTGAGATACTCATTGGATCAGGTCAATTACTGTCTTCATTTGTCATTTAGTTATTAGTAGATTGATTTATGGGGTTTCTTTGAATGTATCAGTAATTTAAATAACAGGTCTATTTTGGCAAGACGAAGGAGATGGTTTGCACTCTGCGACCTCCATCTGAAGTGGTGCAACTTAGGATGCCTGACATCTGATGCAAGTATCAAGGCACAAGAAAAGATAGAATGTCGTTTGGTTCTTTTCATTTGATCAATACCATTGCGAGTTACTGCTGAGTATTTGAATATGCATATACCACACCCCTCAGTTTGCTGTTGCACTAAATATCATGATTATCTCTGTTTCTACGTTGCCCTGTATGAAAAGTTCCATGAGTTAGGATATTCGTGCTGTAGCTCTCCTGTTTTTCTGACATCACAGGTTATGTGAGTTTGGAGGATGGGACACAGACATACATGTATACCTAGGTATGAACATTAACTTTTGTGGCTTGAGTAAATGAAAACCTTTCAGTTCTGTTTGGTTGCCACGGAAATTTAAGGTAAGGAAAGTAAAAATTTTCAAATTTAAAAGAGTTACATTTTTTAAGCATCAGGATTGTATGAACTATTTAAATATCTTACCATTTTTAGTTATTTAAATATCTTACCATATTTAGTTATTTAAATGTCTTACCATATTTAGTTATTTAAATGTCTTACCATATTTAATTATTTAAATATCTTACCATAATGATGTGATAATCACGTACTATAATGATTACAAAAATTCATTTTTTAAATTTGAAAATTTTATTTCCCTTCCCTCATCCTTTAATATATTGAAATGTATCTAAAAGAGGGGCTATGTTATATAGTTCGACCTCTTCTTAGTCCCTACTAACCTAAGTAGTTGGGAAGACCTGGAGCTATTTTGTTGTATGGGACATCTAACCATTAATGGCACGTAAGTTACCATCCAATGGACAACACAAAGATGACGTGTTCCAACTATATTTTTTGCTTCCTTATACCATGTACCCAACCCCGTTTAGGAAGGCTCCCTCTTTTAACACCCTCAACTCTTTAGTTTGGTAGCTTGATCCTTTTAGAAGGTTGCTTACCCTGCTAATTTTCAATTCATGCGTTGGGAGAGTTTATGACTTCCATATATTTGAAAAGTTTGAATCAGGCTTCTAGCAAGGAACGTTGGGTATAAATATTACTGAACAATGGACATGCAATATGTGATCATTCTTAAGCCCCAACTCTTAGGGGCATAAATGTGTTTTTTTTAAAACGATAGTCAGAGACATATTGGATATTATCTGCTAAAGTCATGGGCACAATCGACTACCAATACTTCGAGCTTGTACTGCAAAGGTGTGAGAGACCCATTCCAGATCCCTATAAATAGGACTTGAATCTTAAAATTAAAATTGCTTATTGTCTTTGACTGACTTTTACTTTCTACTATTCCTTCATTTTTACTGTTTGATGCTTGAAGTCCTAACTTAAACATTGGAATCATCTCTGGACTCAAAACCAGACCTCCCTTTTCCTTCCCACTTCGGTAAGTCTCAACAGATTCTATTAGCAACGTCAACTACTAACCCAGTCGGTTTGGTTAGTCTCCTTCAATTCATAGCGGGGCCTCACCGCCTCAACATGTCAAGAAATCAACTCTCATACGGTTGTACCTCTCTTTCCATAATAAAGCAAAGACTCAGACTCTCTGTAACACATTCCTTCTGAGGCCTTGACACAGTGAATGACCTCTCTCTCTCTCTCTCTCTCTCTCTCTCTCTCTCTCTCTCTCTATATATATATATATATATATATATATATATATATAAAATCAATCAATCGGTCAGAAACTGGATTTACATCATCTCCTCCCAGTGGTTCTGGGAGGACGCGTCAGCCTGCCCTGGATGGCCGCCACATGACTCTCGATTGAATCCGAGACCCATATCCAAGCTGACACCCCCTGCCGGCTCAGCTTTTCAACTGAGTGTTGGCTCAAACGTGGGTCTCAGATTCACCTAAGAGTCACGTGGCAGCCTGCCGCTATCCTCCCAGGTTCTGGGAGGAGAGGAGGTTGCGGATCCAAACCAGCCTCTGAGCATTTTTTTTTTCTTTTTCAATTCAAATAAATTCTAAAAAGTCGTCTAAACATTCCAAATCCACTCTATCAGTGCACTCCCTTTCACATCTTCATAAGAAAATCTGTGGAGGCCAGGCATCATTGACCAAAAAGGGTCATTGTGATATATTGTAGGTTCCTAATTCATATCAGATGTAACAATTACAAAAACTGGGCTTTAACATGAACATCTCATATAACCAGCAGGAAAGACACCACCCTGAACCAGCCCTAACTAAATCATTCTGAACCATCCATTCTTCCAGCAGGTAAAAGAAGAAGGAAAGATTACATCAGTAATCTTGCCTAATGTATTCATGTATGGTATGTGTATCTAAAACTTTGGAAAAAAAAAAAAAAATTCTGATCTTACTGCCGTAGAATATCATGGACTCCATGATAGATGGTAGGCTGGAATCCATTACAAACAAGAGAGGCACACTTCAAACTTTAGTCTCAGAGTCATCACCAACTGATGGGGCTTCTTCCTCGTCCATCTCATCAGTATCAGTGTCATCTGTTGCAAGTGGCAATCAACATCATTTATGTACCACAACACAATTGAGAATTCACGGGACTCCAGGCCATTAGGGGTCGGACTTTTGGAATCCACTGATAACCACAACACCACTTGACAAATGATAAAATCATAAAATGCAGGAAGCATCAGATGTTTATACTAGGATATACCTATATAACTAATCCAGAACAGAATAAAGCAGATCAAAACATCATCACATTCCTTGGGGGAAAGTTAATAAAGAGGAAAACATTGTGATTACTTACCTTCATCTCTATCATCAACATCAATGTCTTCTGGACCACCACCCATGTTCAACTTCTGCACGGAGGAAGGTACAAATTAAAGTAAATCAACACTCAAGCTAATACATATTCCTACTGAGCACTGCTACGGAGACCACCCTCATCGAGAACCACTATCTGACATCACTGCATCCAGAATCAGGTTAACCCTGAGAAAGCCTTCAGTTTCTCATGGTGCCCCCTATCCTGAAGAGTACGACCAGAAGGTAGTCGAATAAAGGTGGCCACCACAGCATCTCTTGCCACCTTACAGATTCATGCACCAACAATGCCACATACCGAAAAGTCCACATCGCCAAAGTCGATATCATCTCCGGCTGCTGCTCACAACATCACACAAATCAGAATCATAAGTTAGGATACTAGGACGATAAACACTCAAGGAAAAAAAAACATACAAGGATGGTTTATATAGGGCTTACTACCATGTTCCTGTTCCTCATCTTCATCAACCCATTTGTCCCAGTCAACTTTCAAAAATACAGGAGGCTTCCCTTCTTGCTTTATCAATCTGTTCCACCATTTCTTCTCCTCTTTTTTCACAAGGTAGCATATGTTTCTCAAGCCAACACTAGCCTTGCTTTCCTGAGGCAAAGTTAAAGAATTGTGATCTTTTCTTGTGTTCACAAGAGCCAATAAGTAAAGGAAACAATACAAACTATTAGGACACTTACATTCACATCAACCTTATCATACAGAATAATATCAACTTCATAGGGTATATTATCAATGCCACTACTAGCAGAGAAAAAGAATTTCCCTTCTGGTTCCAGTTTCAGCTTCAAATCCTTAGCATCTGGTAGCTCAATAGTGAGGTAGATCTTATCAGTCCTCTGAGCCCATTTCACGGTAGGATGTCGGCTAAAATTCAGTGAAAGAAAAAGGAAAATTAGAACAGACCAATCTAACAATAACAAAAACAATAAAAAGGTACAAATTCACAAATGCAACCCCTACAAACCAGCAATTGGTTTACTCTTTGTCCAGGGTTAAATACAGGTAATGCTAAAAATTTTAAATGCACAAGCACCATATGCACAGCCATTTCATCAATAGACATTTATTATGTCTTTAATAGACTCATTAGTTCCTTCATATTTGCCAATGGTGGAAGTATAACCCAGAGATTGAACTGGGGAAGTGAAGAGAGGTAAAAGCAATCGAACTGAGTTCTACAACAACACAATCCATCCCCACGATCCAAATTCTTCACCATCCTCTGTTTATAGATTGCTGCAACACCAATGTGGGCATTTCCCCGTTTTGATGATCCGACTGATTAGGCTGGTCTGTGCCTATAATTATGATTCACGCCATGGAGATTTAAGTTTTGATTATGGCAACAAAATAAACAAGTGCTTTAATTTCCCAAAGGTTAATTAGTGACGCAGTAAGGAGTCAACACTTTTAAGCATTGAAGTTTGTCAATCATCCTCATTAGGTAATAATAAAACAACTTATATTTCTCTTTCTTCTACTAAGACCTCATGACCACCACCTTTGAGTCCAAATAAGCTTCAAAACACTAGCATAAGTCCATTCCAAAACTGGATTAGACAAAATATTTACCTAAATTCCCGGCATTTCCCTCCTCATTGCTGACATGTCCATGCATGATTCCATCTCAATTTCGAGATTATTCATTCTATAGCCTCATTTCTCTAATTTTTTTTTGCGCCACTAGATGTTTTAACTCGGTAATCAGTGACCACACAACCGAGTCAACTCAAGTCCAAGATCCGGAGTCCAAAAACCACAATAAAAATAAATAAATGTCCAGAACAGCCGTTTTATATTGAAACAACAGCGATAACGACCCTACGTTGTATAATGGAGCCTGATCCATAAAACGTAATTTACAGGAATAACTTAGCTTAGACACAACTAGAGCCATCGATAAACTGAAAACACAAAGCAAAACAAAAATAACAATCCAATACGTAAAAATCCAATCGAGGAAGTCGAGTTCATCTCCCATATCAAACTTCCAGTAGATCTAAACACCTAAACAATCCAGAAAACACACTGAAACCCTAAAATCCTTAGACATTATTCCGATTGCTTTTTAACCAATCATCTTACAAGTAAATCAGAACCTAGGTTTTCCAACAGCATTTTTCCACAAAAGGACATCAACAAACAAAGCTACTTCGTCTATCGATTAAACAGAGAGAGAGAGAGAGAGAGAGAGAGACTTCAGTATTACCAACGAAATGTGGCGGAAGTAGCAAGGACTAGTAGCAGAGACATAGACAATAACATCTGTTAACGTGGAACCGGAAATTTACCAAAAAAGAGAAAAGCGAAACTAAATCAGAGAAGCAAACCTCATCCTCTTGCTGTCGAAGGAAGATTTTCGGTGGAGATTTTGCAGGGGGACAGTCCACCAGTGATCTACACTGCTTTTCTAACCCGGACAGAGAGAGAGAGAGAGAGAGAGAGAGAGAATGATGAGCGAATGAAACGAACTCAGTGTAACGCTGCTCTCTTTAAATAGCAATTTCTAGATTTATTGACAACTGGGGAAAAGTTCTGACGTACAATAGACACTCTTGATATTCTTCCATTTTCCCGCTTCCGTCTAACTGATCTTTTATTTATTTTTTTTTTTTTTTGACTCAAGTGGGATCTTCGATCCAAATAAAAATAAATAAATAAATAAATTACATTCATCACCTCTACATCTCTTCATCTAGGATTCACATCGTCTCCTCCCAGTGGTTTTGGGAGGACGCGGTAACCTATCTCGGATGACTACCATGTGACTTTCGAGTGAATCCGAGACTCACGTCTGAGCCGACACCCCCTGTCGGCTCGGCTTGTCGACTGGGTGTCGGCTCGGACGTGAGTCTCGAATTCACCGAGAGCCACGTGGTGGTCATCCAGGGCAGGCTGCCACTGTCCTCCCAGAACCACTGGTAGGAGAGGATTCGGATCCCTATATCTAGGTTTAATCATGAAATGGGGTTTAATTATGACATTTCATAATTGATAAATGAGATTGTTTCGGTCCTGATTCGGCTCGTAAGCCCACCAAATTGACTAGACCTGTAAGACAAACAAATACAAGTAGAGAAGGCGGGCTAATGGCCCAGCGTCTATTCCGATGCCAAAGTTAGGACTCTGTGAACAGTCTATGGGTTCGGTGTCGAGCCCACAACAATATTTAAGTGTAAGTGGGGTAGGTATGAGATTCTCTGTCTCAAGAGTCAGAGCAAGAATCCCAAGGATGAGTAATGAGTAATAAATGTTCTAGTACCTGAATTCTCGAGATTTGTCCTATTTATAGTGAATAGTGCATTTTCCTTTAATATCGATTTTGCCCTTTGCTCATGTGTTTGGGTTTTGTGAAGATGTTTTCTTGTATCCAATCGAAAACACCCACGTGGCCTGTTGGTCGAGTCCTATGTGTCGTGGTTCCATTGACAGCGTGACATAATTCCTCAACACTTGCCTTGTTGCCCTGCTGAATCTGTAGGGTTCGGCTGAGCAAAGAAGAATGATGGAAATTTCCCCCAATAACTTGCCTCGTTGCTCTGTTGAATCCGTAAGGTTCGGCTGTAGGTTCTGGCCAATATGGATCAGCAGTTGTCACGTTAGTCTGTGTGAGAGGCCGGTGCCGATGTTGAATTAGGGGGTGTGCGAGATGTGTTGATGTCAAGTTAGGGATGAGGGTACCGATGTGAGCACTGCGACCAAACCACCTCGGCTAATTTCCACATGTCTACCGAGGTGGTCACGGGATTGTCACGTGACCTCTCTGCCGCTGTGGATCCGATGTAAATGGGCCGATGTGGATAGACCGATGTAACTGGATCGATGTGACTTCGACTGATGTAATGGACCGAGTTGGGTGCCGCGGCCAATACATATCGGTCGAATTGAGAAGGTACTCTGATGTGATCACGGGAATATCACATGACACAAGCGGTGATGGTGATCCGAGGTGGCTGGGCCGATGCGGGCACTGCAGCCAACACGCATTGGTCTATTTAAAGAAAGTTGTCGATGTGGTCACGGGTTTGGCACGTGACCTATGCGGTGCCGGCTTCTCGATGTGAGTGGACTGATGTGGACACTGCGGTCACTACACAGCGGTCTATTTGAACAAATTTGCCGAAGTGGTCACGGGATTTGCACGTGACCTGTGTAGTACTGGCTTTCCGATGTGATTGGACCGATGTGGGCACTACGGCCAATACACATTGTTCTATTGGAAGAAATTTGCCGAAGTGGTCACAGGATTTGCACATAACCTGCGTAGTGCTGGCTTTCCGATGTGACTGGACCGATGTGGGCACTGCAGCCAATATACATCGGTCTATTGGAAGAAATTTGCCGAAGTGGTCACGGGATTTGCACGTGACCTGTGAAGCATTGGCTCTCCGATGTAAATGGACCGATATGGGCATGACAGCCAATACACATTGGTCTATTTTATGAAACTTGCCGATGTGGTCACGTAACCTATCCTCTTTTGAAAATCCCAAGTGATGGGTCCGACGTGGGCACTGCGACCAATACACCTCGGCTTCTGTTTGTAGAAATCCACTAACGTGGTCACGAGATTATCACGTGATATTTGTTTTGAAAATCCAAGGCTGATGTGGGCACCGTGGCCGATACATATCGGTTAATCTTGAAGAAATCGATCGAGGTAATCACGGGGATCATCACGTGACCCATCCCTCTATTGTAGGCCGATGTGAAGGGGCCGATATGGATACGACGGGCGATACACATCGTTCTTTTTTAAAGACTCTGTAGTGGTCATCGACAATCAGATTCGGATCTGATTCTGGATCCGGGCCGGGAACATGGATACCGCAAAGCGGGACCCTGCTAACGGACCCAGGGCTTGTCGTCGGTAATAAATGCACTGCCGCGACAATCTTATGCTGAGGTGCCACGTGGAGTCTGTCAATAGACTGCATATATATAAAGGAGTGGTAGGACCTGGAAGGCCTTCATTCAGGAGTACTATTGCTCACGTCGCGAACGGAAGGCTCGGTCTTTTGACTTCGGTGCGGCGATATCGCTGTTGTGACATCGGCTCGGCGCGGACGTTCGTTTGCTTGTATTCAGTAAGTCTTGTTTTCCTTAACTTCATTTTCTTATCTAATGGTTGATGAGGGGAGGGATACCGATATAGAGGTAGACATAGAAACAGTGGGATCGTCGTCCTCCAGTAGTAGTAGGAGTTCCACTTCGTCTAGCAGCAGGTCTACTGCTAGTACATCATCAGAAAGGGCATCTAAAGATCGGATTTCCAAGGGCAGTCCCGAGACGGAGTTAAGGACCTAGGAGTTCGTTGAATGAAGCAGCAGCCCGTCTCGGAACATTAGCAGAGCAGGAACTTCATTTGGCCTGTCTCGGCAAGAATTACTGGTGGGGGTCTCAACGCATGAATTGGGGTCCGAGGTCATTCTTGAGGCCCGAGAGGAGGCCGATGCCCCTTTGAAATTTGACGCGTGGGGAGAGGTCTGCCTTCTGACCAAGGTCAAATTTTTCAGCCTTCGGGAACGGTATCAAATACCTACCGATGTGGAGATCCGGATGCCCGAGCCAAGGGAGAGGGCCTGCTAGAATCGTCGGTCAGAGCTCTGTATGAACCTTGAGATGTTTAAGGCTGGCTTCCGCGTGCCGGTACCGAGGTTGGTGGCTGAGATCCTAGAATACTATAAGGTTGCCCCGATCCAGTTGATGCCGAACTCGTGGAAGAATATGATAGCCTTCATAGTGTATTTTAGGAATCTAAGGCAGAGA
Source organism: Protea cynaroides (assembly GCA_028583415.1). Lineage (NCBI taxonomy): Eukaryota > Viridiplantae > Streptophyta > Magnoliopsida > Proteales > Proteaceae > Protea > Protea cynaroides. The sequence goes on along the minus strand of CM053276.1, from coordinate 15,200,166 downwards.
CCGACGTTGAACATGTTTTGGGCCATGTTCACGTTCAATGATTATTGCAAGACGTGGTAGTATTACTTCGCCAAGAAGCCAGATTTCGGTGATGTTTTGGCGGACAAGCCCACATCGATCAAACTCTGGAAGAATAAATTCTTCTACATCCGAGGCGAGAGTGTGGTGTTGGAGAACGTCTGGGTAAAATTAGATGCGAAAACGCTGAATACCGAAGTGCCCCTACTGCCAGGAGAGTCCGAGCTGCTGCGTCGTGCTCGTCAGTCGGAGGAGACTCCCATCCGTGTTGTCGACCTGAGAAACCCCTTACTTTTATATGTAAAAAAAATGCGTGAGTATTTTCCTTGATGAAGTGTATGCTAATATCGACCTACTAACTCCTGGCTGATTCTGTTTTTGTATTTTACAGTGATGTTGTCGAAGGAGTACTTAATGGAGCTGCGGAGGAAGGAGGCCGCCAAAGAACGGGAGGCCGAGGCGAAGAGGTCCAAGGACGACGAAGGGGGATGGACAGCGCCGGATAGGCGTAGCGGTGAGGGGGACGCGGCGCGAAAAACCCTTAAAAGATCACGTAAGACATCCCTTAATTCTGCCTTGGTCGATGCCTCCCGTATATATGCTATGCCCCTGATCCCTCATTATCGCATTCTTGATTTTTCAGGAAAGGGGGTGTTGTCCCCACCACTGGGGCAGTTCTCCATTGTCACAACATCATATGAGGTCAAGTTACAAAGTGGTATCCTAAATGTCTCCCAAGAATCTGGCAAAGTACCTAGCAATCAGAGATCTCAAATCTCATCATCAAACTTTATACTCATAGCCGACAACTATTGAAGAACACCTTGAAATTCACTCAAGTGATCGGTGATAGTACATCCTTCCTTGTACTTCAAACTCATCAATTTCTTGATCAAGAACAACTTGTTGTTACCAGTCTTCTTCGCATATAAAGAATCAAGTTTATCCCATAAGGTCTTTGCATTTGTCTCATCACTAATGTGATTAAGGACATTATCATCTACCCATTGCCTAATGTAGCCAGAAACTTGTTCATGCTCAAATTTTGATTCCTCATCAGACTTAGAATCGAGTTTTGTTTTAGCAAACATGGGTAAATGCCAACTCTTCATATATAAGAGATTTTTCATCTTTCCTTTCCACTTATGATAGTTAGAACCATTCAAACTGATCATTCTACTTGTATTTGAGTCCATAATTCAATCAAGCCAATACAATAGAAAATCAACGAACCAATGCTCTGATACCACTTGTTAGGATTAGGAGACGCAAACAAGAAGAAAAACACAAAGATTAACATGGTTCAACACCCCAATGTGGGATGCCTATGTCCACGGAAAAAAAAGAATTTTTTATTGCCAAGAAACTTCTACAACTCTCCACCTAACAAAATGTTCTCCTCTGTCAGCCTCACGACTATTACCCAGCCTTACTTATGATTTTTCCGACAGAGATAATATATAGGGATCCTTAGAAACCCTAATTCCCACATAATTATAGATTTACCCTGTACATGTAGTAGACCCTAATACAAGTATAATCCAGTAACAATGTGGATCCCAAAGAATACAAGACACAACCCAACAGTCCTCCTGCTTGAACTTCGTTGTTGATTTCTTCATACCTATATAGTTGTGGTGGTTGTGATGGTGGTGGTGAAGCAAAGGCAGAAGCAAATGCAGTTGATGGTGCCAATGCTGATGCTGTATTACTGAAGGGGAAATGGCTTTTGGTGCCATATGTCCGTGAGGTCCAAGATTTGGAGAGCTGCCCCTAATCAATCACACGTTAATAGGAAGTGAGAAATCAATGAATTTGTTATGTTTTTTCTTTTAGAAAGAAATTTTGGTAATGGCCAACTTAAAAAAAAAAAAAAAAAAAAAAAAGGTTGTCCCGCTACTGCAGGGTTTGGGAGGGCAGAATGTACGCAGTCTTACCCCCATAATGTGGAGAAACTGTTTTTAAGATTCGAACCCATGACCTAATAGGACAACCTTACCATCATACCAAGGCTTGTCCTCTAATGGCCAACAAAGAAGACCCAAAAAAAAAATGAAAAAAGAATCTTACTTACTTCAGTTTTGATGTTCTTGTTAATGGAATGGCCAGGACTAGTACGCACTTGTTCTTTTCCATGAGCAAACTGCAAGAACAAATTATCTTGATTAAAAAGAAGAAAGACATCCTGACCTGATGATGTTTGAGAAAATTAATTAGTTTGACCCAAGTCTGCAAATCTTTGAGATTATCAAAAGACTTTGATCAGTTCTAGACAAGAGAAAAAAAGGAAAAATATTGAGAAAGTAGGCATCTGAAAACCAAACCACCTTCTTGGAATCGATAGAGGAATCCATGAAAGAAAAAAAAAATTCAATCCAACAGAGTTGCTTTAGTATCTAGATGAACAAAACAGAAGATTGAAAAATCAGCAGAAGAATGGAAGAATAAATAGTGGTCTGTTAATGAGTGCTGGAACAATGGAAGGAAGGAAATCTTGGACTATGATCTAGATTAGGAAATAGTTATGATTAGGAGACTTGCTACTTTTGAGTTCTGATTGAATTAGGAGACCAATTCAAATCTCCATGGAGAAAGATAATCCCTATTTTATTTCCCAAAAAAATCGGTTAAGATATGCTTGACAAATATCTCTATAATAAAGTAATAATGGTATCCAAATCCTCTCCTCCCAGAGGTTTGGGAGGAGGGGCAGCACCCTGTTAGATGGCCATCATCTGGGGCTCCGGTGAATCCGAATTGACACCCCTTGTCGGCTCAGCTTGTCTACTTAGATGGAGGGCTCAGATTCACTCTAGCCCCAAGTGTTAGCCATCTAATTGGGTTGCCGCCCCTCCGAACCTTTGGTAGGAGAGGATGTGGATGGTTGCAGAGATATTTCCGTTCCAACTTCCTAGGGTTTCATTTCAGCCCCAATCTTGAGGAAATACATTTGCTCACAGTTGCATTTTTAGCATCAAATTGATAATTATTTTTAGAGAAAATTTCCCGCACCTCCTCTGGACTTTGCAATAAAAACACACCCCTCAACTTTGATAATAACTATTTATCTGTTGAATGATGACGTATCTACCAATAAAATGTTTTAGGGTAAAAGACAGTTACCTCCCCTGTAACTTACCTTATTGACCGTTGACCCCCAAAGGTTTCAAAAAAGACAGTTACCTCCCCTAAATAACTATTAAAATTCAAATAGCCCCACGCGTTAAGAATATTCCATTAGATGGTAAACGTGGGAGTCCAATATTTTTTTAAAGACCAAATTACCCTTTTAGAGAGATGAACTACCTATTTTACCCTTACTATTTAATAGGGTTACTACTTCCCCATTTGCTCTCTTATATTTTTTTCGATTTTCAAACCCTTGAATCGCCTTCTTCTTCGGAGCTCTCCGCCGCTGCAAATCCTTGAATATTGAAGCAATTTCTCCTAAAATCTCTCTAGATTTTCAATCCCTATTTTCACTCCTATCTTCCCTCATCTTTCTCCCATTCCAGTCGTCCTTAGTTGACGGTCATTTTCTCTCCTATTCTTCTTTGGTTTCTTCTCTCCTAAAATCTATCCAGATTTTCAATCCCTATTTTCACTCCTATCTTTCCTCGTCTTTCTCCCATTCCAATCGTCTCCTATTCTTCTTCGGTTTCTTCTCTCTAAAAATCTCTCCCGATTTTCAATCCCTATTTTCACTCCTATCTTCCCTCATCTTTCTCCCATTCCAGTCGTTCTTAGGCCACGGCCATTTTATCTCCTATTCTTCTTCGGTTTCTTCTCCTACTTCCTCTCCTGGCAGATTCTGCTCTTCCCTCAATGTCGAAATCAAAAACCATGCCATTTATCCTCCCTTTTTTAGCTCTCTCTCTCTCTCTCTCTTCAAACCCCGATTCTTCCCCTTCTTTTTCTGCTGCAACTGATTTCTCACAAGTTTTCTCCTCACCAAAATTTGGAGATCCCCAATCCCTTTTTTTTTCCTCCGCCATTTTCTCTCACACCTCACTCTTCTCTCTTGATTCGACAAGTACTTTAATTAATTCACCCCTTATATGTATCCAAAGGAATCAGGAGGGCTGTCAACAGGGAAGAGCGAAGGAGAACCAGAATATGAATTTCATATTAAGAATGAGAATCCAACATGATTAAACATAAATCAGAATACCAACTCATGGAAATCAAAACTAGTGCTTAATCAAGGAGTTTTGCCTCACTGGTCGCATGTAATCATTCTGCTTGCATCTGAGTCCATCATATCATCTCCGCCGGAAAAAACGTGAGGGAGAATGAAAAGAAGATGAGATTAGGATTTATTTTAGTTGGATATAAAAAGGATTATATTGGTCTTTTAACAGTAATAAAATTTAAAGTATGGATAAAAGGTTGAGGGTAGAGTTGTCCATAAAAAAATTAACTTTAACACCATTAAAAATTGGGGCTATTTGGATTTTAATAATTATTTATGAGAGGTAACTATCTTTTTTGAAACCTTTGGGGGTCAATGGTCAATAAGGTAAGTTAGAGAGAGGTAACTGTCTTTTACCCAATGTTTTAATACTAAAATTGCCATTGGACGCATATAAATTTACTATTTTGTCTTTCAACAAAGCAGTTTTTGTTTTTTTTTTTTTTTTTCTTTTTTTCTTAAAGTTCCCTTGGATATATATAAACTTATCATTTTACCCTTTTATTAACAAAGACATTAGGGATAGACTTCACCATTTTACATGTATGTTGGGACTTCCTTTGAATTATTTGGGCAAGCTTTACCATTTACTATGAATCTTTTTTTCTTTTTATTTTTGGATAAATAGATAATTTGATTAAACTCGAAGAAGAGGAGAACACATACAACCACCACTAAAAGAGGAACTCTTACCGGAGGGACAAAACCATCAAAAGATAGAAAAGCAACCAGGAAAGACCAACCTCCCAGATGAGGGAACAACCTACCACCACTAAGGAAACACACTACCAATCCTTATTTTTTATTCATTCTGGCTGTGTTTGGATGGTTCTCATCTCATGATTCTAGTTTATTTAAAAAGTGAAATAAAGATTATATTATACTTTAATACTTAATAGCAATTACCTCTATTGTTTAGTAAGGTCTTATTTGTTTCTTTGTAAATATTTTTGTGCAAATGATAATTTTTATGAAAAAAAAATTCCTCTATATAATTTTTTTCTATTTTTTCTATTATTTTCATTACCTTTCTTTACATTTTACATAAAAATCATATTTTATAAGAATAAATTCCCTTTTTTTTGTCATTTTACATGAAAACAAACGGAATCTAAAGAAGAAAGTTATTGTTTGCAAAGCAACTGCAGACTTTCTGGCTGTGTTACCCATTTCTACATAGTGGATTTCGTCATTGGAAACATTATTAGATGGTAAGATGATCCTTTAGATAAACCACATATCAAATTTGATATCATTACCACGTCCATCAAGCAAGCACATGTAAATATATATACCCAAAAAAAATCTCTCAGCTTGACAAATAAATCTATTATAAACTATTCTAGACTATTTAGACAATAGATATTGGTAGAATACCATTAATGGGAGCTAATAAGGATGTCTACTCCTCTGCAGGGCATATTTCTTCAAACACAGGCAGTCTTCTACTCCTTGAAGGGCCATACAGAACAGCATTGATGTAAGAGTCAACTGTTTCCCTGGTCGCAGGTTTCTCAATGGAAGAAGAAGGGATTCGAATCTCGATGCTGTCATCCTCTGGTGACCAGCCGACAGCAGTAGAGCTGTCCTCTTGTTTGAACTTCATTGTTGATTTCTTCATACCTGGTTGTGGTGGTGGTGGTGGGGTGGTGAGGCAGAAGCAGACGCAGACGATGGTGCTGATGCTGAAGCTGTGTGATTGAAGGGGAAACGACTTTTGGTGCCATATGTCGGTGGGGTCCAAGGTTTGCAGAGCTGCTCCTGATCATTCACACGTTAACAGGAAGTGAGAAATCAATGAATTTGTCTTGTTTTTATCTTTCGGAAAGAAATTTTGGTAATGGCCAACAAAAAGGACCCAAAAAAAAAAAATTAACGAAAAAGGAATCCTGCTTACTTCATCAGTTTTGATGTTCTTGTTAATGTAATGGCCAGAGGCCCAGGAGGCACTTCTTCTTTTCCATGAGCAAACTGCAAGAACAAATTATCTTCATGCATTAAAAGGATGAAAGATAACCAACCTGATGATGATGTTTGAGAAAATTACTTTCAATCCAAAATCTCTAACCCAATTCTTTCAGATTATCAAAAAAGACTATCAGTTCTGGAGTCGAATTTAATTAAGTCCTCCCTAGACAAGAGAAAAAATAAAATATTGAGAAAATAGGCATCTGAAAACCAAACCACCTGATTGGAATCAATAGAGGAATCCATCATCAAAAAATAAAAAAATTTAATTCAATCAGCAGGAGAATGGAAGAATCAGCAGGAGAATGGAAGAATAAATAGTGGTTTGTTAATGATTGCAGGAATAACGGAAGGGAGGAAATCTTGGAGTATGATCTATCTGGTTTAGGAAATACTTGTGATTAGGAAACTTGGAGGACTAAGAACTGGAATAGGAGGAAACTGAAAGAACGAATTTTGTGGGAAATAAAGTAGCGATTATAACTGCATCCATATCTTTCACCATCGAGATTTGAATAGGTCTCCTAATTCCTATTCCAATTCTTAAGTCTCCTAATCAGAAGTATTTCCTAATCCAGATAGATCATGCTCCAAGATTTCCTTCCTTCTGTTATTCCTACACTCATTAACAAACCAAACCAGACCACTATTTATTCTTCCATTCTCCTGCTGATTTTTCAATCTTCTGTTTCCCTTTGTTCATCTAGGTACTAAACCAATTGTTGGATTGAATTAATTTTTTTTATTTTTTGATGATGGATTCCTCTATCGATTCCAATCAGGTGGGTTGCTTTTCAGATGCCTACTTTCTCAATATTTTTCATTTTTTTTTTCTCTTGTCTAGGGAGGACTTAAATTCGACTCTAGAACTGATAGTCTATGTTGATAATCTGAAAGACTTGGGTTAGAGATTTTGGATTGAAAGTAATTTTCTCAAACATCATCATCAGGTTATCTTTCTTCCTTTTAATGCATGAAGATAATTTGTTCTTGCAGTTTGCTCGTGGAAAAGAAGAAGAAGAAGAAGTGCCTCCTGGCCATTACATTAACAAGAAAATCAAAACTGATGAAGTAAGCAGGATTCCTTTTTCGTTAATTTTTTTTTTTTTTTTTGGGTCCTTTTTGTTGGCCATTACCAAAATTTCTTTTCAAAAAATAAAAACACGACAAATTCATTGATTTCTCACTTCCTGTTAACGTGTGATTGATCAGGGGCAGCTCTGCACATGTAGGACCCCACCGACATCTGGCACCAAAAGCCATTTCCCCTTCAATCACACAGCATCAGCATCGGCACCATCGTCTGCGTCTGCTTCTGCCTCACTACCACCACCACAACCAGGTATGAAGAAATCAACAATGAAGTTCAAACAGGAGGACAGCTCTACCGCTGTCGGCTGGTCACCAGAGGATGACGGCATCGAGATTCAAATCCCTTCTTCTTCCATTGAGAAACCTGCAGCCAGGGAAGCAGTTGACTCTTACATCAATGCTGTTCTGTATGGCCCTTCAAGGAGGAGAAGACTGCCTGTGTTTGAAGAAATATGCCCTGCAGAGGAGTAGACATCCTTATTAGCTCCCATTAATGGTATTCTACCAATATCTATTGGCTAAATAGTTTAGAATAGTTTATAATAGATTTATTTGTCAAGCTCAGAGATTTTTTTTGGGTATATATATTTACATGTGCTTGCTTGATGGATGTGCTAATGACATCAAATTTGATATGTGGTTTATCTAGAGGATCATCTTGCCATCTAATAATGTTTCCAATGACGAAATCCACAATGTAGAAATGGGTAAAAAAGGAGAATTTATCTTTGTAAAAGATGACTTTCAGTGTCTGTTTGAACGTAAAATGTAAAGAAAGGTATTGAAAAAATTATATAGAGAAATTTTTTTTTTCATAAAATTATCATTTGCACAAAAAAATTTACAAAAAAATCAAATAGGACCTTACTTAACAATATAGGTAATTGCTATTAAGTATTAACCATCATATTGGTTTGATTGGGATCTTGACTGTGAAAGAGATAGAGGCATGTATGATGGTATCGTATATAAGATCACGATTGCATTTAGGAGTGATTTTTCCTTCTTCATCCAGCTAGTAGTGATCTCACTTTCGAAATAGTCTGATAACATATAACTCCAACATAGGGGGAAGTTTGAGTTAGAATTGGCCGTTTGGACTTTGGATAGTGCTATTAATAGTCAATTTCTAACCCTTAAACCCAAATTTATTTTGACCATTTTGACCACCTGGTGGACCCAATCTTATTTTGTATCCTTGACAAGGACAATTCTTAGCATGAATGATTAAATGTTCTTGAATCAAAACAATTTATTTTACAAGTTATCAATTTGATGCTAAAAATGCAACTGTCATCAAATGTGTTTTCATAAAATTGGTTATAAAATGAAACCCTTCCGGAATGTATTGAGTAAAGTTAAAACAAAAATAACAAGGGGTGTTAAACGGTATGGTTTTGGTTTAACAGTGTGATTCGATTCAGATTGGATTTGTAATGAATAAACCCAAAATTCAATCATTTATTAAACGGTTTCAAAATGTTTATCAAAACTGATTATTAATTGGTTTCAATTTTTTTTGATTTTTAAACGGTTTCTCTAGAAGGGAGAGGAAGAGAGTTTGAAACAAAGGGGAGGGGAGAGAGGAGAGAGGAGAAAGAAAACAAGAAACAAAGGGGAGGGGAGAGAGGAGAGAGGAGAAAGAAAACAAGGAAGCATTAAAATAAAATTTATTTTGACAAAGAGACCATAAGCACTAACGGATTGAAGTAAGGGTTTAATTTTGAAACCATAATTGAATCATTTAACTAAACGGTTTCATTTTTGAAACTAGAGTCCAACTGTTTAATAATATTTTTATAATTTCAGTTTAAATGGTTTGATTCCAATTAAAGATTTCAGTTCATTTTTTACACCCTTAAAAATAACAAATAGAAAAATTTCAAGATTGTCAAGAGCAATTGTGTAACTAAGTTTTTTTTAATTAAATTTTATTTCACTTTTTAGCCAAAATATCATTGAAAATTCTTTTCACCTCTTGCATTATTTATAATAAATCCCACATGCCTTCTTTACCACAAAAAAAAAAAAAAAAAAAAAAGGAAAACCCACATCCCTTCGTATCATTTTATATCAATTATACATTCAAACAAACATACTAATTGATTTTTTTTTTTTAAATTGAAAAGAAAATTTTTCCATATAAATTTTAAGAAAAAAGATATCTATACTATCATTTTGGGCTTAATCACGTGGACCCTACATTGAAAAAATAGAAAAAAAAATTACTTGGAGATATTTTTTTTCATCGTTTACATAAATTTTTTTGGGTAATTTACATCAGAGGTACCGAACGTTTTGAGAAATCATACCAGAGGTACCTCACGTTTCAAAAATCATACCAGAGGTACCTCTTTTCATATTTCCAACATTAACCATATCTATCGTTGGCATCCTCGAAGTTAACCATTAGATCTACTTCAAACTTTCAGGGACTGATCATTTCTTATTGAACTACCCTTATTTGGTGCTTGATCGTTCGTACACCGGTCAAAGAAGCAGCAAGTTGAGGTGCGGAGTTTTCATCGGAGGTGTGTACCATAATCGAGATCTGTGATTTGATGATGAGCAACCGCCAGTGAGGAAGGGTCACGGAAGAAGACAGGGGCAGGAGAGGGGGTGGGCAATTGCAGCGATGAGCACATGAGAATCTGAGTGGTGAGTCATTGCGGCAATAGGATGGTGAGAGCACGAACCAAAGGAGACCAAGAAAGTTATACTAAACAGGGGTAAATTTGAAAGTACAAAAATAAAAGGTACCCCAAGTGTAATATTTTTGAAACATCAGGTACCTCTGGTATAATTTCTTAAAACGTCAGGTACCTCTAGTATGATTTTTGAAATGTGAAGTACCTCTGGTATAATTTTTTAAAACGACAAGTACCCTTGATGTAATTTATCCATTTTTACAAGAAAACAAATAGACTTTACTAAAACAATATAGGTAATTGCAATTAAGTATTAACCATCATATTGGTTTGATTGAGATCATGAGTGAATGATGCCATCGTATAGTTTGGACTTTGGATGGTGCTATTAATAGCCAATTTCTAACCCCTAAACTCAAAATTATTTTGACCCTTTTGACCACCTAGTTGACCCAATCTTATTTTGTTTTCTTTACAAGAACAATTCTTAGCATGAACGATTAAATGTTCTAGTAATCAAACTAACTTCTTAGATTGCAAAATAAATTAATTACAAGTTATCAATTTGATGCTAAAATAGGAACTTACTAAAACAATATAGGTAATTGCTATTAAGTATTAACCATCATATTGGTTTGATTGGGATCTTGACTGTGAAAGAGGTAGAGGTGGGTATATGATGGTATCGTATATAAGATTGCATTCAGGTGTGATTTTTCCCTCTTCAATCAGCTGGTAAGGATCTCACTTTTGAAATAATCTGATAGCATATAACTCCAACATAAAAAAGGGGGGTTGGTAGAATTTTGACTTTGGATGGTGTTATTAATAACCAATTTCTAACCCTTTTAGCCACTTTGTTGATGTAATCTTATTTTGTTTTCTTGACAAAGACAATTCTTAGCCATCGGAGCTTAGAATACCGTTACCAAAAATCCATTTTAGCCAACGTAACTTTTAATCCCGTCGCCAAAAATCTATTTTAGCCGGCGGGGATTATAATCCCGTCGCCAAATATGTGTATAGGAAAATGAATAATTAAGAAACCCAAAGTAATTTTTTAAGTTTTCCATTTTTTTTTTCATGCATGCATGACCTAACTCTCTCAGCTCGCTCTCTCTATATTTTCTGCCTGAACCCAATCCTCTCGCTTCCTCTCTCTCCAATCGCTCTGCCCTAATCTTCTCTCTCTCTCTGATAGCTCCGCATGAAGAAAATCCCTCCCTAACTCGATCTCTCTACTATCCATGAAAGAAAATCCTTTCTGTTGCCTTTATTCAGTACTCTGAACTCACCTTATCAGATTTCAGTTTGTTCTGAAAGACAAGCACTAGTGGATTTATGATGCAAGACTTCTTCGGTTCTGTTCGTCGATCTCTGGTTTTCCGAAGCACAGATGGAGAAGAAGAAGCGGGATTTGGAGGTCTAGTTGAGAAGATCAGTAGTTGTCTCTGGATATCTAGGGTTGGTGTTCTCTCCCCACCTTTCCCTCCTGCACTACCTCCGATCGTGAAAGACAATGCACATACGATCAGATGGCACAAAGGAGAATTGATCAGTTGTGGTGCCTACAGTCGTGTATATATGGGGATGAATCTCGACTCCGGAGAGCTTCTTGCTGTGAAGTAGGTGATTTTTCATGTTTGATTTCCATTTTTGTCTGATTTCACAATTTTTCGTTTTTTCGCGTCTCACCATTTCGACCTTACTATTCATTACAAGTCCTCATCGAAGTCTTCCATTTCTGAAACCGAAACAGAAACCTAAGAGACGTTGAGGTGAGCATCTCATTCGATCAAATTTGGTCTTATTTATTTATTTTAGGTTTAGTTATGTATCTTGGTAGGAATATTTGGTTGAATTTTGTGCCTCATTTGTGCTATGTGAAGTCTGATAGATACACAATAACTGTGAAGTTTTCTCTTTAGTGAATGGATAGTTGTGATAATTTGACTGACTCTCTTAACATTGTCTGCCTTTCATGCTATTCATTTTTATTATTATTATTTTATTTTTTTTGTGAACCAGAGATACATATGATGTTAAGTTTCTAGGTGATGCATTTGGTTAATCTTAGCATGGATCTTCTCTGATTCATGTTGGGGTACCTTTTACTGGACTCTTTGTGGGGGAAGTTAAAGTATGATTAATATGTCTACATGACCAATCTGATTAGATGATGTACTAGGATGTGGCAACAATATTTTCACAAGTGTATGCTCTTTGAATGTGTAGTGTGCAGGCATTATAATAGCTAGAGACCTTTGTGTATGCCTCTTGTCTAAAGTTGTGGTAAGGGTTTATGATTTTTTTCTATCAGTGATTTGGAAATTGAAGGAAAACAAATCACATACATGTAATTATTGTGTGATTAGGATTTTGAATTTTGAATTATATTTCTATTATATTTTTATAAAGTGTAATTATCTCATATTTTTGACAGGTGTAATTAGTACTGATTTTTATGGATAAAAGATATAATTTATAAAAAATATATATAAATTTATCCGACGGTAATATAATTCCGTCGGAAAAAATACTGATTTTCCGCAATAAGAATATTTATATTTTGCGACGGTAATATAATTTCCGTCGGTAAACACACACAATATAATTTCCATCGGTAAAGCTACACAATTTTCTCTGCGTAAATAAAATCTAACATTTTAGCCAACGAGAATATATTTTCTGTAGGGAAAAATGTGAATGTATACCCACAAAAGATGCAACAAAGAAACCATTCCATCGATAAAGATCAACAGCGACGGAATGGCATTTTCAGTAATCGTAAAATTCCCATCGCCAAAAATAGGTATTGTTGTAGTGCAAAATTAGTACTGGATGGTTATAAAATGATGATGTGATTATTTGCTAAAGCATTGTTTGTTTTAACGTAACATTTTATGTATAATATTTTATTTAGGCATTACAGCCCTTGCAATTTAAATAAACTCATTATCTCAGTTGCAATTGCAGAGCAACTCAAAGAACTCAATATACCCAAAAATGGCTCTCTTCATCTCTTTTTCCCCTTCTCGAAACGTCACTTATCTCTTATCAATTCTTCTTGTTTGTCATATGTTCTATTATTGTAGCTTTGGGTTTTGATTTCTTTGCTTTTGCTTGCAGCCCAGCAAATATGCTAGAACTCTCCCAAGGGAATAAAGATTGAGCATGTAGACATTTCACAACTCCCTCTCCTCAACACTGACCTTAAGGTTGATGTGGTTTGGCCCTAGTAGCTGAGGTTTTCCGTCAGAAAAGAAAAAGGATTTGCTGAAAAAGTTTGAAGAAGATAGAGAGAAGATGAGTTTTAAATTCAAGGGAATGAATTTTAGGAATAGGATGTTTATCATAAGAGGGTAAATAAGTTATTTTTAATTTTTCGTTGACCATCTTAACAGAGCTAGGTGCGGTTGTAATTATCGTCAAAATTGAGGGGTACCTACCTTTATGGCAAAACAGAAGAGAGATGCATGAAATTTTCCCTTATTTTTATTTTGCAATCTAAGAAGTTGGTTTGTTTCGAAAAACATTCAATCTTCATGCTAATAAATGTTCTTGTCAAGAACAAAATAAGATTAGGTCAACTAGGTGGTCAAAAGGGTCAAAATAATTTTGGCTTCAGAGATATAAAAATTGGCTATTAATAGCACCATCCAATTCCAAACGGTTTCGGATCATCTCTAGTTGGTAGCTGAACAGGATACCATCCAGCTGCCATTCGAGGAGCGACAACTGGATGTGTTTAGATCCGACAGTTAAAAGTGGTTGGATGTAAAAAGGCTTTGGTGTGTCAAAACATAAATTAACTTAAGTTCTCTTTGTAATACATTATGACATATGTAGTCTTTTGGCATGATTTAGAGTATTTATTTATATTAAAAAAATTAATATAATCTAAAATCTAGAAATAGGTTAGAAGGAGTTTATCATTATTGTGATAATCTATTATTACTTCTTTATATCTAATGGTACTAAACGGTGATTATTTATGACTCATAATTTATTCTCAAAAATAATTTATAATAAATAATACATAAAGATAAATAAACAGTCAGATAAAATAAATAAATAAATAAATAAAAGAGAAAATTCACATGGCCTAATAAAATCTCTCGCTTCTTATAGTTATTGAGTTATTCCCTTAGAAAGTTTTTCTTAGCTAGGGTGAAGACAAAACAACCATTAAGATTAATTATCTACCCCTACCTTTACCTTGTATTTTGAATGTCCAAAGTATACCTAACACTATAGATTTTCCTTTGTTGCTTAGTTATATTATAATCTAAGCCCATTCTGTTGTGTAACTCTGTTTGGTGTGTTCTCCTTTTTGAATCAATAATACCTACTTATCTTTAAAAAATAATAATAATAAAAATAAAATAAATAAAATAAAATTCCCATCACCAAAACAGGTGGATTAAGAAGCTCAATCCCTATTTGTCTATTGATCATGATTGGCTGTCCTATGTTGGACAAATACATTATAACATAACCTGCAATCAATAAATTTCCGAAGTCCATGTTTTCTTTGGGAAAATTATTTGATTATATTTGGGTTTCACTTTATCAATCTATTCCATGTTTGATATAACAAAGATAATCAAAATGAATATGTATTATTTTATTTTACTTTAACAATCTACCCACTCAATGTTTGCTATACAAGAACACGGAAAACAGAGTCCAAAAAATGATAATCAGATAGTTTTCCCTATATTGCATTCCTTTCTGCATTTAAGGAGATGGTATTCCCAGTAAAGTTTTATGAATGTAGCAAACCCAATTTTAGGCATGCCTTTGTAGAGATGAATACAACCGCAATCAATCTTAATAGTCATGGTGCTCTTCTTTTATTTTTTTTTTTTTATCGGTCCTATTCTAGGTAATAGTATTGAGGTGGGGAACAGGTTCAAAAGAGAAGGCTCGAAACCAAGGGGGTGTTTGCTGAAGAGTCATGGTGTTACTTGCTCAACACAAGGCAATTCAGCATAAGTTATGCGTCAAATCCACAGGATGAAACACACTGTGAATTGAGACTACAGAGATCTCAATGCTTAAATCACCAATTCATTGTCTCTGCTCGGTTGGGGACGGACACATGCCAGTTTAGATTTAACTAAATCAAGCAAGATCAAATTAGATGGGAGCCAAAGTGACTTCTTAGCAGACGAGAAGAATTAAGAAGATACTGCCGTACTATTCTTTCTTGCTCAACTGTGAAAGTGAATTCCTATACGGTTGCTGAAAAGTTTCAAAATAGCAACCACTACAAAAGCCTAATAGTATTGGTGTTGGTGTTTCTTTTCCTAATTTTCCTCTTTTTCCTCTTTTCCCTCTCTGCATACTTCTTCAAACACAGGCAGTCTTCTCCTCCTTGAAGGGCCATACAGAACAGCATTGATGTAAGAGTCAACTGTTTCCCTGGCTGCAGGTTCCTCAATGGAAGAAGAAGGGATTCGAATCTCAATGCCATCATCCTCTGGTGACCAGTTGACAGCAGTAGAGCTGTCCTCCTGTTTGAACTTCATTGTTGATTTCTTCATACCTTCTTGTGGTGGTGGTAGTTGTGAGGCAGAAGAAGAAGGAATTGGAATCTTGTTGCTGTCATCCTCTGGTGACCAGTCGACAGCAGTAGAGATGTCCTCCTGCTTGAGCTTCATTGTTGATTTCTTCATACCTAATTCTGGTGGTTGTGGGGGTGCTGGTGAGGCAGAGGCAGACGCAGACAATGATGATACCAATGCCGGTGCTGATGCTGATGCCGATGCCATGGGATTGCGAGAGAAGCCACTTTTCGGGCCATGTGTCCCTCTGTTCCAAGTTTTGGCCACCTGCACCTGATCAATCATACGCTAACAGAAGTGAGGAACAGAGATAATATCGGAGAACAATAACATACCAATGCATTTGTTCTGTTTTTCTTTCGGAAAGAAATATTGATAATAGCCAACAAAAAGGGCCCCGATAAAAATAACAAAAAAGGAATCGTACTTACATCAAATTTGGTGTTCTTGTTAATGTAACGGCCAGGACGCAGTTCTTCTTTTCCATGAGCAAACTGCAAGGAAAAATTATCATCATTAAAATGAAGAAAGACAACCCAGATGATATTTGAGAAAACTACTTTGCCCCTTGAGAACTACAATTTTCTAAGCCGCACTCAAGTCTGCAATTTTACATGGGTTAGTCGTATGTGTGAAAAATCAATATAACTCAAAAGTATAAAACCCCTTCTGCCGTGCTTTCAATCCAAAATCTAACTGGTCTTTCAAATTATCAGAAGACTATCAGTTCTAGACTCGAATTTAAGTCCTCTCAAGTCTCAAGACAAGGGAAAAAAGAAAAACAAACCATCAATAGTAGGCATATGACAACCACCTGATTGGAATCGGTAGAGTCATCCATCGTCAAAATATATCAATCCAACAGTATCCTTTCCAACTGGATGAACAAAACAAAATACAATTTGAAAAATCACCAGAATGCCTCGGGAGATTTGTTGAAGGAAGAAGGAAGAGTGGTCTATTAATGAGTGCAGAAATAATCGAAGAGAGGAGAGAAGCACATAAAAAAATATAAAAAAAAAGTGGGGGGAAGGAAGGAAGGAAATCTTTTTATTTATAGGGGGGAAGAGGATTTAGAACTGAATTAGGAAACTACTTTGATTATTAGACTTGGACTATGAATGAATTAGGGAAGACTTGGAGACCAAGTCAAATCTCGAAAAGGTAACCCTCATATGCCGCTAATTAAGGTAAATCAAACTATCTATATGGATGCGGTTGTAAATCGCTGCTTCTGTATTTTGCCATATATATTTTGCCATATGATATGTACTGATTTCTAAAATACGGAAAATAGAAGGATTGAGTTGTTTAGTAATGGCTGCAGAGATATTTCCGTTTCAGTTTCCAAAGGATTCCAAATTTGTTAGTGACAAGATTCATAAAATTGCAAACAAGGAAGCGAAACTACAGGGGAAACCAAATTAGCTAGCACAAAAGATGAGACTTCAGGACGAGCACTCACCTGGCATTTGGTGTTGTAGCGACAACTACCCGTCTCCTCCCATGCCCGGCAAATCTCCGTTTTATAGAGGCTGTTTCCCGGAGACAAGGAGGCAGAATCTGAACTCGACCTTGAACGTCCTCCCGATACCGATCCAACAAGAATCCCATCCATCACCAGTACGTCCTCTTCGACTTTCACCGGTGTAGTGAAGACAGGCGGCGACCTCGATGGCGGGGTATCCAGGTTGTCTATTATCGACAGAGGAAGCGGAGATGGCGAAGTGCTACGAGAGGAGAAGTTGGAGCTATGGTGGTACTTTTGCATTAGTCTCGGATGGAAATTGCTGGAATCGACGACAGGAGATAAGAACGCGTCAACAGTAGATGGAACAACGGCAGTCGCAGCAGCTGCCGCGAGGGGGTAATGCATCAGTGCAGATTCCATCTCGAGAGGATCGGGAGTTTGGGAATCAAGTAGAGTGCTCGTGAACGACGTGAATCCATAACGAGGTATGTTGAGAAGTAACTGGTTATCCTTCTTTGGATTGATCGATGAAACGATGCTGTTCCCACTTACCTTCGGAGGGTTCTTCTTGTAAAATCTATCCATCCGTTCTCTCTGTTGTCTTTTTTACGTTTCTTCTGTTCCTAAAACGGGAGACACAAATAGTCAATTAAATTTTGTTGAAACGATCTCAAATTTATAATCATGAATAATTTTTCAAAACCCTCCAGTTCTGGGCGGTTTATTGAAAACGGAAAATCTTCTTCGGTTGTCTTGTCTCTGTTATTCCCGCCATCACAACAAAAAGAAAAACAGATCGCATTCATATTTTTACAAAATTGGGACGAAATTATAATATCGAAATGACCTTAAACCCCCTTGATCTGCGGTGTTAACACTCAATATTCAGATTGAACGAGGTTCTCTTACAAAATTAGACACAGAGAGACCTCTCAGCTAAACTGGAATCACGAGATGAGAACCATGAGAGTGACTTCTTCGAGAACTTACAGAAGTTACAGAACAACCTGAGCAGAAGAAGAAATTGCCCTGGTTCTATGCACTAATTTGAAATCTTCTCAATGTATAAAATCAAGAAGCAAAGAAGCGCAAAAGAGAAAAATATCTATGCCTCAGGTCTCAGGAAAAATGATATAATTATGGGGAAAAAAACAAAAATGTAGAAATCCCTTCCGATGAGATAGATGTCTACGAGCAGTAGAAGCTGCTTAATTTTCGGAAGAACAGAACACAACCATACATAATGAACAGATATAAGCCAGAAACAAAACCTCTTGATTCTTGAAGCTATAACTCGACCCTCGGAGCAAAAGAAAGAAGAGACGAAAAAGATAGAAGAGCATCCACAAAGACAACCAAAATGAAGAATTACCAATAAATTAATCCGAGAATCGATAGAATCCTTACCTATAAAAGAAATCACGGAAGATAATCAGAACACGGAAGATAATCAATCTTCTTCCACAGAATCGGTCGAAACAACTTCTTTTCAACCACAGAAACACCAAATTCAGACCAAATTCATTAATAACCACACCTCAAATCCGGCTACCTTCTTTATCTCTTCGTGATTGATAGACCGAAGCTTCGTATCTTGAATCGTGATCGTTGCCTTTTTTCTGTTTCAGTTCCTTTTCTTCTGAGTAACGGAGCTTCGTATCGCCCCGCTCTGCAACGCTCTCGTTTGAATGCAAAAGAAAAGAAAATTCGAAAACACCGACTCGTCTTTTATAGGCTCCGCACACGTACGAATTGAAATGAATCACCGCATCAGGAAATCTGAACCGTCCAATCCAAACCCGTATAGCTAGACCTCTGACGAATTAGCAATCTGACGTGGCTAAATTCGAAGCCACGTCAGCAACTGAGAAGCTGATCAAAGAAGCAAACGGAGTCACAGAAAAAAAACCCATCAACTCAATCCAAATTACTATAATGCCATCTTCTTCTAAATGAAAACACAAGACAGTCTTGAAGGCCTGAAGCTTCAGTAATGGCGTACTTCGATCTGCTGTTACAGAAATGCACGTCGCTTACTCAGATCAAGCAAATCCAAGCCCATCTCATAATCACTGGACTTTTCCAATTTTCCCCATCTCGTACGAAGCTTCTGGAGCTCTGCGCCATCTCCGTCTCCGGGAGCCTTGACTACGCAGGCGAGATTTTCCGGCGAATCGATAATCCTGTGACCAACGACTGGAACGCCATTATTCGAGGTCTCGCACAGAGCAACGAACCCAGACAAGCTCTCACATGTTACCAATCCATGTATCGCAGACCAAATAAACCAGATGCTCTCACCTGTTCATTCACCCTCAAAGCCTGCGCTCGTGTGTTAGCCATTTTAGAGGCCAAGCAGATTCACTCGCAGCTCGTTCGCTTCGGTTTCCAAGCGGATGTTTTGTTAGTGACGACTCTCCTAGATGTGTATGCAAAATCGGGTGATCTAGATCATGCGCAGTACCTGTTCGACGACATGTCTAGGAGAGATATCGCTGCCTGGAATGCCTTGATCTCTGGTATGGCGCAAGGGAATCGGCCGAGTGATGCTTTGGCTCTGTTCCACCGGATGCGAGTTGAAGGGTTGAAACCGAATGAGGTTACTGTCCTTGGTGCACTTTCTGCTTGCGCGCAATTGGGCGCCTCGAGAAAGGGTGAGACCGTCCATGGGTTTGTCCGGGAGGAGCAGCTGGATATGAATGTGCAGGTTTGTAATGCAGTCATTGATATGTATGCCAAGTGTGGGTCGATTGACAAGGCATTCGATGTTTTCAATGGAATGCGCTGCGCTAGGAGTCTTGTGTCATGGAATACTATCATCATGGCACTTGCAATGCATGGCCGTGGGTCTCAGGCGCTAGAGTTGTTCAGCCAGATGCGTCATGCCCAAGTGAAGCCTGATGCGGTCACGTACCTTGCTGCACTTTGTGCCTGCAACCATGCAGGGCTGGTTGCAGATGGGCTTAGATTGTTTAATTCTTTGCTGGAGTCAGGGTTGACACCCAATGTTAAGCACTATGGGACCCTGGTGGACCTTCTTGGTAGAGGAGGGCAGCTTGAAGAAGCTTATCAAATCATAACATCCATGCCCATGGTTCCAGATGTTGTCCTCTGGCAAACCTTACTTGGGGCTTCCAAGACTTATGGGAATGTTGAGATGGCAGAGCGAGCATCTCGAGCTCTTGTGGAGATGGGATCAAATAGTGATGGGGATTTCGTGTTGTTATCAAATGTATATGCTGCACACCAGAGATGGGATGATGTAGGAAGGATCAGGGAGGCAATGAGGAATAGAGAGGTAAAGAAGGTACCAGGATTCAGCTTCATTGAAGTGGGAGGTGTGATACACAAGTTTGTTAATGGTGATCAGACCCATTTGAATTGGCGGGAGATTTATAGGAAATTGGATGAAATCAGTTTTAAGATTAAGGCATATGGGTACATGCCTAAGACTAGTTTTGTGTTGCATGATATCGGAGAAGAGGAGAAGGAGAATGCACTGTCTTACCATAGTGAGAAGTTGGCAGTAGCTTTTGGCTTGATTAGTATTGATGATGGGACCCCAATTCAAGTGAATAAGAATCTTAGGATATGCGGGGATTGTCATGTTGTAATCAAGCTCATATCTAAGATTTCTGATCGTGAAATTGTAGTGAGGGATCGAGCTCGGTTTCACCATTTCAAAAATGGTTTTTGTTCCTGTGGAGATTATTGGTAGGTTTTCTTTATACTCATTTTCAGCAAAAATGAAAATATATTGCTTGAGATAGTTGTGAAGATCCGGCACCAGGCAAGATAATTCATCAGTGAGACTGGAATAAATTGAGTTAAATTGGATGAATAAGATGTTCCAAGGTTTTACAGAAATTTTAAATTGAGTTATCCTCTGTGTTGTCAAGGTTCCTTCCTAGAGGCTCTAAGCAAGGAAGGATAGATGGGAACATGGAAAACACAAATATCATGATTGAGAATGGGCATCAAGGACAAATATTTATGAATGATGTTTGCAGCTTAGTAATTGTTTATAAAGCAGGGACTGTTTAATTTGTTAAATAAGCATTCATAAAAGTCTGCTGTGATGACAGAACCAGAGAAAAGGATCCAAGGCTGAGGAGATGGAAATGTACAACTAGTTTTCTAGTTGGTATTAGTATGATGGTCAGAGATTCATACTAGATGGTTAATAGCATTACTGAGCAGGACCTTCCAGGCCCCTGAGATAAGAGACAAAGTAGAAATACTTGGCCACAGCCTCAAAGGATGGCTCCAATTTGATGAAGGATGGCACTATTCCAGAAGTGTAATGGCTTTAGCTATGTGAAGCTAAATCAGTTATGAACTACATTCTCTTCTTGATCAAGAAGAAAGGTCTTACTAGGAAGAGATTCACCTGTCAATCATCAAGCTGAACATTTATTCTTTATGTTATAATCCTTGACTTCAAGTGTTGAGGTAAGAGTACTTTCTTTTGCTGGGCTGAGGGTTTCCTTTTGCTGGGCTGAAGGCAAGCACAAGTATCTAGAAGGAGGTAGGGTTATTTCACAGTCCATGTGAAATAGTGCACGGGAAAACCCATAACTCCTCATAATTCATTCATTTGTCCATGTTATGAGCTAGACCACCAATCCGAGCTCGACCTTGTGTAGGCTCCCTACATTATGGGAGTGATTTAGGGAGTGGTGGATAACCCATAACTCCATAGAACATAGGTTGTTCATGATGCTCGAGGGAACGCTTCCCTCCAGATTGGAAGACATTCCGTTTGAATTGCAGATGGCCATGTGTTGCGATATGTGTGCCCCGAGTCTAGGGACATGTGTTGCCTCGCCATTGGTTGGTGAGATATGGTATTAATACAAGGTAGAACCTTGTGGATGATAATTTTGTATGGATTTCATGGACTAGAAGATTTTTTATTTATAAATTCTATTTATATGTCATTATTTTATTTATTGAATGCTATAGATGTTTATTGCATAGTGAATATATGTTATTTTTTGTCCCAAATTCTACAAGTTAACGTATTAATCACATATTAAACACGTACTGTATTAATGCCACATAAATTTTTTTTGAAACTAATTATTGGTCCCGAATATCCTTAATTACATCATCCAAAACAGTATCAAAAGAAGAGGAACCATCATTTAAACAGCTCACAACCTCCAAACTATCGGATTCCACTTGAAGAACTGAAACTCCATAGTACGGCCAACAGAACTGCCCTCCTAATAGCCAGCGCTTCGCCAATTGCCACTATTGAGAACACCACATCTTCCGCAGCCACAAAGAGAGGGTACCCCTTATGATCCCTTCAGACCAAACCAATATTACTATTAATGAAATCCAAAGATAATATCGCATCAGTATTGACTTTGAGAACACCAGGATTGGGAGGAGAGTACCCAGATGCAATCATGGACTCCTGCCTATGTGATGAAGTAGGATAAACTGGCCAGAGATTATGAGTATTACAAAATTCCAAATAACCCGGCAACCCATTTGTATTACTTCTTCCAGTGTCGATACTCTATTCTCAAAGTAGAGCTGATTCTGAGAGCACCAAATAGCCCCAACACATTAATGAAATAAATGAGAGAATAGGGTTACATTCAGATGTTGGTAAGGAAGGATTAGGAACACAAAATTGATACAGCCATTGGGGAAAAGACTCCCTCTCAAAAGATAATGGTATAGAGAGTATAGCATGGACTTCAGCAGGTTGAAATAACATAACATCCTCAAAAGATCTAATTTCCATGTTCGAGAATCAGGATTTATAAGATCCAACACCCACTGGATCGATGATTGAGCAGGAGGAACAAAACAAACACGATTTTGAGGCAAATTAGGCACCCAAGCATCAGTCCAAATATTAATCTGATCTCCAAAGCTCACCTTCCAGATAAGGCCTTGCTGTAAAACTTTTAACCCTTCCTTCACACACACTACGCCATAACCAAGATGGGCAAGATCCAAGTGTTGCATCTAGAAAAGAGGTATGTGGGTAGTAAATGGCCTTTAGACAACGAACCCAATCAGCATCCGGATTTTGTCATATCCTCCATGCTAATTTGGCTAAATGGGCTAGATTTTGTAACTTCGGATCCCTCATCCCCAATCCATCTCTATCTTAGGAAGGCATAAGCAATCCCAAGAGACCCAATGGACCGGCTTTGAAGTTGTGTCATTGCTCCAATAAAAATCAGCAAGACTTCATTTTAATTGACCCAATAAGCTAGCAGGCATTTTAAACAAGGAACAGTGGAAATTTGACCTTGGAAGAGCCACAAACTTAATCAAAGTTTCCTTACCCGCCGTATAGAAATCGTCTCCCGCTTGAGTTTGGGCGGGAGATTTGGCGGCCCGGATGGATGGCCTTCACTTAGCTTTCGGGTGGATCCGAGCCCTCCATCCGAACCGACACCCCTATCAGCTCAGCTTGTTGGCTCGGGTGTCGGCTTGGATGGAGGGCTCGGATCCACCCGAGAGCCTGGTGGTGGCCATTCATCCGGGCCGCCAAGTCTCCTGCCCAAACTCAAGTGAGAGAGGATGCGGATCCTTACCCGCCTATGTAAGTAATGATGCTTTCCAATGTTGAAGTTTGGTCAGTGTTTGATCCATCATCGCTCCAAAAATCTGACTTTTGGATCTGCAAAAATCCGTCAGTAGCCCCAAATACTTTGCAAAAAAAATGACTATAAGGAATCCGCAATATCCTAGAAAACCATCGACAAAACCGAGGGGAAGTATTAGTGCTAAATAATAAGGAATATTTTGCATAATTAATACGTTGTCCAAATGCCTTGCAGTAAAGATCAATGCTTTGCTTTAAGGTCATAATCTCCTCCAAATTAAGGGTAGAAAATAAAATGCAATCATCAATGAATAAGAAGAGATGGTTAATGGGCTCTTTATGGCTCCTAATCCTCAGAAAGAAATCCTCTCCCGCGGCAGGAGGTTCCTGCCGCTGATCCAAGGGCTGGGGATCAGTCGGCCCGCCTACCAATACATGGAGGTGGGCCGGCTGAAATCCCGCCCTTGGCAGGCGACAGGTGGACGGGAGAGGATTTTTTTGCCTAATCCTCACCCCAACCTGTCTGCCTTGATTTGTGTGAGCATGTAGGAAACATGAGAGGACATGAGTACATAAAATAAAGATGATAGGAGATAAAGGATCTCCTTGCCTAATACCCCTTAAAGGCCGAATAGAACCCCTCTTTGCCCCATTGATCAGCAGTGTATTAATGTATACTATACCGAACTAATACACTGCATAATCATATCCACCCATTGATGTGAAAATCCAAGTTTTTTAAGAGTTTGATCTATGAAAAACCACTCCAATCTATCATAAGCCCGTTACATATCCAAATTTGATAGCCAAATATTTGGTCTTGGTTTTCCTATAAGAAATGAAACATTTCGTGGCAATGATGTTATCCATAATGTTATGGTCTTTGACAAAACCCGATTGAGCGAGAGCCCCAAATGATGTTTAAATCGGGCATCCATCAACTTTGAAATGATCAGTTGTTAATTATCAAATATGAAATGATTTGGAATCAATTACATAATTATGTGATAATATGTTCAGTAATGATTACAAATGCTTTTCTTTTCTTTTTTTAAAGTCTTAAGAATTTCACTTTCATTTTTTTTAATTCTCCCTATCTCAATCAGAGACTATGTTATGGGAATTTTTTCCCATGAAAATAGTATATGAATAAAAATTATAGAGAGGCCCGCCCAGGTGTCAACCGGTTCGTCTCAGTCGAATCCGTTTGGGCCTAAATCGGTTTCGATTATTTAATACCTCGCACCATGATCGGCCTATTTAGCTATTCAAGCTTCAAAAGCCTAGCATGGACACATTTATATTTAGTCGATCAGTTTCCAATCCATAATCAAGCTCACACTACACAAGATTTAAAGAGGCTAATACCAAAATGATTATAGATACTTTCTTATGGAATTATAAAGCGCTCTTAATGGTTCCTACTCTATGTACTTTCTTGTGGGATTGAAAAAGGTTATTATTAGATTTGTGATCACAGAACGTAGATGAAAACAATGATGATGAAAACGAATGGAAGTAAGAGACGTTTTATTGTTTTAGTTTTTAGCTTTAGGGTTGTATCGATTTATTCGGTCAGTTCGGCCACACTATACCCCTGTTTAATAATCAACCCACTCCAAAACCCGATACATTTAATAATCAAACCGGTCTGATTTCAAATTTCACCGGTCGAGCTTGATTGGACGACCCGATGTGGGCTAGAAATTGACACCCCTAGCGATGGCCTGTTTGCCAAACTACGGAGAATAGTTCACCTGTATGTATTAAAATAATTCACGCGCATGTATTTGTATCTTCTTCGATCTCATCATCATCCATATCCAGTGGATCCCACATTAATTCCATGGTGATCTCACCATGAGGATTACATGTACATGCAGGGAATCCAAAGTCCAAACGAGGACCACCGTAATCGCTTGCTTTAAGCTTCCTTCCATTTTGAGCTCTTCTGCAAAACCTAACTTCTCTACTTGCAGACTACTGGATCCTCAGATACTCTCTCTCTCTTAGGTAAGCTTTGTATCTTCGTTCATTTCTGATAATCGATTCTATTTCTTTCTCTTTCCTTCTGTTTGATCGGAAATATTAAAAAATTAGGGCTGATCCGTTTGGTTTTGAGGTATATGGTTTTAGGTTGACTTATTGAAATCCTATCATTTCTTGCAGACGGCTTTTGTTGATCTAGGGTTTCTCAATGTTGTCATTTTAAGTGGAGCTTCAGGGGATCGACAACAATGGTTGATGTATGGTGGTCTCTGTTGGGTGCTGCGATTCCGGCTGTTATTGCAGGACAAGCTATAAGGATGAAGAGAAGACGTACCGAAGAACAGAAGATCAAGAGTGGCCGCGGAAGAGAGAAGAGTTCTGATGACATCTTCGTCTGCGAGAGGGTCTGTACTTCGAAGAGAATGTTGAAGAAGGTTGGTGCTTCCTCCAAGGATCCAACTCCTGATACCTGCGTTACCGTCTGTGGTGTATCTCAAATCGACGCTTGCAGTGATGCTTGTGCTCGAACCGTGTGCGTTAATCAACATCAAGTCCCCAATTGGAACGACGTTTGCCTTCGGAAATGCCAGAGCGAATGCCTTAAGCTCTCTTCTTATTCTTCTTAAGAGCATTTTAATGGTTTCAATACAAAGTTGGATCTTTTGGATCTGCGAATTGGGTTTCTTCTCTTTTGCATCTGAAAAACAAAGCAAGATTTTTGGTAATATTATACAGATCATCAATACAATAAACGTGTCATTAAGTACAATATCTTGTTAACTTAGATCAAAGGTCTGCAATACTGATGCTTTTCTTCAGGAACTTCACCGTCTCTGCCGTTTTTCCCCTGTTCTTTATTGATCTTCACCGAGTCTCAGAACCCAAATCCTAATTTTAGAAAGAATGTAGTTGTTACTGATGGAACTAACATCTTGTCTAGATTCATGAAATTTTCTACCTATCTCTGTAAGAGGGTCTGGTTTCCTTGTGGAGAAAATTCTATTGAGATGATAGAACAGAGAAGGAATGTAATGGTTTGGATTCAAATGGAGATATGGGTCGCTAAATAAACGCAGCCAAAAATTAAAATCCACAAGTTTTTGCCTCTCTTGGATCCTGTAAGATACCTGTTAGAATGTGTCAAGATCTGTCACATATCCATATATGAATGGCTCACCCAATACAATTATAACAATGATATGATACTCTTGTAATTCTTTGGAAATTCAAATTTTTTTTCTGAAATTTGTAAGTAGAGAAAATATGTGTTCATCATCTCTCACACTAACACATCCATTTCTATCCAAGTCAAGTATCAATGAAGTTTCGACTATATGCTGATGTGGTATAGCTTTTTTATATCAGTCAAGTATCAGTCCATATCAGCTAGGATATGGTATACCTATTTTATTATCGGTCAAGTATCAGTCCATATCAGCCACATGTCGATTGACCCGTATCAGTTACCTGTCGATCAATATTGGTTTTGTATCAATTCGTCATACCAATACAGATACGATACCAATACCTTCAACCATGGTCTTATCACATGACAAAAATAATGAAATCAAACATCAATAATTGGCTATTGGGTTTAGATTGCCCTTGTAGCACCTTTGTGTCTGTTAGCTGCCAAATTTCCAAGCATTCCAGGCCCTGAGATTGAGCTTTTGAAGATGGTATCTTACCAATAGGAGCAACCCTAATAACGTCAACCATATACTTACTGATCACCAACTTCGAAAACTATGCTTAGGAGAGGCTGACTACTCTTGAGATGTTCGATCTTCTTGGGGATGGAATCTTACCACTAGAAACACCCTCCTTACGTACTTGAACTCCTGCATGTTTTGTCGGTATCTAGCGAAGAGTAGCTGTGAGATGGTGGAGAAGAGGATCCTGCACGGTTGGGAGAGCAGTGGATCATGCACAGGAAATGAATTTTAATCAATATGTTGTCCCTAGGAAGTTTACTCCACTATGACATGGTCATGGGTTCGAATCTAGAAACATCTGCAAAGCGAGGGTAAGGTTACGTACATAAGTCCTTCCCTAGACCCTGTAGTGATGGGGGACTCAAGTACTGGGTATATCCTAAATGCTATGCCTATGAAGGGAAGGTCTGAAGTCATTGAGGTGGTTGAAGAAGGGGAAGGAAAAGAAACTGGCTGAGGGCAACGTAACCATATACAACTCCATAGCTCAGTGGATTTTAAACAAAAAAACTAACATGCTGCCCTGTGTTGAGTCACTAAGGCTGCACCCAGCCCTTCACCTAGATCAAAAGTGTGTGAAACATGAACAAATTCTTCCAAATGGTCATTCTGTGATGCCGGGGATATATGACGGTTATGACCTGGCTAATCAGGAGATCGACTGGGTTTGATCTATGAAAGAAGTTTGGGTTGGGGAAGTTGAATAGACAAGAATCCTGCAGGTTTGGAAAATTTTGGATCCTAAGTGGGGCTGGGCACAATTAGTCTGTTTCAGTTTAGTTTATCTGAAGTCTATGACACTTCCACAATTAAAAACAGATCCCACATGATAGATTTACCTGAAAATTAGATTGAGTTAAAATTCTCAATATTACTACATGTTCTGCACTTTTTAAGTTCCCAGCATTTTCACAATGGTTCAAAATCTAAACATCAATGTTACATCCCCCTGTTGTTCCCTCTGGTTTTTTGAGTCAAGTGTGACTGGGGGAAACACCCCGATGATACATAAGAGCGAATTTCCACGCATGGAAACCATCATGACAACAACCGATTATTATTAGTCACTAATCCTCGATAACAATTATCAAGCTCAATAATGTCTCATCAACACATGACACAAAAAATACAAATTTAATGTTCTACACTAAACCACTACATGCAAGAGCTGTAACATAAACAACACACTTGACACTACAGCTTAAAGGTACAACTCCATGGGTAGCCGGCGAAGTACTCCCATACACACTTCACAAGAAAACATGTCTAATGCAAGGGAATGAACTAATTGAATTTCAGTTAAAACTCCAAGTCCTGCTAAAATTCTCAGACACATTACAGTTGATACATGTACTACCGCCATATCTTAGTTCATCTAATCTGTTAATGATTGTGTCAAGCAGAAGCAGAGGAGTTTCCCAACCTCAACCCCAGTCAATGAATGCATGTTGTACCAAAGAGATCCTGAGATACTCTGATCACTGGTTTGCACTAGTCTTTCACTGCCCTTGCTTCAAAGCCACCTTCAGGTCGCCGCCTTAGAATGTAAGGCATGTATGTCCCAAGAAGTATATCCCAAATAGGGAAGAACGGCTGAGAATAATTATATTTTAAACCTTGCAATTGATGATGAATGTCATGGTAGGCAGTGTTATTCTGGAAGACAAGATGGAAGATGTTGCCAGGTAGCCAGAGCCCGCAGTGATCATCAACAGTTTTAACAACAGCGAAGCAGAAAAAGAACACACCAGTGCGCGCAGTCATTCCTGATATCACGAATGAGATGGCACCTCCAAAAGTGTCAAGTAAGAGACCCTCAAGCGGGTGATTGTAAAGGGCCCCAATGGCATAAGGGACAACCAGCCTATGATGGTGCGAGTGAATTGTACGATAGAGAAACTTGTTATGGTGCATGTAGCGATGCACAAAGTACTGCCATGTGTCCATGACCAGCATTCCAACAAAGATCTGCACAAGTCGAACAAGAAGTGAGGGCTGAATTGTGACTCCAGATGAATCTTCCCATGGGACCAACTGCATCACAAAACAAGAAAACATTATAGCAGAAGTTAATTCAGCACCGAAAAAATAACTCATTGAAAAGGTAAACAAAGACATACAGACATACAGGCACAGATGGATATGAATGCAGCAGCAAGTAAATCAAGAGGCATCATGATTCGTGAAGGGATGGAAATGAATGGACCAAGATATGTCAACCCTAACAAATTGATATCGTGATAGGTGTTCAATACAAATGGATGACAAAGAAATCAAGAAACACTATCAAATAACATGTAATGCTTGGTTATCAAATTTAACACATCCTTAATATATAGTTTCATTTCTGACCTACAATGGTGATCAAGTACCACCAGGGGGCTGCACAAACTGTTTTACCAGCTATATCCTAATAAGATTTTAGACTAGCTGATCCCTATGGGTAAACTCAACCTATACAGATTACTGCTTATGCAACCACATCCCTCGTCAAAGAGAACTTTGGGCTTAAACATTAAAGAGATGTGATTCAAGACTTTTGTGTACGTGATTCAGTAACCATGTCAAAAAATTGCATAAGATTCATGAGATCATAAAGTCCCAATTCTACAACCTAACAATGACAGCACACAGACAAATGGGACCAAAGGCAATAACTTTATTGAGAAAGAAAGAAAGAAACCAGAAGACGGCAGTAGCCAGGTTACAAGGGCATAAAGAAACCAGTATAATAATGAATTTTGAATTACATATTTTGATAGTCAACATACCCAAAATTACACGCTCTCTTTGAAATGAAGATAAGGTGATCAACTATGCTGTTTCACATTTTTTCTTCACCTCGATATTTTAGTTTTCCTAAATGTACCTAAAGAAAGCCTGAAAGTACAATGCCACGTATAGGTAGTTAATGGATCAGCTGAGTTTTCTTAATCCTAACTTCCTAAGTTAATGTACATTTTCCTGGTTGACTTCTAAAGTATTATAACATCTCCATGAGCAAGTAGATCCTCTTATGGGCTTAAATTTCCCAGGATCAGAAATCTGATTGACATTTGACACAATCGGGAATTCATCTCCTGGGTAGCAACTCAAAGGTGACGAGGAAAAAAGGGGAAGGGGGGACACAATAACAATGATCAGCACGAACCCCTGCATGTATCTGTTGTTCAATCCGTCCAAAGGTGAAATGACTTGATTTTCATAATCTACTAATTTGGACTGCACTGGCATCATTTATCACAGGAAATTTTCCAATAGTGAAGACCATAGTTGATGATGAAATTAAAAGGTTTTAATATCCTAACACAATATGTCATTAAAAGCTGCTGGACAATTATTTTCAGTGTCTGATGGTTTATTTGGCTCAGAAAATAAGCCATCGTTTTATTTCACTTCTGGATCATGCTTGGACCTCCCATGTGCTGATCTGGTTGTCTTCTCTTGTGGACTACTGGTCTTTTAGGAAAGCACTGTGAAATTATTGGGAAAAGCTTTTCACATGCCATTGCTTGGTCTCTTTGGTCAGAAGGAACAAAGCATATTTATGAACAAATCCTTCAGAGTGATACTTGAAGGGGCTTTTAAGCGATCAGAACAGGAAGGAACAGAAGGCGCTTCTGGCGAAGTCGAGAGGGCGAGAAAGAGAGAAGTTCTTGTTTCTGACGCTTTAAAGAGCGAATAGCAGGGGTTTCGGAAAATCTTTTACATGAGCAAGACCAGATGGGAGGAGATGGAAATGCCAACCACTGTAAGAAGCACCTTTTCGACATATGTCAGCAAGTCACCGTCTCTGTAGATTCCATCTATTGAGGAAATCATGCTGCTATGAGTCCAAAAACTACCAGACCAGACGGAAGAAGGGACAGGTTTTGAGAACTGAAACCATACATTTGCATGAACTACGGAAAAAGACGAATTTCTAAGAGGATCATTTCAGAGTCCAACTGTCAGAGGCAGCTATATTTCAGTGGATAATCAAGAAAACCCATACAATGTCATTATTACAGGTCAAAAATGGAGCTGGAGCTCCACAAAGAACAACCAACTCCTATGTCACAATGCTTAGTGATTTAGTTAGTTCTATCAGATAAATATCATTTCTATTTAGGTAGTTCTGTATATTAGGTTCTTTCAGATTTCCTATTTAGAAAGTTCTATTATATTAGGAAGTTTGATCATATTAGGTAACTCTAGATTTAATAAGATACTCTGTTTTACTATAAAATTAAGTTTGGCCTTGCAGATGATGAAGAAACGACATCGTTTTAGTTTGAAGATTAGCCAGCCAAGATATAAATAGCAGGTCACTTCCATGGACTTCTCGTCTGCTCAATTTTTATTTTGTATCCAATTAAGACCATTACATCCTTCAAATATGACATCAAACAGAGCTGATTGGAGGGCAATCATCCATGTAGCCAACCCCATATAGTTACATTTCAGTAGTAATGATGCATTACTGAACAAATTATTTATTCTTAGCTAAAAAAATGTAACAGAATTCCAGTCTCTCATGTGAAGAAATGTTGTATGGGTTATGTTTGTACATTATTTACAATGAAATTAGAGAAATATTCAAATTCATCAAGTAACAAGGAATATGAACAGATTTACAGTTCAGATACTGACCCAAAAGAGTGTCTGGGCGACGATGGCTTGAACGAGTTGTTGCAGCAAAACACCCTTAATCACTTTTGACAAGGGCACCAAGTTCTTCTCTTCTTCCTCTTTCCTGGTATGCAAACGGTAATGGTCCAAAGGAGGCAACAACTGATAAATTCCACCGTACAACCAATACACTACGATCGGTGCAACGGTGCCCATCGCTTCATCACTCAAATACCCCTCCCAGAAAACCATCTTTCAGCTAATGGATAGAAGCTACAGAAACCACCCACTCCCAAAAAAAAAAAATTATCGGCTAAGTTTCAGAGTAAATCAAAAACTTGAAAGTACATTCTGGTTTAAGATCTGAAATAAATCGATGGGAATAATTGATTAGCTCAAAACAAAAGAAAACCCAGAAGTCAAACAACACGAAGAACCCAGAAAAAAAAAATCTTTAAAACTGAATTTTGGGGGCGATTTCGCCCCAAAATCGGTTGTAACTTACAGATCTCCGGCTCGATTAAAAATAAGGACTTTTTTAAACAAAATGAGGGTTTTCTTTTCCCCAGATCTAGGCGCAGATTGGCTGCAGAGGTAGGGATTCAGATAGGATGGAAAATTTCCTGGGTTCCTTAACAAGGGGCGGTTTTTTCCGTTGGCCTGGGAGAGAATTTGAAAGCGAAACAAAGGGTAAATGAATGCCAAAAGAATATCTGGTCAGGTCAGAGTCAAACCTACTGTGGAATGAGACACCCTAAAAGACGTGACAGCGTTTTCTGCCTGTAAATTACTAAATTCTCGTTAAAAACAAAGATACGGTTTAAAAAATAAATAAATAAATAAAAAGAACGATGAAGAGATTATTGAGAGGAAAATTCTTAAAAACCTTCGTCCCTGTTTTTACAATTTACAGAGATGAAAGTTCCTCTTATTTCCCTCATTCCCTGTATATAAATATGTCTATCTTCTGATCTTCTCTCTTCCTCCTCCAGCTTTTTTTTTTTTTTTTTTTTTAAATATACTGAAAACAATTATTTTTCATGGAAAATGAATGAAACAGAGGAGATGGAAAGATAAATCCTTGAGATGCAAGGACTTGTATACATTTATTGCAGATTTGAAGTCAACAATCTCGGCATAGCTGACCATGTTTCAAGCATAGATTTGGTCAATTCTATCAGTTCCAAATACAACAGATTCTAAATTAATGGTTTCAGAAATTGGTCGTCACCCTTAGGGTGGATTTGGTTCTGTTTTAGACTGACTTTTTCAGTGTTCTTTAGCTTCTTGTTTCAAATTTTTTATTTTCCCTGCAATACATCCCTGTATTTCTACACTTCCAAACTCATTCAGCAATCAAGCTGAGAGTGATCCAAATATTGGAGATCTTGAGATTGATAATTAGACATTACTATCAAGCGAGTGTGGTTATGGTTGCTTCATGTTGGCGATTATTACCCATTACCGCGAAGATTGTTAAAGGCATAAAAATAAAAATAAAAATTTCATGACCATGATAGGATCATCTGGGTGATCACATGGTGACCATCAAGCTAGGATTACCCTTTTTATATTTTCTAACACTATTTATTTCCAACAAATGATGCTGGTAAAACCAAGCCAATAATAGTGGTGGCCAAAACTATCAGATTTGGAAGAAAAAAAAAATTTTGGGGAGGGGGGATACTGCTCTACTGTCGTCACCCATAAGCAAATCCCAGTATAGTGCAAACACCCAGAAGGTCAAGTAATAATGCACCACACCTAATCAGGTGCATGTATTGCACAAACGAAGATGAGAATCGATTCCAATTCCTTGACCTTCTCAGTGCTTGTACTCTTCTGTGAAGCAACCAACCAATCAAGCAAACAGCAAACAAAAAAGCAATTTTGTGGATAAAGGCTCATTCAATGTGTGATGGGGATATCATAGAGGACTCCTCACTAAGGAGTCCCCTGAGAAGGAGTATCCGCATTTGTAATCCTAGTTGTTAAAGAATGAGTTTGTTGTGTAATGGTTTTCTTCTTCTTTTTGTTGAGCCTTTGCGGAGCCTATGCTGAGCCTTAATTACATTATAACATAGTCCCAGTTGCTGTCGTTCTGTCGTGTTGTTTTGTCTAGGTCTCTTGCAAGGGTCCAACTTGTTGTATTCTTTTTGGATTAATTGAAGCAACAAGCAATTGTTTTCACAAATGTTCGACAGGCCAAATGAAAATATAATCCAAAATTCTGGCAAACCATAATAGGGAAGAGGAAAGCAACAAAAGATTCTGAGTTGCACTCCTTTTATTTATATACAGAGATCATATACTGTACATAAAGAGTCCCATCCATCTCTCAAAATCTTCAAATTGGAAAGATTTCAAAAGAAAATGAGGCTATTAAACTGACCCACATTTAAAAAAATTAAGAGAACCTAAAATACACTGCAGCTGAATCCCACACCCAATCACAGCGGATGAACCAAATCAAACCCGATTCACGTACAAGCAGAAACTTATGGACAGTTTTAACACACAAGGACTAAACCCAGACCCTTACCAATGACAGAATATTTTCAAGTCTGAATAACACCAATCTAAACTTTTAGATCCCATCAATGGGGTTCCTAAGACTTCCACCGAGCAGAGACATGAGACCACCACCATGGACCCTCCCCTCAGGGACCATAAATTCAAAGCTTCTGTTCCCACTACCCCCCTTGCTTCCTTCCTCCCCCCTTCCGACACCCAACAGGCCTGAAGAGGAGGATGATTTTATCGGAGGAACCAATACCTGAGGAGGTATGAGCCGTTGTCTTTTTGCTGGCTTTTCTGGTGAGTCAATGCTATCAGAAATGGCACTCACTCCGGAAGAAGAGTACTCATCCAAGCTGCTCCCCACTGTTGAAACTGATACAAGCCCACGGAAGAGTCCAGCCCCGATCATTCCGCTCTTGCTAGTCTCTTGGTTCTGGACCATGTTGCTATGAGCTGCACACAGCCCATTCTTTCCCCTAGCAAATTTTTCACAGGTTCCCTGTCCCCATGTGCATCGCTTCCCTCCTCCATGGGCCTTGCAGAAATCTGTGCTCCCTTGAGCACTCTTCCCACAGTTCTCAATTCGGCATCGCTTGCCCCCACCATGTCTGACACAAGAGTCAGTGTGACCCCGGGCACTCTTAGTGCAGCCTGGAACAACACACCTCTTGCCTCCACCATGTGCAACACAGTAATCAGTCCCACCATGTACGCTCTTTGGGCAAATACCTCCACCCTCAAACAGGCAGCGCTTTCCCCCACCATGCCCCTTGCACAGTGGTGTGCTTCCCTCAGCACCTTTGGTGCACCCTGCAAATATGCACCGCTTTCCCCCACCATGGGCCTTACAATAAATGGTGCTACCCTGGGCCCCTTTGGTGCATTCGGGGTACTGACATCTCCGGCCCCCTCCGTGTGAGATGCACAATCCGGCCTGCCCCTCAGCACTACGGGTGCACCCTTCCACCTTGCACCTTTTGCCCCCTCCATGTCTGATACAGAGTCCTGACCTTCCCCTAGCTGCCTTGGTACATCCTGACTGCCCACAACGCCTACCTCCTCCATGTGCAATGCAGAAATCTGTCTTTCCTTCAGCACTTTTGGTGCAGCCCAGTTGCTGGCATCTCTTGCCTCCCCCGTGAGCCTTGCAGTATGCAGTTCTGCTCTCGGCACCCTTATTGCATCCTGGTTTCTGGCATCTCTGCCCACCTCCATGGGCAATACAGAGACCTGACGCCCCCCTTGCTCCCTTCGCACACCCCTCAAACTTGCACTTCTTAGGGTGGTGTATCCGATGACTTGCAGACTCAGATACCGTGCCCGTTGAGTAATCTGTGGTGACTGAAGGCTCAGGACTCAGGTAACGATGACGTTGCTGGATGTTGATCCCATACTCTAAAAGTTCGCGAGTCTGGAGTGGAACTTCAATACTGTCCACCCTAGGAGCCAAGAGAAGGGATGGCATATAGCCACCTGATTTCTTGGCTGAAGTTGAACCCTCATCAACAACTGGAATAAATTGTCTATTTTGGTTTATATGGCAGGAAGTACTGAAATTGCTCAGGGATGAAATTGAATTTTCATGCATGCCCAGATCATCTCCAGTCCCTCTAGAAAGGCCAAGTTTTAGGATATCCAAATCACCTCCAGTCGATGATGCTCGGACAGATGTCATGACAGATTCCTTGCTTTTGCTTATCCCGATAGGGTAATGCACATCACTGTAGGAGCTTGGGGCGGGCCCCAGTCCAAGTACTAATCTGCAACCATCATCAGGAAATTTGGCAGAAAACACTCCATGGTTATTCTGAGAATCCACAGATCGCACAGAATTGAACGTTCCATAGCCAAGACAATCCAGGCGCAAAGCAGTATCACCAAAAATATCATTTTTAGTCAGTTCACCATTACCGAGAAACATCGCATCCGTCATGTTAAGATCCATTCTCTGTATGTTATGAAGAAGCCGTAAAAAGCAGGAAACAGAGGTTTCAAGAGCACTCTCACTACAAACTTTAAGGCCTTCCTAGAAGATCGATCATAAAACCAAACGATTGAAGGGATTTATGCAACAAAAACAAATATCGTAAGAACTTGAACATGTGACCACCCCCACTGACAAATCCTGAAGTGTCTGATCTGTCCATTGTCACTGGTGAAGAACCAATTACAGCCTAAATACCAATCTTAGTCTGAATAGTATCTTATTGCATCTCCGGAAAAGAAGGTTTTCATGAGGAAGTCAAGATCGAAAAGCCAACAGGACCCACAGCGTCTTTTGTTCCCTGTCCACGAATTCTTAAGTTTCCTCGAACCTGAAAAAAAATAAAATAAAATAAATCTCAGAATTCCAAGATATTAATTGGTCTAAAGATTCAAAACAAACATTAAGCACCGCATTGCATATTTGAATTTGTTCTATACAGACACCAGAATCAGACACCTGAGTAATTATCAGTTAAATTGTGTCTTGATTGAAAAGCTAGAATTACCTATGTCTATTACTGATCTGTATCAAATTGCTTCAGTTGTTTAGTGAAAAAGGCAGGAATTTTCTGGATTTCAAACCCTCCATTCTACAATGAAGTTAAAAGAATGTTTGAAAATAATGGTTTTTTATAGTGTGCCTAGCATAGTTCACATCAGTAAAGCACCTAACTCGACTGGTTGTAGCTGGAAGCCTGGAAATATAAGTATAGAACAACCAGACAGTCCTATGTCTTAACTATATAAGCTGGAGCTAAGACATGAGCTGGGGAAAAAGAAAGGCAGTCAAGAAGTAACAACTTCTAATTTCCAAAAAACTTGTTGACAGGGTAGCTACCCCATCATTTTAGGGAAAACAAGGAGGCTTTGGTCACTTTAACATGAAAGGGAGCCTTGGACCATACCACTTTTTCTAATACCATTTGGTCATATTAGAAAGTCCTCTTCCAAAAATGAATTACCTGGGAAGAACTGACTGCAGAATCCAATTTTTTGTAGAAAAGCATTAGATCCAGTTTACTGGCGTTTCAGGCAAATAAAAAAACAATTTCATTCACAAATATTGCACTAGTCCCACATTATCCAGAGATGCCACTGGAGCACATCAAAATCAAGCTTTAAGGGTCCTCTGGGTGATTCCTACTCTTTCCAAGCTAATATCCCAAAAGAAAGAACACGAAAGAGTCATGGACCCTCCAGAAACAGATGAGTGTGCACATACAAAGCTAAAAGATTTGATAGATATTGCCACTCATCCATCCCAACATCTTCATCTACCATTGAGAGGGCAATAAGTATTTTGTAGATTTTACAGATCTGGTAACCAGATTCATTAGGAAAGCCCTACAATAGCTTGGAAAGGACAACTACCTGTCACTTTTCACTATGCAAGAGCAAAATATTCTATAATATCTTGTTCCGTAAAGCAATGATTCTTCTAAGAGCACAGACCTTGCTTACTTGTTTCATAAAAAATCAAGTCATCCAGAAAACAAGCACTTTGTGTGAATATTAAAAAAAAAAGGGGGTGGGGGGGGGGGATTAAAACTTACTTTTTGTGGCCTTTTACAGTCAAGTTTCTAATTACAACCATATTTTAGGAATGGACAATTCAAACCCCAAATGACAACTTATGCAAGAGACAATAATTGGATCAACAAACAAGTAGACATTTTGGAAAAACCAAACATTTTATATGCATCTACATGTACTGATTGATAGAGTAGAACTAGATGGCATCTCAACCAAAAAAATCCTTGTGAAATCAGTAGAATTGGGACTAACCACGGTATCACAACAACAATACATTTGAAATACTAAGCTCTCAAATTCAAGAAGGGAAAGATCCAAAGCTTTTGTTTATCTGATCACCAGCTAAGAACAATACAGACGGATTACTCAGTGGACCAGGAATAATAAATACTCTTGGGCATGACAGGCCCCGTGATGTCAGACACCACAACCATAAAAATGCTTACAATATGCTCCGAAAGCTAACTGTAGTATGCAAATTCAGATGTATCATCAAGCTTCTAAAAGTCGTAATGTTTAAGAACAAGACCAAAGAAGTGCAGAAAACTAAACATATTATAACTTTCACATATAAATTTGGGTCCAAATCACCCATGGTGAAGAGGGAATCTCTTCACCCACTGTTGCTAATGCAGTTTGATGAGACTCTAAGTGCAATCTAAGGGCAGTTTCGGACTTCAAACAATAGGAGGAGAAATTATGACCCTCAATTCTTTCTTTTCACCATGGGTGAAGAAAAATTTTCACCTTAAATTTGCCCAAAACATGTTTTGAAAGAAATAATTCTACCAGGTAAATAACAAGAATCCTGATAACCTCCATACTAACAAGACAACAAGACGTAGTACACAACTTGAAAATCAGTTCAAGCATCAGAATAGAAAGAGGGGAGAAATAATTTAAAAGACAGAGAGAAATTTTCAGAAGCCAATTTATTTCAGTCCATTATTTTGTTGAATCTCTTGAAATTAAAATAAAATGAAGATCCAACAGTTGGCTTATAATTATTTAGAATTAACCCTCTTTGAAATTCAATGCAACCCTTAAACATGAATATCATAACTAAAAAGAAAGAGAGGGAGCATTCCTACAGATCTAGCAGGTAAACCCATAGCTAATCTACCCCGGTAACCCTTGCATCTTTATTTACTCCACTGAATCTCATCAATAGGCTTTAGCTGCTACTTCAAATAAACCATAAGCGTATGCAACTCCAAAAATTTCACAAATCCAAAAGTTTGAAGCTGAAAACACTTTACTTTCACATAATGATTTCGGACTAAAAAACATCATAAACATAAAATATCCACAAAAAATGCAAGCCAAAAGACCAGTCTTCCACCAACCAGAGCTTTAATGAACTAAAATAACACAAAAAAGAAAGCAACCAGAACAAGACTAATGTTTTTTCTTCGAAACAGAGGCTTAAAGCAGAAGAATACTAAAGTAGCCACAGAACCCTCTCCCCCCATACAAGAATGAACTAAAAAGAGAAAATTCTAAGCAGATATCACAAACCAACATACAAGAATGAACCAAAAAGAGAAAAACAAAAACTTTTCATTCAAACCAAGCAACCCTTTGTCCATCCCATCAATTATTAGATACAAAAACAGATAAGCATCAATCCAATCATAAACCAAAAACGAAAAAAAAGAAAAATAAATTACTCCACCATTCAACTAAAAAATCCACACACGAAGAATTCGCAGGACAAATAAACAAACAATCAGCTCAAATAGAAGGAACAAGGAGAAGAAAAATACCAGATAGATCCAGACGACAAGCAGAGCAAATTCAAGGGAAGATTCAGGGAGTGAGTGATTGAAGAAAAAAAAAGGTAGAAAGAGAGCTGCAGGAGGAGTATATAAAATATCAGAGCCGGCGAAATGAAATAGCGACCTAAGGAGGGAGAGAGAGGAGAGAGGAAAGACAGCAAATTAAATTTAATTTTGCGAATATTTAGTTTAATGCTTAGCTAATAAACCGAAAAGCTGAGCTGGGAAACGGCGACGTTTACTTCTGCGTCGGGCAAAATGTGACGCGCCGAGCCGATTACATGTGCACACTGCCGGCTCAGCGGGGACCACGCTCGGGTGCCGGCGAGTGGGGGTGCGGTTTTCTGTACCACTTTTTGTCTTTTTCTGTAAATTTATTATTCTCAACATTCAAAATGTCGCGTTCGTTGGAACACTCGACCGCACAATAAAGAAAATGCGGTTGAGTACTGTACCAACGGTCTTTCCTGTGACCACTTTATGGCCGATTGACGAATCAGAAAGCTCTATCAAGCATCATAGACAATGGACGGTTAGAATGTAGACTGTACGATCGGGTAGGGTTTTTTTTGTGGGCAGGGTAATATTTTGGCCCAATGATTGAGGTGGTATAACTGTAAAATGTACGATAAAAAGGTACACCAGTACAGGTGACCCCAGTTGTGGATTCACATCTTCTTCACCCGGTGAATTGGGAGGAAGGAGACGTTCTTCTTGGATGGGGTCAATAAATGGGACTTGGGTGAACCAGAGCCCTTTATTTGAACCGATATTTTTTGTTGACTTAGTTTATTAATTCAGATAGAGAATTGGGATTCATCAGAGCCTCAAGTGTTCATCATCCATTCAGGCAACCGCCCCTCCTCTCGAATCTCAAGGAGGATAAGAAAGATTTGAACCCCCCAGTTGTGCATTTCTTGTCTTAAAATTAATCGTATAATTCCGTTTAATTCATTATTAAATAATTTTATATTATTAGAAAAAAATTCAAAAAAAAAACAAAAAAACTAGTTTTCCAACAATGTTCTTTTAAAGGGCAAGGCTTTATATTGGAGTCGATTGAATAAGTCAAATCAACTCGATCAATCCATTACTAATAAAATTAAAGTGAATCGGATAGATTCATATATGATTCAACTCAAGATCAAATCAGTATCCATGGAGACCAATCCAATACTCGAGTTCAAGTTGTACAATTTTATCTTTCGGGTCGAGTTTTAAAACTTGATCGAAAGAGAGCCACGTTTGAATTACCTATATGATATTTTTTTTTCTTAGAAAAAGACCCTTCGAAGAGTTGGAAAGACATATTCCCATCATTAAAAAAATTAATTGAGTTTTTTTAATTAATTAATTTTATATATATATATATATATATATAAAGATTCCTAATTAAGATTTAGACTAGAATATTGAACTCTATAGAAGTCCACCCTCCTCCAAAGAGAATATCACTAGAGGAGGAGATGTGAAAATTACCCCAATCTACCTAGCTGAAAAAATAAATAAATATATAACCTCAATCCTTTGATTATTATTATTATTATTATTATTATTATTATTATTATTATTATTATTATATTGAAGATTAGTTTCTGTACATCCATTGGTACTGGTGTCCCACAAATTCACCGGATGTTTCCTTCTTTTCTGCACCAGTGAGGATCAGATATGAATCAAGTGAGCACATTCGCTTTAGTCTTGGCAACCGACCAATTGAACTAGTAATTGTCTTTTATCCCAAAACATCAAGGGAGTTTTATGGTAGTGGATGATTTTTATATTCCTTATTATTCAATAAAACTCATCAATTTCTACTACCTCCCCTCCCCTACACCCCCCCCCCCTCCCCCAAAAAAAAAATTAATAAATAAAAATTGGTCAATGATGGGTTCAAAGGAGAAATAATGAGGTGTTTGTTTGTGGTGTAATACCCATCATTTGCATTATTTAAATACCAAATCTTTGCAGATTCCTTTAAAAAAATTTGGCTAGTAAATTAGAAAAAATTTAACCTAAAAAGACTAATTGTTTGTGACTAAGTCCCAATTGAAGGAAGACATGTAGGTTGTTCCTTTCTACTTTCCAAAGTAAGTGCTAGACATGGCCTAACTACATGGTCTTTTTTTCATTCAATTGTCAAAATGACAACTTTTTGCCCCACACAAGTCAATTTTTTTATTTTTTTTATTTTTTATTTTTTATTTTTTATTTTTTATTTTTTATTTTTTATTTTTTAATTGTGAACAGAGATTATTTGATCAAAAGGTGTGAAACTTGAGGAATCATAGTTATAAATATTCTGAATCCAATAATTAGATAACAGTCAAACAGTCTTACGTAACAAACTGACCTTCCTTAACAAGAGAGTCAGCTAAGCTATTAAACTAAATAACCCTTGAAGGAAAAAAAAAATCTAAATGACCGAATTATAAATTCTTTCCTAATTTCATAGTAGTTAGGTCTGTGAAGACTGTTAATCTTTCTTAATTATGCCAAGTTGTTTCTAATTAAATAACTTTCTCATATAAAACACCACAAAGTGGACCTGTTTTATTTATTTGTTTACATTTTTATTTTTTTAGGGGAGAAGTGTGGATAGGAGGTTTCAAATGTGGTATGAGGATCAGGTTTGATGTACTTATTAAATTTGGCTTTTATTGACCAAGATCGTGTTGGATCAGTCGATTTGTCTTAGGAACGGTGATCTCCAATTAAGGTTCTCTTTGGTATATATTATATAATTAATTATATAATACATTGTGACATATATATAGTTGTTTGGTATGGTTTAAGCCACATATCACTTTATCATTGATTCTATACCGATCCAATACGGCACCTGTGTCGATTTTTAGACTGAATGACATAACTCTTTCAATACCATGAACTAAAACTTTGATTGCAATA
The DNA here is from genome assembly GCA_028583415.1 of Protea cynaroides. Classification (NCBI taxonomy): domain Eukaryota; kingdom Viridiplantae; phylum Streptophyta; class Magnoliopsida; order Proteales; family Proteaceae; genus Protea; species Protea cynaroides. Next base: position 15,157,588 of record CM053276.1, on the reverse strand, counting down.
AGTAGTTATTTACAAGAGGATCCACCAACTTAAATTCAACTAAGGGTGACAATCGATTCATCTCATAACAATAAAGGCACACCTACACTAGTCGGAATTAAAATCCATAAATATATTAGAAAAAGTGTTTATCATTATTGTAATAATCTATTATTACTTATTTATGTCTAGTGGTATTAAATAGTTATTATTTATGATTTATAATTTATTCTCATGAATGATTTATTATAAATAACTTATAAACATAAATATAAACTATACCAAAGAGAGCCTTAATCAATTGATAGACCCGTCTATGTAACACTGATTTGCATCCGTTGAATCTCATTTAATTTCTTGCACATTTATTGAGTAAACCACAATATTATAGGATATATTTGGCATTTGTGAGAGGAGGGATGAGGGTTTTGCATGATCTGATGGGCATCGATCATTGTTAACATTCGATGTCAATAAAAATATCCTTTAATTAGTCCTTCTTTTTCTCCACCAAAATTTTACTTGAATGCCACTCTTCAGATTTTTTTTTTTTTTTTTTAGATTTTAGAATGGTTATTTTCTACCTTTCCTGACCACTTTTTTTTTTTCTTTTTTTTGTGGGGGGGTGTAAGTATTGGCCACTCCAATCGTTCATCAAATGGGTTGAGGTGGTGACACATATGTCGATCGATGAACCCAGTCCATCTGATGGACGACAGAAAACAATTTCCATCCCTATGTGGCATATGGGTAGACATGGATTGATCATGTAATAATAATAAAAATCAGGATTTTTTTTTTGTGTGTGAAATAAACATAAAGGCTATTTATGGATGCCAAAAAAATGAATTAAAAAAGAAAAATAAACATACAAAATGATCATTGAATCATATATATATATATATATATATATATATTATGCTATTTTTTCTTTTCTCGACATCCAAACATAACCAAAAAAATCTCACTCGTTGATAAAGCCGAAAACCTGAATCTAGGGCTTTCAAGAACCTGAGTCTAGAAGGCAGATGAGTCACACACCAATACAAAGTAATCCAGCTAAAGAACAAATTTTCTTGCTATGTTGGGTGTAGAAAAACGAAATTTCATTTTCACGAATCTTTCTGACGATCGACGACGAAAGACTTCATCTTTTTGACGAAACGACGCGATACAACGTCCATTTCTGTAATTTTATGTGGTCTGGTTGAATGGCGTCGAGTATAATCAAGCAATATCGTTGTCGTTAAAAGCCAAAATTGACTCAAACACCATTGCGTCGAATCTCCGGCAGATGCCTGATGTTAACCAGTCTGATAACTGATGTTGATGCGGCCGGTGGAGCTGACCGATATGAGAATAGATGACTTCAAGGACGGGGAAGGAGAGAGAGAGAGAGAGAGAGAGAATAACTAGAAAAGATGCAAGTATAAATTGTATTTTTAGGTGGTGTTTGGTAGGGTGCAGATCACCTCTGCATGCATGTATGTACTCTCCATAGGATTCTGATACCATTAATATGGTGTGGGATCCATTAGATATGAAAGGTGATGTAATCATCCCAAGGAGGATACAAATATATACAAGTGAACGATACTCTGTTGGTATGTTTCTTTGGAATATATTCTAGGTCAAGAATATTTTCTGAAATGATAAAAATAGTGTAGAGATGGTCGGATCAAGGTCCGATGGGGTTATCCAATGCTGAAGTCAGAAATCCTAGCAACAGTAGTGTTGACGTTGGAATCCACACAGTCTTCCTTCGAGGTGGAATGTACATGTAAAACTCGAGGAAAACAGGCATGGGAGGGCAGATTCTAAATCCTGAGGCGGCTCTAATGCCAAAGCTAGTATTCCAAAGTGCAAACAGCCGTGGAATTCGGACGACTAGGGAACCAAGTTCCAAGATAGAAAGGAGGCAATATAAAGTAATATGAATAATCCAAAGTGAAGTGTCCAAACCTTTACGTGTTGCCACCTATTTAAGGAGTGCAGACATAAACTGGGTAAGGTAAGGTCAGATTCTTCGAGTATAAGATTGAGTTGGGTAAGGTAAGATTAGGTGAGCTTTTCGTAAGGTAATATTGGAATCTTACCAAACTCGAGCTAACGAAGATGTTGGAATCATCCTTTATGGGTATGGACAGCTAGAATCCTTGGTAGGATAGCTACAGGAGTCTCTATGCGGTGCCACAGGCACTCTCTAGTTGATCGGTAGTTCACGTATCCAAAAAGTAGTAATACAAACTATAGTAATAGGAAAAGCAAATAGCAATTAATGAAATCCTTTTACCGTATGCATATTTGTCTATTTATAGAAACTTAATTGTGATCGGAGGCGATTTAGCTGTTATGAGAGTTACAATCTGTTTTAAGACTGTGATATCCTTGACCTAATCCTCTAACATGTCTCTTACCACGTGTCAACCATCCATTAATGGGCTATTTATGCATATCAATACACATTCTTGTTCTTGAATCATAGAATTCATTAAAAAATGCAACCCATCGTAGGACACACTCTTTTGCCTATTCTGCATTCTAAATTCATAATGGAAATGCATCTATCGTCAACCCTTTATTATTCTATGCTAAGAATCCATATCAAACGCAACCTAAATCAATTTTTTAAAAATAATTGAAAAACACAACTTAAAAAGTGTGATTAGACAATATATTAAACGGTGTGTCTGATTTTGGACTTTTTCAATTGATACTAATTTAACCGATGCGGTCTAGATTTTGACATCCTTAATAACCATCACTACTTACTAACTCAATCCAGTAAAGACACCCTAGTTCTATCATTAACGTGAACAACTTTTCATTCTTTGTTGTTTCCCTTTAGAGTTAGTGACATTGGTATAGAAATCCCCTCCCGCCTGAGTTTGGGCGAGAGAGTTGGCGGCCCGGATGAATGGCCGCCACCTGGCTCTCGGGTAGATCCGAGCCCTCCATCAGAGTCGACACCCGAGCCGACAAGTTGAGCCGACAGAAGTATCGACTCGGATGGAGGGCTCGGATCCACCCAAGAGTCAGGTGGCGGCCATCCATCCGGGCCGCCAACTCTCCCGCCCAAACTCAAGCGAGAGAAGATGTGGATCCGTGATATTGACCCTCTATAGTGTGTTTTTTTTTCTTTCTTTTTTTTTCTAATTTTTGGTGGAACCCCTCTTAAGTTCATTATTCAATAGCTGATGTTATTTTTTTGGGTTTTTAATTGCATTGGACATGCATGTTGATAGTATTTGGCTAAAAGCTAATAATCATTTCATGTTGAATATATGTCTAATAAGCAATTCTTAAATATGTATCCTTAAAAGTTAGTGGAACAATCAATGTACCTACCATTAGTGGAATGTTATTACTTCTAATTCTTAAACATCTCTTTTAACTTACTTTAAGCCACATCATTTACTTCAGCCTTCAACCTAGTGATTAGTCCCTTTTTTTTTTTTAACAAACTAAAGTTATGTTTCGAAGTCAAGATTATAAGAGAAGAAAGTTTTTGAAATGGAGAGAGATGCATAGTTTAGCATGAGCATGTTACAATCAACAAAGTATGTTAGTCGTAAAACTAAATACCACTCTTGTTTTTATTCTTAACATTTTCTCTCTCTTCTCTAATCTTGTGGGTCCATTGAAAGTATTGATTCCCATATGCCGATCGATGTACGTGACATGGAGATTCCCCATACGTACAACGTAGGGAACCCTTGCCTATAAAAAAAATTAGTATAAGCCTGTTATAGTCATTTTACAGACCAATTAACCAGAGACAGATTAATATAAAACCAATTATGGATCAAGAGATTCAAGACTAACTGAACCGAATATAAAAATATTCATACCTCATCAATGAGAGACTGGTTACCTAAACGGGTGATTATAATGTGGGATATTAAAATGGTAAAGATCGATTTAAACCCGACCAAAATCAACTAAGACCGACCAATGGACACCCAAAATCACACTATTTATATCCACTTCTATTGAGTTGTGCTGTCGATTTGTGTGGTCAAGTAGTTGAAACTTGTTGAGCTTTTCTTGCTATGATGGCCATTCGCGACAGAATAAAATTTCACCCTCAGCAAACTTTCTCATGACAAAGAAAGACTTCATCTTTTTGGTGACGATGACGTGACCTTTCGTCCCCTTTCATCTTTGCCGTCTGGCAGATTGAATTGCTTCGACTGTTGGCCCAGACAATGTCACTGTCGTCAAAAGCCAAAATTGACTCAAACACCGCCCTTTCCTCCCTCCCTCCCCATCCAATCAATGTGCCATGGTCCACCTCTTGTTAATGCTGATATATATATATATAAAGTTTTATATATATATATATATATATATATATATATAAAGTTTAATTTTTAAAAAAAAAAAAGGGGGGTTTGAAGTCGGGCATTGATGGATGGAGGTGTAAACGGATTGGATATAGTTTGGATGTAACCAAATATGGATGCCCTTTAAACAAATATTGTTGCAACTCAAACTCAGATTTTCGACTCTGTTTACATCCATGGTCGGACCTTCCTCCCCACAATAGATGTGATTCTTTCATAATCCACTTTTTGAAGTTGTCTTGTTGATCTCATGATTCTCTTTTTTTTTTGTTTTCTAGAACATGTGAATATTCAAGAACCCTCAAGATCATTAGTTATTTAATTTTTTTATTATTAATTAGATATTTATACGAATAGAATAAGTTACGTTTTAGATTATCCATATTTATATCTAGATACCCCTAAATAGAGTTGCGTATCGAATTTAAATTTTCGAATATCTGTTTACATCCCTAGCCATGGGCATTACGATTGTGCACAAAACTCGGACCCTTTATATTTATTGCATTTGGAGTAAATCAAATCACACGATTCCGGGGGGAACCATGGAAGTCATGGTAATCACATAAGTGTAACCCTAAAAAAATCCAATTATGGTGAAAACTAAAAAGGAAAATAACAAAAAAAAAATCAAAGAATTTTTATGGTAATTTTAAGGAAGAGATTTCTCACACGGTGTAGGAGACCAATGACAGTCAAGAAAAATGACACAATTCACAGGAGACATACATGATTAGGAAAGAAGAGAAAATAAATAAATAAATAAATAAAATCTCATGTGAACATCCATGTAAACACATAGACTTTATTCAATGTAGAACGTTTTTGTCACTGCAAAGTCTAGGAAGGATTTATGTATATTAAGGTTATCATGATAATTCTCTTTAATTCACATTCCTTGGTTGTTACAACAACTACATTTTAAGAAGGATCCCCTTTAATACATTATATGCATTGACATAATGTCACACCCATGTAATATGATATTTTTAGTTTATTATTTAATTTCTTAAGCATTGTTGTTGAACTATCACCATCTTAGAATATTCGTTCCTTCCCCATAAACCACATAAGAAACCATTTATGAACCCATTAATCAAAATCAATAAAAAAATCGAAACATCAGTTGTTAATCGATTCAGTATTGGTTTGAAAAATAAGAATCGATTCAGTTTTGATTTCTATAAACAGTTTAAAACCGAACCACTAACTATTTATAAACCGATTTACAACGTTATGTAAACCACCTAATTAAGGATGATTATTCATACTAACAATAATTTTAGTTTTCACCATAATTGGATTTTTTTAATTAGTCTGACGGTTACATCACACTAATTGGTTTATAAACAGTTAGAGCAAGATGGACCTACGAACAGGGAGAGAAAGGTAAGAGAGTTCGGGTTTTGGATCCTTAGGTTATTTCGATGTCTAAGTTGGTACTTTGAGTACAAGTAGATGTAGAGCTCAGTATGAGAATACGAGCTCCAAATGAGTGGGGCTATAGAGTAAGTTTAAGTACAAAAAGGTCGATCCCAATACTTTCGTAATGTGGTCTATTTATAATGAGGCGCCCGTGAGTGGAGTTACACGTCCGTTAGGTACGTCAGACATGTAGTCTGTTACATCTGAGTGGAGTAATTAGTCCGACGGTTACATCACACGTGTCGACCATTCGTTAAATGCTGCACATTCAGTCGTGTGTGCTGGATATGGGTAACGGTTATGAGCTAAACTGGCAGACCATTACAGCAATCCGTGGGTGCAGAGATCGGATGCTGACTTACTCACCTCTGAGGTGGCAGATTCTCCTGCTTACACTGTCCAGCGGCTCCTGCCACATGACGCTCGCTGATTTATGGGTATATGATGCCCATAACAGCTCCATATCTTCCAAACAACCGGGAACAACGAACAGGATCGGGTTGGCCTGGGCTCGGCTTACACGCCAGTGGGGATCGGTTCCATGTCCAGCCTGTCCAATCCCATGACTCGCTGCGGGCCGAATATCCGATTCGATCACAATCCAGATCGGCCATGATCCGAATATCCGATCCAATCCCTTGAACGTTGTTTACAGCCATTCCTCTGATGTTTTAGTGGAAGTGAGAATCAAATTACAAATCAGACTGTTCCACCATATATATATATATATATATATATATATATATATATATATATATATATAGTGTTTTAATATTTTATAAAAATTAAAAAAAAAAAAAAAGGGTTTTGAAGTCAGCCGTTGATGGATGGAGGTGTAAACGAATCAGATATAGTTTGAATGTATCCAAATATGGATGCCCTTTAAACAGATATTGTCGCAAATCAAACTCAAATTTTTGACTCTGTTTACATCCATGGTCGGACCTTCCTCCCCACAATGGATGTGATTCTCTCAGAATCCACTTTTTGAAGTTGTCTTGGTTGATTTCATGATTCTTTTTTCCTTTTTCTCTAGAACATGTGAATATTCGAGAACCCTCAAGATCATTAGTTACTTAATTTTTTATTATTAATTGGATATCTATGCGAATAGAATAGGTTATGTTTCAGATTATCCAAATTTATATCTAGATACCCCTAAATAGAGTTGCGTATCGAATTTAAATTTTCGAATATCTGTTTACATCCCTAGCCATGGGCATTAAGATTGTGTACAAAACTCGGACCCTTTATATTTCTTGCATTTGGAGTAAATCAAATCGCATGATTCCAGGGGGAACCATGGAAGTCATGGTAATCACATAAGTGTAACCCTACAAAAATCCAATTATGGTGAAAACTAAAAAGGAAAATAACAAAAAAAAATCAAAGAATTTTTATGGTAATTTTAAGGAAGAGATTTCTCATACGGTGTGGGAGACCAACGACAGTCCAAAAAAATTATATAATTCACACGAGACATACATGATTAGGAAAGAAGAGAAAAAATAAAAAAATAAATAAAATCTCATGTGAGCGCACATGTAAACACATAGACTTTACTCAATGCAGAACGTTTTTGTCACTGCAGAGTCTAGGAAGGGTTTATGTATATTGAGGTTATCATGATAATTCTTTTTAATTCACATTCCTTGGTTGTTACAACAACTACATTTTAAGAAGGATCCCCTTTAATACATTATATGCATTGACATAATGTCACGCCCATGTAAAATGATATTTTTAGTTTATTATTTAATTTCTTAAGCATTGTTGTTGAACTATCACCATCTTAGATTATTCGTTCATTCCCCATAAATCACGTAAGAAATCATTTATGAACCCATTAATCAAAATCAATAAAAAAATCGAAACATCAGTTGTTAATCGATTCAGTATTGGTTTGAAAAATAAGAATCGATTCAGTTTGATTTCTATAAACAGTTTAAAACCGAACCACTAACCGTTTATAAACCGATTTACAACCTTATGTAAACCACCTAATTAAGGATGATTATTCATACTAACAAAAATTTTAATCAATTAAATATAATTGATGGGATATAATGATGACATGTGTTGGCTTATCCTCCCTCAAATAAACCCACGTTTATTACAACCCTCCTTTATTGATAAATAAATGATAATAATATAATATGATATGATCCATGAGAAGATAAAATTTCAATCCTAGCACGTAATGAGAAGATGACAAATGTAGTTACCCCACTAATTGTGATTAATCATATCAATATAATATTGACTTAGTTAAATATAGTTGACCAGTGGGGCCCAGCTTGAGAGACAAAGTGATTTTGGTTTTAAAAAAAAAGGAAAGGGAAACTTTCCTAATCTTGATTTTTGTATAATATGTATTTAAAATTCTTAATTATTATATTTAGTTAGGGAAAAAGATCCCACAACATCACGTATGCGTACGTGTATCCTCCACCTGATGAAGTAGGTCCCACATTCGAATGGCGAACCCTCTCACGTAATGAGCCATGGGGTCCATTGCTACAATCACTTTCCTCAAACAAAATATGAGTCCCTTCTGGATTATTCGATCCCCCACCCTTGCTAGTCTAGTTTCACATTATGTGTTGTGGCTTATGGGAAAACCTTGTGGCCATTTGATAATTATACTATTTTTATATAATATTTAGGGGAATGTTTTCATGCATGATCGCATAAAGTGCATGGACCATTCATTTTATGGAGACAGTTTTATTATTCGAGAGGAATGTATTTTTTAGCATCAGACGGAAAGGCTTTCCAGTATGATAGCAAGGCTGAATTCTAAGGAGAATACAAGTATATATAGGTAAACTATTCTCAATAATCGAAACCATGACCTCCCAAGTGCCTACCCTCAACTGACAGGACATCGACAACTGGACAAGACAACAATTCACCTCTTCCATTGATCATTGAAAAGATGAATTTTCAATCTTCCGAATGTACAAGAGGATGAAAACTCTTATGGGAAACTAGATTAGACTTAAATAAAATTCTGAAGTAATAACAATGTTATCCTTTCTCCTTTTTTTTTCAAAATAAAATTAGGGATTTCTTACTTCGTAATTTTTTTTTTCTCATATGACATATTTTATTTTTTTTAAATATTTATAGTTTTCAAAATTTGTTAGATTAAAATATCATTTTTTTCTTATTTTATTCCTAATGTTTCTACTTTCTTCTAAAAGAATCAAATTTTAATATCCTATTACTTTTTAAATATCCTGTTACTTAACAGTAGTGATTGGATCGTTGAGAAAAAAACCATCTCATGTTGAGTTTATATATTCCATTCAGATCAAATGATTGGACTTTATCAAGTGCACATACTAATGTATTAACATATGCATAGATAAAACTTCAACCATTGAATCACAACTAAACACCATCCAACAATAGAAGACGATATGAGTCCTGATCCTTAAATCACCATCAACTTCAAAGAACCCAACTAGACCACCAATCAAACATGAGGAAAGAGCATTAAAAGATTTTATGATAAAAGATTTTATGATAAAATACATAATGGGTAAGCTTTGCAATAAAAAAAATAATGCTTTTACACTAGATTTTCTTTTTCCCATTAGAAATCCAAATTATATTAATAGAGAAAATAAAGATTATAAGTAAACACCCCTAATGAGGAAGACCTCACCTCCAACATTGCCATCAGTTGCCATCAGCAAGGGCCCTTCAGGTAGAGCATAGACAATTACAGAAACCATTTTACACTATAATTCAAGCTGTCATTACTCACTCAAAAGTGGATAAGCATTCTTCCCACAGGTTGATAGGTCATTAAATTTGACATTTATTTTTTTTAGAATAATCTTTATCAAATTTGATTGTCCATCTCAACTATTTAACTATCATTAGATAGGGTTTTTTTTTTTTTTTTTCCTTTTTTAATGATGATTTTTCAAGAAATCTTAATTTCTAAATATATTTTTAAGTAACATTTTTTATAACATTATATTGTCGTATAAAATTTTTATTCCATCAAAAGAATCACGCTGAAATGTCCAAATTACCCTCCCACTGTTCCCAAGAATCATATAACTTTAGTCGAATTGATTTTAACATGTGATTTCATCCTAGCCATTGGATATAATTCATAACCTTCCATTCACAATAATCAAATCTGTGATAAAGACCATAAGGTGCGTAAGTACTCTCATGTGCAGATCCTGGTCCCACTGCTTACGCAATGCTTGGGCAGCTGGGCCCACCTTGCTCACAAGCCCGAAGCCAACATCAGCTCAAGTTAATAAGCCGAGCCAGCATCGAAAAGAACAAAAACCGCAGTCGCACGAACGTGTTTCGCTCGATCGCTGCCTATGCGCTGCGTCCGTACACGTGCGTGAGGAATCACTTATTTGTTTTTTATTTTTTTTTAAACGTGGTGGCTTTTGATTGGTTAGTACCATAGGAATCTAGGGTTTTACGATTCGGATTCGAAAGTACATTAAACTACCATCCTATAAAAGGTTATAGGGATCCGCGTAGCTGCCGCGTTTCCGAATCCGTAAAATGATTTTCTTCTTATTATTTAAATAAAAACGACAAAATAAATCACTAGAATCAATGCGATTAACACGTGGCATAATATCAATCGCTGATGAGACCTCGATTATTGGTGGACCTCTGAAAGCGTGCTGTGACGTCGCATCACTGCTATGCTAGTTAGCTCCACGTTTTGCCTTCCTATGACTTTTCTATTCCGCGTAGGGATGTCAAAATGGGTTTCGAGAATCGAAACTGAACCAATTCGATTTGGTCCGATCAAATCAAAATCAGACCGGATCAACTGATAAAGTCGAAACAAATCGATCCTATTGGATCCGAAACCGATAAGAGTAAGTAAAAAAAAAATTTAAATACACATGTACAAAACTAATATCTAAACCGAACTAATCCGATAATGACCCAATAGAACCTATTAAAGCCAACTCTTTACTATACATACATATAATAGTAAATCAAACCAGAATCAATAGTGGATCAATAAGAACCCATTAAATCAGCTTGATAAAACCTGAAATCGAACTGGACTTGAATAAAATTCGAAACAAAACCAAATTGTTTTTTATTGAACCATAATTGGGCTGAGGTATATAGGACCGAATCCAATATTATTTAGACCGAAATCGAATCAAACGGATTGATTGACACCCAAATTTAGGGATGTCAACAGGCCAGTCTGGGTCAAATCGGTGTTTGCCTTTATAAGCCCTAACCGAAACACATCCGCTAAGAGGTTTGGGCTAGGTGGAATGAACTGTGTACATTAACTAATGGGCCGATCCGATTTCAGGTTGTTATCAGGCTTAGTTTATTGGAGAAACATTATTGGGTTGGTCAAAGTCAATTCTGATTGAAAATCCGGTAGGAAATCTGTTAAGACCATCTCAAAAGCTCAAGTAGTAAAGCTAGGGTTTAATATTCAGTCTAAGTCGATTTGATTCAAATCATTGTCGGATTTGGATTCAACAGTCCATCTTTTCGGCCCAACTGAGATTAATAGGATATGTCATACCTCAACCTGTTACATGTCCAATAAGGCAATAACAATTCGGTTCGAATCGTTTCAAATTAATTCAGTCCTGCTCGATCCGGATTGTCGGTTCGATCATAAAATTGATACCCCTACTCAAATTCCTGAAAGTAAAAATGTTATTTTGTTGGACCATAATATCCTCAGTCTTATTCTTATATTTTTTTCCCTTCTCATTATGATGCAGCACTACCTATTTGCCCCTTGTTGTTCTTGTCCCGTTGACTATTAGCATTCCGAATCTGTTGTCACCTTTTTGTATGTATAATTGCATAACCTCAGATCCCTTCTTCTCGGATTCAAATCGTCTCTTTCCAATACTTTAGGGAAGAGAGATGGTGGCCTGGATGGATGGCCGCCACCTGATTCTCGGGTGAATCTGAATCATTCATCTAAGTCGACACCTCAACCAACAAGCTGAGCCGACAGGGGTGTCGGCTGGGATGGATGACTTGGATTCACCCGAGAGCCAGGTGGTGGCCATTCATCCAGGTCGCCATCACTCCTCCCTGAAGTCCAGGGAGGAGACGATTTGGATCCCCTCTTCTCCTACAATGCGTCATGCCTTGTCATGCCTTTTCACTATTTCTTCATAAAGTTCCGTTTGTTTTTTTTATAGAAAATGTGTCCAACACAAAATCACATAAATGGAACTTTGGTTTTTATCATTTTTTTAATTTTTTTTCTTTAAAAAATCAATATTTTGATACTTGTATGGGTAATTATTCAAGTAACAAACAAATGTGACGTTTTTAAATTTCACAAGATAAATCCATGTCACACTTTTATGCTAATATAAGTGAGTATTTAATTGAATTGGATCTTAAAATTTGACATGTGGAATAGACATGTCAATTGTCTACATGGTAAAATAGATGTCTTGTGATGTTTGAAAAATTAATAAACCCTTGTGGTAATAAAGACTCGATTTTTATACACAAGTTATGTACATATATACACTGTTGCACATCAAACCCTTCGTCTAGTAAGAGGCCAGATTTGGTATTATACACTTGCCTTCAATGGTGGAAGCCACAAATCTTTTATCGATAAAAAAAAAAAATCCGTAAATCATGATTTTTTTTATTTTTCAAAGTTTCCAACATATATTTCAATAGCCATTGAAGGACGACGTGAGGCAAATAGATATTTTAATTTTCTCTTCATAGAATAAAATGGGAAAAACAATATAATTTTTTTTTAAATTCCTAAAATTAAATTTTATAAGGCATGGTTTTCCACGCCACACTGTGTGTAAGGAGAGAATGTTAATGCGAGGTCCATTACTCATTTTGTGAGATAGCTTGGGAAAGAGTTCCCACGTTGCCATGGTAGGATTTATTTTTTTTTCCAATTTTATATTTATTTGAAAGGGTTTTTCTGGTTTGTAACAACGAACCGGGGTATGCGGAAAGGGGAAGTCATTCATACACTTTTTGGGAGGTGTGGTCGTAGATTGGACTACCTTCCCAACTATCCTTAGAGTTCCATCCAAGAGCCTGAGAGAACCTGGGAACGTATTCGGTATTCCCAACCAAAACCAGAAACCAGACCGGCCTTAGGCTCAATTTTCCCGAACATAATTCAGCTTATTTGAGTTGGTTTAACCCTAATTCTTCCCAAGTTGAACCTAGTTTTGACATTCGATTTGATATCGTGCTACTATCATACGACGAATCAATACAACTTTTTGCATATTATACTACATTAATAGTTTGATACGAATCTGGGTCTCATCCATCAAAACCGGCTTATCAATGAGAGATGCCAAGAGTATATCAACTCCCAATTAGTCTCATTCAAAACCGATGTGAGACTAAAGGTCGTGATATAGTTCTTAACTTGCTAATGATTTTTCTCATATATGAAATGTTAGTTTTTTGCTGGCCCACCAGGCGCAAACTTGGGTTTGCACTTCGTAAACAATAGCTCAGTCCACAATTTAGGTTTTCCAGCCCAACCTAAGGTAAACGTCGGTTTGGTATTCTTGTTTTTAGGTTACCCTACCGAGTGCACTCCTATGGCTCCGTTTGTTTTTACGTGAAATTTTTCTGTAAAATTTTACATGTAACATATAATATATATATAAAAAAAAAAAGAATTCAATGTTTAATTCAAAGAGGTAAAATATAAGGATCTCTAAGGGGATGGAAAAGGAACTTCATCTTTTTTTTATCTACTGGAAACAAACATTGAAATTTTATTTTACATATAAAATGTTGCACGTAAAGTTTTACATCAAAACAAACAGAGGTGAAGGAAAATTTTCATGTAAAATATCATTTACATGAAAAATTTTACAATGAAACAAATAAGGCAATCTTGTTCTGTCCTAGGAAAGATGAGATCGGCCTAAAGCCAGACCTTGGCCTACTATAACTAAAAGAAGTTGGGCTTGGGCTACTATTACTCAAAAAATTGGGGCTTGCTCAACTTGCTCATCATGTGAGATAACGTGGAAGCCATAGCTATGCACAAAACCTTTTTTTAGTCCCATAGAGTGGGTTCCAAATAGTCTCCTCCCAGGGGTTTGGGAGGAGACTCGGCTGCTACCAGCCAATGCCCGACATGTGGGCGTTGGTTGGATCCGAGCCGGTAAGGTGAGCTGATAGGGGGCATCGATTTATGCACCAGCTCGGATGGAGGGCTCGGATCCAACCGACGCTCACGTATCGGGCCTCAACTGGTGGTAGCCGAATCTCCTCCTAAAACCCTGGGAGGAGACAATTTTAATTCCGTTGAATGTCAAATCCCCCTCTGAGCCACCATTATGTTGGACCTACCTTGGCACCCAAAAAAAAAAAAAATTTGTAACTATATTTGTGCATATTTATATATAGCTCTGATAGTTCTCTTAAAAATTGGGTTATTTAACAATGTTTTCATAACAGGTACTCCTAGGAGGGTGACTTAGGTTGAATTTAGGTCAACTATAACAAAACATATGGGATTTGATAGGCATGTGAGTTACCCCTGTTGATTATTCCCAAATCCACCTTAATTATAAGTGAAATTTGACTCCAAACAAGGGAATTTGCCTGAAAAAGTTATTTTAAAATGAAAAAAAATTTTATAAAAGAGTTTTTCTTATTCAATAATTCCAATATTTTTTTTGTCCTTCAATATAATACATTTTTTAGTAATGGTAAAATGAGGTCATTTCACATGTGCATTCAGAAAAAAGTACGAAACAATGATAGTTCTCGAAAATGACATTATGATAAATTACTTTCAAGTTAATTTGAATAACTCTTTTTTTACCATACTTATTAAATAACTAGTAGGAGTAAAACAAAAGACAATCAAATGAAGGCTACATGTCCTAAATACTCAAATAGAGGTTACATTCAGATAATCCGTTATATAAATGACACAAATTTCTTTATGAAGGAAGTCTAGAAGATTTTTTTAATTTTTTTTTTATGGGTAATGAATCATGATGTTGGCAGTGTAGAATAAAATCGTCATGCTAAACCAATGGGACATGAGAAGGGCATCGTCTGATAAGGACAAAGGAGACCCAAATATTAGGGAGAGAGATTATAAGGGAAAAGAGACTTAGACTGCCGGTGGTAGTGTTTTTGTTATAAAACTTTGTTCTTTTCACAAAACTATCATTTCTCATTTCTTTGTTTAAACAGTGTTATTTGGTTCAATAACAGTCTAAAAGGTTATTTTTCGTAAACATATTCTAAATATGGTCTAAGAACAAGAAAAAAAATTGCCATTTGAAAAAAAACTTGTTCCAAAATATTTTTTTTTTTCCAATTCATTCAAAAATTATATAAATACCACTAAACCAATTTCTTGCCTCAATATTTATATAAGTGCCATTAAATTATTCACACATGGAAAATTAAACAGTAGACGACAGTAGACGGCAGAAGGTATCAACATTTCATACATATGCAATCAGCACTAGAAGGATTCAACATTATTCTAATTAAACTAAATTCTTAGTTTCTTTTCCATCTTAGTTCCCTAAAACAAAAAGGTTCTTGTAGATGCTCATACATGAAAGTTTTGGATTGTCATAATGCATCTATCGATATATCAAAATGACCCTTTATACATATGGAATGATCGGATCATAATAGTGACTTAACAAAATCCCATTGCCAAATTTTAGAAAAGGAAAAAGAAGAAAAAGATGGCCGACTGATGAGATAATGAAATGACCATTATACCTTTAATCATTTCACTACCTCATGTGAGGGTATATTGGGGAAAAGTGCCAGGCAGTGATCTTTTCTCAAACAAAAATTGACAGTTTTTTTTTATTTTAATTATTTTGGGGTAGAGAAATTGATCTAGTTTTTATACATTCCATATGATAGAGGGGCAGATTTGGTATTACACAACTCCCATACTCTATGATAGAAATCACGGCCGTCCACATAACCTTTTTACAAAAATAAATAAAAAATAAATAAAAGATAAGAGGACCAAGAAACGAGTCAAACGACCAGTTATTGAGCTCTTTATAAGTAGAAATTTGACGTTCGAGGTTTGCAGATTCAAGAGAGGATCTCGTAGAGAAGACGGGGAGCGACAGTTCTCCAGTGGGCACCAAATCAAAACGGACTGACTGAGTCTTTGAAGCTTGCAACTCAGCTTAACTTCAGGTAATCCTTAACTCCCCCTGAAATGAGTGAAAAAGAGTTGGTGTTCCATGCCTAAATATACAGCCGAAAAACCGGGATTCAGAATGAGCATAGGAGAAACCAGAAAAACATTGGGGGAAAAAAAAATTTCCCATACCCATATAAGAAAACATCGTTACGAAAAAATTTCAAGTGCAAATTATACCAAAATAAAGCCGTTGCTAACTTGATATACCTGCACAATTTCATCAGTTAATGGAAATCATGAATTTCTATCTTCTCTTTAAGCTATTATTATTAATTTTCTCCTAATGGATCGAGTAGATTGCGGATATATGCAAAGTTGATTCCGTTAACTAAGCTTGCAAAGACAATTTTACTGAGATTGCTGATTTGAAAATTTGGATGCTTCCTGCTATCAAAGGGATTCATTATTTGTCCATTTAATTGCATTTGAATCGGATAGTATCCAGATGTCTGACAAATTCAGTTTTAACATTCGGGTTATACTATTTGGATACGTGACATTATAAACAGACTCGAAGTCCTATAGTGCCACATTCGCTTTACAGCCAATGATTTTACATCTCTAGTTCTGCTAACTTCCTGTGATATTTTTGCAGGATTGGGCAGTTCTTTTTAGTAGTACAATTACGTAGTTAATATTAGAGCACCTCTCATATGGTTGATTATATAAACACGGTTTCATAATTTATTTTTTCTTATTCACAATCGCATATAATTTTTTTAAGACTATTTGGAAAAAAATTATTTAGTTAAATTGCAATTGCAGTTGCATTTGGGATTCTTTTAAATTGTAGTTTGAAGTTCTTGTTTGTTGGCATTTTTTATTCTCGAAATAATTGAATGTTTAATCTATCAGGAAGCATCTCTAATAATTTCTCAATATGTCTGGTGAAGAGGAAGAAAATGCTGCAGAGCTCAAAATTGGAGATGGTAATGGTTTTCTACTTTCTTTCCTTTTTCTTTTATTCAGTGTTCTTTTGTTTTTATTGATTATGAACTTTTTTCTAATATTTTTTTTTCTTGCGGAAACTGCCTGAAAGTGCTTAGAAATATAACCGACTGAAAGTACCTCCTTGGAAAGGTGGGTCCCCTTTCCCCCCCCCCCCTCCGATTTAGCATCTCAAGAGGTAGTGGATGCCCCCCCCCCCCCCCCCCGACCACCCCCCCGGACGGGCTGTTTGTTGTGTTGACTTTTCTTTGTGATATTGAATATGTTTAGTGTTACTTTCCTTTAGGTCCCCTGTAATGCTTTTACAAGATATAACTTCACTTTCCCACCTTTTTTATAATTATTTTGTTTTGACTTTGATTTTTTTTCCCTCAGAATTTTTAAAGGCCAAGTGTTTAATGAATTGTGAAGTCGCACTTATCCTTGATCGGAAATATGAGCAGCTTCAGCAGATGTCTGATGATCCTATTAATCAAGTTTCTCAGTGAGTGTTGAAAAGCTTTTCTTTTTTGTGGTAACTGAGCAAGACTAATTTGTTATGGCTCCAATCCCTCTAATCTTAAGGCTGAGGATTTACTGTCATGTGTCTTTCCTTTTTCAGAGTATTTGAAAAGTCATTGCAGTATGTGAAGCGCTTTAGCCGCTACAAAAATCCTGATGCTGTTAGGCAGGTTCGAGAGTATCCTTCAAATTTTCAGAAATGTGATGACTCTTTTGCCCTACTGATGGCAAAGAGGGTTCAAACAAATTAAAATAACAATCCTTCTTTGCTGCAGGATTTTTACACAGTCCAATCACAAAAAATAGAATTAGAAAGTAATGAATAAATTCACTTATCTTGAAATCCAACCCTTAGATCCTCATGAAACTTGTAGCAGATGTTCCTTATGATAGATGTGAATACATTCTGAAATCTGGGAGGGATCCAATAAAAACTGCAGAAGCTATGTGTTTTGAAAGCTTGCTGGAATTGACTACCGCCCAGGCTGTGAGTAGTTTTAATTATGCTGATGGAAATCTTATTGGTAACATCAAAGGATGGTCTAAATCTTGAAGCAAAGTAGTCGCCCAACAGTAATGAAAGGATAGGAAGTAAAATAATGTAAGAGAGTTAGAGCAAAAGGAGGAACAAAGTAAACAATCGGTTGAGTCTCACAACCGTGGGTGACTCAACCAGAAAAAGTCGATCTCTTTTTTTTTTTTCCTGGAAAAATCTGTTTCGCCAGTCCCTTAAAAACTCTTATTAATAAGCTTTGAAAGATTACAAAATAATAGGAAATCCTAACCAATCAGAAACTTCCTTTTTAGAGAAATAGGAAAGTTTCCAAAACAGAAAAATAAGAAGGTTTCTAAACACTTTTAGGAAACTAAATTCAAGGAAATTCTTAGTCTCCAAGTGATTAAAACTTCTAACTAACTAGCCTATGTTTTAGGAAAGAAAATAAGACTATTAATCAAAAGGATCCTACTAGATCTACTACTGCTGACTCTAGCTGGCGGTAGTTGGCTGATGGGTTGAATTGCTGGTTGCTTAACCCAAAGGGCCACACCCATTTGATTGTTGCTTGTGGCCCCTCCTCCTGGCGTAAACCTGGCCTGCATCACCTACTGATAGAAAATTTGGTCTCTCAAGTTTAAGTTAATGACTCAAGGGGATAGAATCTGCCAAGTATATCTCCAAAGTCCAAACAACAAAGAATAGTGTAGGGAAACTAATAGTACATAAAATAAAAGAACTAAAAATTTCAGAATAAGAGAACTATAAGATAAAAAATGTAACTTAAAAAGTAGAAGCGTCACAATGACCATAAATTACGCTTGAGTGCCCTGTCTGATGGGTATTAACAGTCAAAAAAAGATCTCAGGAATCTGAGATCAAATAGTTGCTGTGATGGGCTACTCCTAGTATGTCTAGGAAGTCAAAGTATGATGGCTGGAACTTGAATTCTAACCAATGAAACTCAAGATTTTCAGAACAGATTCAATAGAGCAAGTTAACAGAATCTTCTGTATCAAATTTGAAGCAAATTCTGATCTGTAAGACTGTAACCTGAGAGAGGTATGAATTCAGCTAGCAGGACATAAAACCAGAAGCAGGGGTGCTGCAAGGTATGGAAATGATAGGGGACTGACCTTGTATTATCTGCGCCATCTCCTAACTCCCGCCCATCCAATAGACCGGCTGGAAATAAATAAAAAAAAACAAAAGGGAAAGGGAGAACAGGAATCTGCCTAAAAGATTAGACCCCTGGAATCCACCAAGACAAATCCTCACGACACAATATTTTTTTTTAAAAAAAACTGAACTTTCTATTAGCATGAAAGTGGGGTTGGGCAGTACCTCTGTAGCCCTTGCAACTATTTATTGGTACTTATCTGGTATAGAATAGATCTGCTCCTCTTTGTTCCTATGTGTTCCATTATTACCAACAGAACGGAATAAATATTCAAAAACAACTCCAAAAAGTCACAAAGCAACCTTGCCGACAGTTATACAAACTGTCCTAATCCATCCAGGGCTCTTAGAGCCATGACATAGACTGTGAATTAAAACTGAAATTAAATTCCTAAGGACTCGGGGACAATAGTTAAGACTTAATAATAGAAAATAGGATCCATAGAAGCCTAATCTTAACACCACAACCTGACTGAAAAATACCTGCTAAGTAACTGTATGGAGAGAGGCACGTTAATCCCTTCTCCTCGAAAGTCCAAATTAAGTCCCTCTTTGAATGATTGAGAGGCTGGTTGTGTACCTTGTCTTTTTTGGTAAGTGTAGCATCATAATGAGTATTCATTAGTGGATTTTAGGTAGATGACTTATTATCATTTGCCTTGTTGGATGGTGCTCTTTGTCACAACCAGGAAGTCATCTTCTCCATCACACCTTACCCTGAAAGAATATGGGAACAACAAGATGCATTTTCAGGTTTTGGAATATTCTGTTTGTTGGGTGCTTCCATTCTTTTCTCTCTCTCTCTCTCTATTTAATTGAGATATACAGTTGGACCCACTTTCACATAGATGTGAAGTACTCCTCTTTATTCATTTATACATAAATTCGCTGAACTTGTGTCAGTATGCAGTCCTTCTCAACTGGATTTCTAATTAAAAGATTTCTCCACTCCTAGATCTAATTAGATGCATGATAAACATATGCACAAAGAGGAGACTTCTATGTTCCCTAATGCGAGAAAAGAGTGAATTCTAACCAAATTCATGTGTTCTGTGTAATTTGGTGCCTTCTGCTGGCTTCTTGTCTATTTGTAATCACTTTGCATTTAAAACTTAGTTGTTGTTTCCATTTAAGGATATGTCATTTAGATTTGACATCAGCAGTGTGATGCTTAACTGAGTTTCAGGATCCTTAGTAGATACCAATTGGCTGAGTTTGAGGTAATTCCACAAGTCATTCTCTAAATGAAATCCAAAAAATCGTACTAAAAATCATATTTATGTGTCATCTCTGTATGTTTTGCAGCTCTGTGTCCTTGGCAACCTTTGCCCGGAAACTGTGGAGGAAGCTATAGCTATGGTGCCCTCTATTAAGGTAAGTTTATCCATTTGCTCATCTTTTACTCAGTGCGTAGTGTTTCTGCAGCATTAGTTTTCTGCTCTTTTAGGAAGCATATTTGATACAATTATGGAAAATTACACTTATATGTGTAAGCACCCCATTTTTTCTTTCCTTAACTAGGACAGCCATATTGGTGTGTAAATAGCAAGAGAGGGGAGGCGAGTGAAACTCCCTCAAACTAGTAGTCAATTAGTCCCTGTGTGCTCTCTGCGGTGTTCTGAGCTAAGCCAAAGTGCCCCAGTGTGCAAGAGTTTTGGTGAATGGATTCGGAAAGGTTGCGGGTTTGGACGGTAAGCGGTGACTTCGAGGCTGCTTTTTGTGGACTCCACAGTAAGGTCATGGGCTATAATTTGCATGGACGCGTAGGACACATGATCATCTCCAAAATGAGACCAGAATCGCTTAATTCTGATGTCAGACGGAGAAGAGATCGCGATTTTAGTTGATTTGAAAGTGCAGAGGGTTTTTTGTGTGAATTATCATAAATTAAGGACTTTTGAGTGAATTATCATAAATTTGATTTGATCGGACTCGAATTCTTCATATCTTGATCATCCGAAGTCCGTATCAGGCGATTCAAGTGCCACTGTGCTCCACTGCCTGTCCTCTTCAAAGTGGACGTAAAAAATTTTGGGCAGAAGCCGTCAGCGGATCCCATGCAAAGTTGCCAGTAGGATTATCGTCAAAACTCCAATTCTTCATATCTTGATCGTCCGAAGTCCGAATCAGGCGATTCAAGTGCCAGTGTGCTCCATTGCCTGTCCTCTTCAAAGTGGACGTAAAGAATTTTGGGCAGAAGCCGCCAGTGGGTCCCATGCAAAGTTGCCAGTAGGATTATTGTCAAAACTCCAATTCTTCATATCTTGATCATCCGAAGTCCGAATCAGGTGATTGAGTGCCCGGTGTGCTCCATGTCTGTCCTTAAAGTGTTGAGTAAGCCAAGTGCCCCAGTGCAAGAGTTTTGGTGAATGGATTCGGAAAGGTTGCGGGTTTGGACGGTAAGCGGTGACTTCGAGGCTGCTTTTTGTGGACTCCACAGTAAGGTCACGGGCTATAATTTGCATGGACGCGTAGGACACATGATCATCTCCAAAATGAGACCAAAATCGCTTAATTCTGATGTCAGACGGAGAAGAGATCGCGATTTTAGTTGATTTGAAAGTGCAGAGGGTTTTTGTGTGAATTATCATAAATTAAGGACTTTTGAGTGAATTATCATAAATTTGATTTGATCGGACTCGAATTCTTCATATCTTGATCATCCGAAGTCCGTATCAGGCGATTCAAGTGCCACTGTGCTCCACTGCCTGTCCTCTTCAAAGTGGACGTAAAAAATTTTGGGCAGAAGCCGTCAGCGGATCCCATGCAAAGTTGCCAGTAGGATTATCGTCAAAACTCCAATTCTTCATATCTTGATCGTCCGAAGTCCGAATCAGGCGATTCAAGTGCCAGTGTGCCATTGCTCGTCCTCTTCAAAGTGGACATAAAGAATTTTGGGCGAGCCAGTGGGTCCCATGCAAAGTTGCCAGTAGGATTATTGTCAAAATTCTAATTCTTCATATCTTGATCATCCGAAGTCCGAATCAGGTGATTCAAGTGCCAGTGTGCTCCACTGTCTGTCCTCTTCAAAGTGGACATAAAGAATTTTGCGCAGAAGCCGTCAGCGGGTCCCATGCAAAGTTGTCAGTAGAATTATCGTTAAAGCTTCAATTCTTCATATTTTGGTCATCTGACGTCCGAATCAGGTGATTCGAGCACCAGTGTGCTCCTTTGTCCATCCTCTTCAAAGTGGACGTGAAAAGTCTGAGACAAAGGTCGTCGAAATTTTTCATGCGAAATTGCAAGATGAGAGGATCCATAATAGAGAGAAATCAATCCAGTCCATACTTACTCAGCCCAACCCAACTCAAGCCCAATTTAGTTTAACCTTGTCGAACTCAATCAGTCTAGCCTTACCCAGCCCAGACTAGTCCATACCGAGTCGGGTCGGCCCATGTGTATGCATTTTATGTATTTGTTATATATATTTTATATATATGATATATACTATATACATTTATATATTATATAATATATGTTTATATATATATATATATATATATATATATATATATATATAAAGAGAGGGAGTGGGAATCCAACAAGGCAAGAGAGAGAGAGAGAGAGAAAGGGAGACCGTAAAGAGAGAGAGAGGAAGAGAGAGAGAATGGGAAGAGAGAGAGAGAGAGGATGTGAAGAGAGGGGAGAAAGAAAGCCGAAGGAGTGGGAGATCGGTGGAGAGAAAGATGGATGTGCAGCCACCTCCACCTTCTCTCCCATCCCTCATTAAACCAGCTGTGTACTCCACTCCACCTCCCATCTTGAGCCCAACACATCACCTCTCCTTACCTAGACAGCTGCTGCAACTTTCAACTCCTTCTCACCTCCCTTCGACACCTATCCAACTCCCATGCTACCTCATTAAATCCATCCCTCACTAACCCATTTGATGTCCATTCCTATCTAGTCGACACCACCACTTTGCCCACATGGAGACACCACCCACACCCATACCATAGCCACCTCCTCCATTCCTTGTACAGCATAGACCCATATCTTGCTACCGGCGATTGACACTTCATCTCGTTCTCACCTCCCTCCTCTCCTTAAGCCATCAACTTCTAACCATAAAAGGGAGGTGAAAAGAAAAAAAAAGGGACTGGCGGGAGAGGGGTTGGGACTTTGGAACCGAAAGAGAGGATTCAAGAGATAGGGATTGAGAAATTCAAAAAGAGGAGGAAGTTGAGAGAAGGAAGGAAGCAATAGCGACTGAAGCAGGAAGAAAGAGAAGAAAATAAAAGTGTCGAGGGATAGATGCTTTTGCAAACTACCTTCATTTAGGACTGGTAATGGGTTGCTATTTTGTTTCCTTTTATTTCAGTTTTCTTCTTGTTTTTGTTGTTTTGCCTATAGAGAGCACTCATGTTAAATATGCTACATAGAGATTGGTTTCGGCTCCATATTAGATGGGAATGATATCAGTTTGAGGGTTTGATTCCATGGGTTTTGTTCTTCAAGTTTGTTTCCATCTTATATACATTTTATCTTTCTTTTATCTTTCAAATCGGTCTGGGTTAAAAGGGTTTAGGTTCTGATTTCTTTTTTCTTTCATACTGGGGTGTGTTTTTTTCATAAAGGTACAACAATGACCCTGTTGGGGACTTAATTTGGACAGAAACTAGTAGGTTGTTTTGACTTAATTTTGAACCTGGTTTACTCGGTTTGTCTCTAGATTAAATCTGTTCGGCTGATTGGGTTTAAAACCTGGTGGTTCTCACTTAGTTTTGTTGACTTTAAGGCAAATCCGAGTATGTTAGGCTGTTTGTTTTGTAGTCAAACCAATCTAGACAAGATTGGGCCCCATAAATATCAAATCTGGTTTGGTTTGATTTGGGTGAATTAAATTGGATCAATATCGGGCTGGGTTAGTACATACTCCAAGTTCAGCCTACACACCTGGTTTGGTTAACATGCTTGGTTTGGTTTAAATTGTCGAGCTGGCTCATATGCATACATGCTTAAGAGGGCCTAATCTTTGCTTAATCTAGTACGCATTTAAATTACTTTGAATCCTCTGGGCCTATGCATGATCCCTATCCCAAGTGATGCATTCCTCACTATAAGTTTGTATTGATGTGTGAGTCCCCTCCCCAGTGTTGTGAAATTTTAGGTGATTGATATTGGTCCGACCATGCAATGGGAATTTTAATGTGAATGGTCTGACCATATGATGGGAGTTTTAATGTGATTGGCCTGACCATATAATGGGAGTTTTAATGTGATTGGTCCGACCATGCGATGGGAATTTTAATGTGATTGGTTCGACCATATAATGGGAGTTTTAATGTGATTGGTCCGACCATGTGATTTGAATTTTAATATGATTGATCCAACCACATGATTTGAATTTTATGAGAATTGATCATTTTGATGACATCAAGTCTTAAAAACGAACCTTTCATTGTTGATACATCAAGTCTTAAAAACGATCGGAAAATCCCTATCATGGCATGGATATTATGATCGAATGGGAGTTTACCAGTTTGTTCAGTCATAAACCGCTTTTTGCTAACTTATCCCTTATGAAAGTTTAAGGATGAGCATATTCGTTTCAATTTCTTTGTTTTTGATAAACCAAGTGGTTGGACCTTGTCACCCCAATGACCCGTTTTGGGTCAAGAGGCTCAAACCCGATCACGTGGTCATTCAAAGCAACTAAATTGGTGCAGATAATGTTTGTTTAAGGGGTTTCATAAGAGAGCTAACATTTGTATGGTCGAGTCAGCTCTGTTTGTGCATGTTAATTCCTTTCTGTCCTGTCTCCATCCCAAGAGTCTTAACACTTGTCAGTTTTGGCATTTCCCGGTATCTACTCAGGGGTTAACCTAAACCGTAACCATTTCTACTCTGTAGGTCTGGGATTCCATCATTGTGAAGTTGTCTAGAGTGTTTGCACCTGAACCTATTGGCCCTACCCCGTCCTTACCAATTGAAGCAATGGGAGATGAACCAAATTAGATTCCAAGAGCTACAGATGCCAGAATTGAGAGGATAGTCGATATCATAGAAGTGATGGTTACCATGATTCAGAACCTACGGACGCAATTGCAAGCCCGAGCGTCAACCATTGAGGGAATGAATTTGGTACACCCACAAGGATTGAGTACCTCTAAGCAAGTTGTGCCACAGTGTTTCTCAGAACCTGCATCGGAAGACACAGAGGAGATTGTGTATCAGAAACCATTGGTCATTCAAAGAGCCCCCATAATCCAAAAGCCAAGAGAGGAGGATGGCCTTTCTGGAGATAGACTGAACAGATCAGAGGAATTACTAAAAGCTATGAAAGCATGGGATGATCAGATAATCCGTCAAAGAACATTCCCTTTTAATGGATTAGGGAATCGGCCAGTGGCACAGACTGCCAACATTAATGATGATCACGATCAACACTTAGATTTCATCAAAACAGCCAAGATCAATGGCTCAGATCTCATATCAAGTTATAATCGTGATCAATGACTCATATCTCATCAAAATAGCTACAATCTACGGCTTAGATCTCATAAAAGATAATCTAGCGGTTCAGATCACTCATCATGATAATCCAACCATTCGGATTCATCAAAAACACTCATGATCAAAATCCAATGGTTCAAATCACTCAAAATTACTCATAATGAAAATCCAACGGTTCGAATCATTCAAGATCATAATCCAACCATTCATATTCATTTAAATCATTCCCAAAGATAATCTATGGTGTCAGATCACTCATCATGATAATCCAACCACTCAGATTGATTAAAATCACTCCCAAAGATGATCTAATGGTTCAAATCGCTCATCATGATAATCTAACCATTCAGATTCAAAAAAATTCACTTATCAAGACAATCCGATGGTTCCAATTGCTTAAAATTTCGTTTAATAACTATATTAAGATTCACATTTAAATTTTATGATCAATGGATATATTTTAATCACATCAAAATTCCAGATCAATGGCTATGATCAACTCATTAAAATTCTAATCATATGGTCATGATCAATTCTCATAAAATTCAAATCATGTGGTTGGATCAACCATATTAAAATTCCAATCACATGGTCGGACCAATCACATTAAAACTCCCATTATATGGTCGGACCAATCACATTAAAATTCTCATCGCATGGTCGGACCAATCACATTAAAACTCCCATTATATGGTCAGGCTAATCACATTAAAACTCCCATCATATGGTCAGACCAATCACATTAAAATTCCCATTGCATGGTCGGACCAATATCAATCACATAAAATTTCACAACACTGGGGAGGGGACTCACACATCAATACAAACCTATAGTGAGGAATGCATCACTTGGGATAGGGATCATGCATAGGCCCAGAGGATTCAAAGTAATTTAAATGCGTACTAGATTAAGCAAAGATTAGGCCCTCTTAAGCATGTATGCATATGAGCCAGCTCGACAATTTAAACCAAACCAAGCATGTTAACCAAACCAGGTGTATAGGCTGAACCTGGAGTATGTACTAACCCAGCCCGATATTGATCCAATTTAATTCACCCAAATCAAACCAAACCAGATTTGATATTTATGGGGCCCAATCTTGTCTAGATAGGTTTGACTACAAAACAAACAGCCTAACATACTCGGATTTGCCTTAAAGTCAACAAAACTAAGTGAGAACCACCAGGTTTTAAACCCAATCAGCCGAACAGATTTAATCTAGAGACAAACCAAGTAAACCAGGTTCAAAATTAAGTCAAAACAACCTACTAGTCTCTGTCCAAATTAAGTCCCCAACAGGGTCATTGCTGTACCTTTATGAAAAAAACACACCCTAGTATGAAAGAAAAAAGAAATCAGAACCTAAACCCTTTTAACCCAGACCGATTTGAAAGATAAAAGAAAGATAAAATGTATATAAGATGGAAACAAACTTGAAGAACAAAATCCATGGAATCAAACCCTCAAACTGATATCATTCCCATCTAATATGGAGCCGAAACCAATCTCTATGTAGCATACTTAACATGAGTGCTCTCTATAGGCAAAACAACAAAAACAAGAAGAAAACTGAAATAAAAGGAAACAAAATAGCAACCCATTAGTAGTCCTAAATGAAGGTAGTTTGCAAAAGCATCTGTCCCTCGACACTTTTATTTTCTTCTCTTTCTTCCTGCTTCAGTCGCTATTGCTTCCTTCCTTCTCTCAACTTCCTCCTCTTTTTGAATTTCTCAATCCCTATCTCTTGAATCCTCTCTTTCGGTTCCAAAGTCCCAACCCTTCTCTCGCCAGTCCCTTTGTTTTTTTTTCACCTCCCTTTTATGGTTAGAAGTTGATGGCTTAAGGAGAGGAGGGAGGTGAGAACGAGATGAAGTGTCAATCGCCGGTAGCAAGATATGGGTCTATGCTGTACAAGGAATGGAGGAGGTGGCTACGGTATGGGTGTGGGTGGTGTCTCCATGTGGGCAAAGTGGTGGTGTCGACTAGATAGGAATGGACATCAAATGGGTTAGTGAGGGATGGATTTAATGAGGTAGCATGGGAGTTGGATAGGTGTCGAAGGGAGGTGAGAAGGAGTTGAAAGTTGCAGTAGCTGTCTAGGTAAGGAGAGGTGATGTGTTGGGCTCAAGATGGGAGGTGGAGTGGAGTACACGGCTGGTTTAATGAGGGATGGGAGAGAAGGTGGAGGTGGCTGCACATCCATCTTTCTCTCCATCGATCTCCCATTCCTTTGGCTTTCTTTCTCCCCTCTCTTCACATCCTCTCTCTCTCTTCCCATTCTCTCTCTCTTCTCTCTCTCTCTTTGCCTTGTCGGTTCCCTTTCCTCTCTTTTATATATTGCCTTATATATATATATATATATATATATATATATATATATATAAAATATAATATAATAATATAATATATATAAATATATATAATATAACATATATAAAACATATATTATATAATATATAAATGTATATAGTATATATCATATATATAAAATATATATAACAAATACATAAAGTGCATACACATGGGCCGACCTGACTCGGTCTGGACTGGTCTGGGGTAAGGCTGGACTGGTTGAGTTCGACAGGGTTGGACTAAATTGGGCTTGAGTTGGGTTGGGCTGAGTAAGTATGGACTTGATTGATTTCTCTCTATTATGGATCCTCTCAGCTTGCAATTCCACATTAAAAATTTCGATGGCCTCTGTCTTCGATTTTCCATGTCCACTTTGAAGAGGACGGACAAAGGAGCACACTGGTGCTCGAATCACCTGATTCGGACGTCAGATGACCAAAATATGAAGAATTGAAGCTTTGACGATAATTCTACTGGCAACTTTGCATGGGACCCGCTGACGGCTTCTGCCCAAAATTCTTTACGTCCATTTTGCAGAGGATAGACAATGGAGTTCAGTGGCGCTTGAATCGTCGGATTTGGATGTCGGACGATCAAGATATAGTCGAATGAAGTCCGATCAATTTAAATCACGATAATTTGCCCAATAAATCCTTAATTTATGATAATTTACAGAAAAACCCTTGGATTTAATAAGTCAATTTCAATCCGACTAAAATCGTGACATTTTCTTCATTTGATATCGGAATTGAGTGATTCTGGTATTATTTCGAAGGTATTTCCATTACCTTGCTGTAGGGCCCGCCAAAATCAGCTTTGAAATCACCGCTTAGCGTCCAAACCTTGAATTGACCCGCAACCTTTCCGAATCCATTCACCAAAACTCTTGCACACTGGGGCACTTTGGCTCAGCTCAGAACACCGTAGAGAGCACACATGGACTAATTGACTGCTAGTTTGAAAGAGTTTCACTCGCCTCCCCTCTCTTGCTATTTACACACCAATATGGCTGTCCTAGTTAAGGAAAGCAAAAATGGGGTGCTTACAATATGCATGTATCTAGACTACAAAATCACAAAAAAGTCTCAAATCCTTTCATCAACTATACCCAATCCTCTAGCCTCTTCTTGGCCACAAGCTAGAAAAATCTCTCTTTATTACCTGAGTCCTGATTCTGGCCTAACAAACCCAGCAGGACACAATATTTTGACCCGACCATCTTTCATTCCTTAGAAGTCATAAATGCCCATAAAACCTTAGATTCCATGATGTAGGGCAGAAGGAAGTGCCCACATGTAGCAGGCTGAACTACTGAAGAGGAAAGAAGGGATGAGAAAAATGACTAATGAGCTGTAACTTACCCAAGATTTATGTACCAATCGGACTAGTTCACAAGGACAACAACCGCAGGAGCAGTAAAAAGGGGATCCGGATCATCTCCAATGTGTACGGACATTGGAGACAGCCAGTGGCAGCTGGATGCGCGTCACGTGGCTGTGTTTCAATCCGACGGCCATGCCATATCTGGAGTATACAGGGTAATCTACGATATGAACTGTTGTATCAGATATGAGACTTTTGCAACTTTGGTTTTCAGAAGAGAGGAACTCGTCACAGAGGGAGAAAACCACTTTCAGAAGAAGAACGACGATCTTTCAACCCTCTTCTTCTTCTCCTCTTGGTGGCCATACTCCCTCAAGACCACAAACTCACCCTGTCTTAAGTTGAATCCATGGAGATTGCAATACTGCCATTGGACTGCGTGTTACAGCTTGAGCAACATTTCCCTCACTTGTTGCGCTTGAATTTCCTCACAGTTTGCCTTCAATGAAGAACAGTAGCTAAAATGTTAAGTATAAATGGAAATTATATCATCTCAGGGTGTTCTTGTAATGAGTTTTCAACAACATTTTACCTCTGCATTGAGAACACTTGGGACTTTGCCTCCGTAGGTAACAACATTGAGATCTGTTATCAGAAGACCTAATCCATTCATGGCAATCCATTCATGGCCTCCATCAGCTTACCAAACCCACCTTTCCTCTGCTCACAACACATCCTAACAAAGAACTTTGCCCCTATTTGCTTCAATTCCACTTCAACCTGTGAAAATACGATTTTAAATACCCCAAAATAAGAATTTAAGACATAAAAATGGCGATTATAACTCTATGTTCCTGGGCTGGCTTCTCTATGCCATTGACACTTGAAGAACCCTGATTTTGGTGGGTAGGCGCCGAAGATATGGTGACATGAGAGTGGTCATTATCTTGAACTGTAAACCCAGTTGAGTTTGAGATCTGTAGATGTATACTGTTTTTGTTGACTTGTTATCTTCCAACTCCTCCACCTCATCCTGGAGTTTCTTCACTGTTCCCTGTAATTCCTCTATGTAGTCGATTGCGTCTCCCAGGATTGACGCTTTATCCATCTGAAAAAGGTGCAAACATCGGGATTAAAAATACAAGAATCAACAACACTAAACCCATGAAACTAAATTAAATTGCCAGTATCGGATGAAGTGAAAACCTTAGTGATCCTGGGAACCAGAGCCTGTAGAACTGAGGGCCTGTCATTGATTCTGTTCCTTCTGTTCCTCTCCGTGATGAGATTCTTTGATTGGTGTGGTTCTCCTCCCATCCTACTGCAGACCTTCAATCTTCCTTCCTTCCCTACAGGGTGAGAACGTGGTCTTGAGGTAGTAAGGCCACCAAGAGGAGAAGAAGAAGAGGCGTCCGAAAGTTGAAAGATTGGTGTTCTTCTTCTTCCGAAAGTGGTTTTCCCCCTCTGTGAGTTTCTCTCTTCTGAAAACCAAAATCGCAAAAGTCTCATATCTGATACTATGGTCCATGTCGAAGGTTACCCTGTATACCCCATATATGGCATGACCGTCGGATTGAAACATGGCCACGTGGCATGCATCCAATGGCCACTTGCTGTCTCCAATGTCTGTACACATTGGAGACGATCCGGACGCGTAAATAGGGGCAATTACTGCAATCTCTAAATTCAACTCTAATACACCAGTGTTTGAAGCTTGAGATGCTCGTCAGTCATTTCTTCATATTATAGAACCTGGATGAAGATTCCTATATTAATATTGAAAATATCCTAAATTTTTTCATATTGTTTCAGTGCTTGTTTAGGGGGAGCTTCCAGTGCAGGTGCAGCTTCTTAGAAGCCATCTTCTAGGGCTTATGCAAATTCCAAAACATCATGCCAATTAAAACATAACGTCTAAAATCTTTATTGCACAAGCCCAAGTAGCCTGGGCAGCTGGGGGCTTTTAGGTTTCCAGTGCTTCAGGTTTTAAAGATTTCAAACATTTTTATTTTGTTAGCCACATATTTTGAACTTGAGATGCTCGCTTCTGGAAGCCCAAAATCTGAAGCTCGATAAGCTTAGCCAAATATGCCCTCCCCCACCCTCTGGCCTCTTCTATGATCCCACCAAGTTCATCCTTGAAACTCGAAGCGTAGACCTAGTTTTCAAACAAACTTCCTTTAATTCATAATCAGCTTACCCTTTACCTGAAACTTTAGTCTTATTTCAAATAATTAAACTCTACTTTTGCTTGACCCTAACTTAAATTTACAAGATCTTACATCAAGCTGGGTTTTTTTTTTTTTTTTTTTTTTCTTCTGGAAAGTGGGGAAATTGTTAAACAAAGATTTGGTTATTAGGGGGTAGGGGGACTTCGTGATTTGACTCCCTTATTAGGAGGATTTTTAAGTTATCTTCATCTACCCTCATCCTTTTTTGGGGGGAGGGGTCATTAAGTGATTGGAAATTCAGTTGACTCGTTGGCCTTCTTGCCTGAGTGGTGAGTGATGCAGAACAACCAAAAAAAAAAAGTTCCATTTTTATTTCAGGGGCAGAAAATTAATTTTGCTATTTTAAGCATCAGAATTTTCTTCAAGGTTGGATTTAACTCTCGCTAAATTTTAGTATTATCTTGTGTTTGTTTGAATTGTCAATTTTTGTTAGCTTGAGTTGTCATTATGTTATTTCAGGAGTTAAAGTGGAGTCTAGGGGAATGAAGTTAGATGTTCCATTATCCATAGTCATAGCCAAATATATCTTGGCACCCAATCTGTCTTCTCTGGATAAGGTTTAGTTTTAGATTCAATAGATTCTCACTCGATTGAACTTCAGATTCTGTTGTCTAAATCCAAGAGGCTCAGGTCTTAAAGCTCAGGTACTATCTCTAGAAGTCCTGCATCGATCTCTCAAGCACTGCTGGAATTTGATGACCTGACAATGGTCAAAGATTGGTTGAGGAACAGGCTAAATAATTTTCAGATCTTGATTTCTGGATTACTATCGAGGAATTGGAGGCATTTTACAAGCCTTTTTGTCCCCCTGTTACATAGATGAGACTGATCACACCTGAGCTGTGAAAATTTTCTGACACCAATAATTTACGAGTGAGTATTACACCCAGAATTGACAAGCGGATGAGTTCTGACCTACGAACAACAGTTGTTGATGGAAAACAAATAGATGGAGCCTCGATGGTCGATTCATGTCAAACCTATCTGGAAGGTGTCAACTGTTTTCACGCTTAATGATGAAGGGGGTAGATTTCTTATGGATCAAGCCTGTGACAACAAGACTGTGACTACGCGTTCTAGTTTAATGAGCCTTCTTTGCCCCATGTACTTTGCCGTTCAGTCCCTTCCCCATGTGCATCTTTCTTTGCTTTTTGGCCCCATCCCCATGATGGATTAAAAGTCCATCACCACGACTGGGAACAGCAGCAGCAAGACCACCATTTCCTCTCTGCTGCAGCTAGTAAAAGTCATAGTTACAGCTCACCTCCAAGGAGAGAAAATTCCAGATGAAAAGTTGTTGTCTACAGTCCTTAACAAGTGATTTTTTTTTTCTAGATAGATTTAACGTGAGATTTTTTTTTTTTTTTTTGGTAACTCTCTGGTGTTTCCATTGCTATTTGGTCGATTCCTACCATTTAGTGCAAATTTTAGTTCCCATCCATGGTTTTGAGATACAGCCAATTTGACCTAGTTCACTAATTGACCATGCAAATGTCTCAAATAACAGGTCTTTAACTGTCCTACATTAAAATTTGGTAGAGGTGATGAGGCCTCCTTAACTTTTCTTGTGGAATCAAAACTTTAAGCAGCTGAAGTGTCCTGAGAACTACTCATATGTTGCTTCTATCCTTCAGGTTATTTAGGATGAGACATTGACTTCGTGGAACTCTCTTTACTTAAGCAACTTCAGACTCCATTTTCTTTATTGTTGTTAAGAAACTACTCTTCTTTCTGTTTATTTATTTTCTTCATTTACATTTACTGAGTCTACCTGTCTTGCAGACCAGAGGACGGGGGCTCGATGATGAGGCAATTGAGAAAATGTTAAATGATCTCTCTTTAATTAAGAAATTTGAGTAATAGCCTCCCGAATTTCTTCTATAATCATGGTCATAAGGTAATGATGCTACATAAATCTGATTTGCTGTAAACATGTGTTTCATCTTATGCACATCTAGTAACTGTTGACTTGTCAAAATGTCAGTATTATTCAACTTGATGGTCCCAGGTCAAATACGTACCATTGCCAGTGTAAATTGGGTTCTGCAGATAATGAATCAATCTTGTATGGAAGCATTTTGATCAAATGCATCAAAATGCGAACACAATCAGTTTGTGTGATATTTCTGGTGTCTTACCCATCAAGTATCAAGGTGCTTGATAATTAATATTGATTTTGTTTATCAAAGTGGGATTAGTGTTGTACTTGTATCACTGATTAAGCTTTGGGATCCAGAACTGTTCGATGTAAGGATAATACTGCATGCACTCGCCAGTTACAGAACACTCCCTCTCACTGGATGAATTCCCTTAGCTTTTTTGTTCCTGTACCCTGAGTATAAAAGAATGAACAGGAGCTAATGGGTAGTGATTTGGGGGGTATATCTCAAATTCTTAGGGTTTACATCTTAGCTATCTTCTGAGTGATTGTTCTGGGAATCAATTGATATCAGCCTTGGCTTTCTTGAGTGAACTTCTAAGAGCATGAAATACCCAAGTTTTTATTTGAACTCATTGTCATAGTTTTTTACCCAAAAAAATACATCGTTGTTATAATTGGTGATCAAAGTAATAATGATATTTTTTAAATGTGATTTTTAATTTACTTTTCAACTGCAAGGGATTTGGGCGTTGACCCTTTTTTCGATGACTTCTCTAAGATAGTTTAATAAAAAAAGAGTTAGCATTAATAACGTACAGGATCAAAAATTTTGAAAAGTTCGATCATTGACAAGGCTTTCGTGATACGAAAGAAAAGAGCGGAGTCCAGTCATGAAGTCGTAAAGGACTCGTCCAATACAAACTTTTCATTCTCTGTTGTCTTGAGCAGTGGGCCGAAGGTTGAATTTTCCCAGCCAAGTCGGAGAGTCAGAGAAAATTGATTTGTCCGATCAAGCACATCAACTCCTTTTCTTGGGGAGTGGGATCCGAGCGTTGCCTACCTTTCTTTTTTCATGGGGCAGGGAGCTATGAGGAATATTTGATAAGTGTACATTAATAATCAAATGTGGAATGATTTTTTATTAGTTACATAATCATGAAATAACATGTGATGTAATGATAATAAAAATTTCTTTTTAAAGTATAGAAGTTTCATCTTGCTTCCTCTTAATTCCCCTTAGAATCAATCGTCTTTAGGGAAAGTGTTTGATTGTCAATCTTTTTTTTACACTTGGAGGCTGGGTCATCCGGTCATCCTTCTATAGATAGTTCTTCTTGGTTGGTGCACTTGGGAAGACCTTATATTGCCCATCCCCTGGATGGGCTGTATCATTGTAGTTTTGTGAATAGTGGAGCCTAATGTCCTTTGCTTAATTGTCAAGTTTTAGTCTTCCTAGAGTTCGCAAAGTGGCAAATTAAACTTTGAAAAGCTACTACATAAATGAAATTTGTGAAATTTGGTTTAAAAGAAATGGAAATGCCATTACATGTAATGATATAGAATCTTAACTCTCTTTTTTTATGTACCTATTATTGAACCACTTTAATTTCACTACAACTATTTTTTTTAAGTTTTTTTAATATCCAACTAGTTTGCTTACTGAATCTGTTGTTACCTGTACTCTATCTTTTATAAATTTAGAAAAAAATAAATTACTTATTCTGCCCCTCCTTAGACTTTATAGTAATGGGAGCCTTGTGCATTAGGATGCCCTTTTATTTAATGCGTCCTTTATCATTTCCTCTCCTAAGTAAAATGTGCTTTCATAGCTTTTTTTTCTCAAATCTATCATGTGGATTTCTTTTTTAAGGTATGTTAAAAATTTTCATTCACAATTTGCATACATCTTTATACTCTCTCTCCCCCTACAGTACCATTCACTGTCCCGGTCCTTAGTAACGTTGACAAAGGCAACCTTTGGATTATATTGTGACTTCTTGGTTAGGCTCAGTTGTCAACGACACAAGCACGACTGTAAATGAAGGAGAACAGCCCCATGTTGTTTATAGAAAGGTAAGTACCCTGCCCTCTATGGTCGTGAGTGAGCGTACTGTATGTTTATAGTCGCCAACTACCAAGTTTTCAACACAATGATGTGCTAATCCATCTATAAGTCGGATGTTTTTGACAACTAATGACGCTCCCAAAAAAATCTTTAATACATTAAAATTTGGCATGTGACTTATCAATATAAAAATTATAATTTAAAAAATATAGTTCAACATCAAATATTTACATTTTTTTTTACTATGATTGTTGTTTGTAAGTCATTTAAATCATGGGAAATGTCATGGTACAAATTGGTTCAAGATCGGACCGTAAACATCTTTAAAAATATTCCAATTTGGAGGATATGTTCAATTAATAATGTCTTTAACATTTTCACATGTTTGATCTGGATCGTGGTTGTTGAAGTAGCATTTTAAATAATGTCAAACATGGTGGGACAACTTGATGTAAGATTAGAGGCTTCTAAAAGATTTCAATTGGAAGATACAATTTTATTGTTATTTTTTCTATTATTTAACTTTTCATTTGCAAGGTCATGAATTCCCAATTACAATAGGATTACATCAATAATCAACTTTTAAATCTTTATTTATTTGCCCTCATTATGAATGATCTAACCAAAGACATTCAAGATGATGTTTCTTGGTGTATGCTTTTCGCTGATGATATTGTTTTAGTGGATGAGACAAAAACAGGGATTAATGCAAAGTTGGAGCTATAGATATCATTATTGGAATCAAAATGTTTTAAGATAAATAGAACGAAGATGGAAAATATGGTGTGTCACTTTAGTCACACAATGATGGATAATGAGGTGGTGAACATTCCTAAGAAAGAAATACAAAAAGGTGATTATTTTAGCTATCTAGGTTCAATCATAAACAAAGAAGGTGATATAGATGATGATGTTTCGCAGAGGATTAAAATAGGATTGATGAAGTAGAGAAGTGCATTTGGAATGTGGTATGGTCGATGTATTCCTTTAAAACTTAAAGAAAAATTCTATAGGACAGTCATTCGATCGGCTATGATATATGGTGTAGAATGTTGGGCAGCTAAGAAGCATCATATTGATAAACTTAGTGTAGTTGAGATGAAGATATTAAGATGGATGTGTGGCAAAACTATAAAGGATAAGGTAAGGAATGATCGTATTATAGCTGATTTGGGAGTGACGCCAATACATGATAAGCTACGAGAAAGTCGTTTGAGATGGTATGACCATGTTCAATGGAGGCCGTGAGATGCTCCTGTTCGGATGAGTGATTTGATTCAAATCTAAGAGTCTAAAAGAATTAGGGGTAGACTTAAGATGACTTTAGGGTAGGTGATGAAGAAAGATATGTATAGCTTAGACCTTGTTTCGAGTATGACATCGAACAGAATTGATTGGCAAAAAAGAATCTATGTAGCGGATCCCATTTAGTTGGGATAATGCTTTGTTGTTGTTATTGTTGTTGTTGTTGTATTGAACCTTTCATTTGCACTGTTACTATTCATTTAACATTTTAAATCAAGTTAAATACAATGATAATGATTGATCTACGATCATACCACTAGAAGCATTCAATCACAATATTGAAATATTGATTGCATGATCAAATGCTTCTAATGATCCAATCATAAATCAAATTTTAGCATTTCATCTTTTGAAAAGAGTCCTAATTATCTACTTGTGATGACCTTATTGTAACACCATTATACTAGTTTTGTTGGGTACAAACAATACTAGCCAATGAGATTGTGTCACATTGACATATGGCGAGCCCATAAGAAGATGACACGACAACCTGCCTTTGACAGAATTACGGCTAGGGGGAATTTGACACATTGACCCGCATGGGCCTGAGGCAAATGGTGGCGAGCTCGGGTTGACTGATTGACAACATGCCTACCACGCCGTAATTAATGTTTATATGTTAATTGCGATTACGGCGAATAAAGCAGAAAACATTTATCGTGCCACCCAGCCACTTCATTTTCTACGCTGGCACCATGTGGTTTACATTAATGGCACCATCCTCTACTACTCAGCCGAACCCTAGGGTCTTGAACATGTCGCCTAGCAAAGATCTGACATATCAACTCACATCTCAGTATCAGGACTTGTGAAAAAGACCTCTGCAGATGCAACTTCATCCAATCAACAGACTTAGCAATGTAAGAGTGTACTTCATACGCCCCGAACAACATCGTGCTTAATCAAATCAAGCCTAAATCCATCATCATTAAAGAAGATCCAACAACTTACTTTGGGGAGAGCTTTTTGGTAAGATCCTCGTTAGATCTCACTTAAATATTCATTACAGAACTTCCTTCCTCTAATAGTGTTTGGAGTTTTCTATTGCCATTCGTTATACAAATTTATTTACTGCGTGCTGTTGGATCCTAACTTAGGCATCGGAGTAGTCATAAGGTCCAGAACATGATCCCCTTTGATCACATTGTTATTGTCTTCTGTAGATTATCACATCCGGAGATAACGTGCGGATTCTAACAACAACATGTTTTACCCTATATAACATCATCTCTTAATGAATTGAGTAGTAAAAATCATCTTCTCCAAATCCATGTCTTGTATTAGAAGCCATGACAGATCCATTTCTCATTTTCCTTCATTGCAATTTTCAGCAATGGCTTTCCATCAAACTCAATTGTAATAACTATCTTCTTTGGAAATCATATTTTCTTCCACCGTTGCATGGTCATGAACTCTTTGGCTTTGTTGACAGTTCGAAACCTTGCCAACCAAGATGATTGCTAGCCCCGATGGATCTCAACCTCCCAATCCTGTGTACACCGTGTCACTTAAATTAGGACTTTTTGTTAAAAAACAAAGAGGGTTCTTTGAGTGACGCTATTGCATGCGCCTGCCAATGCACGTGTGCAATGACAATCATTTAGTAGGGACCCCTATTGGAGCAGATGATATCGGATCATCCATAGGACTATGTTTGGATTTCAATAGATATAAAGTGATCATTGTTTAATCATTATTTTTGTTTTACATTTTTTCCTTTCCTAACATCTAAACATACTTTAAGAGCAAGACATGAGAGAGAATATAAAAAGTGAGATATGTCGGCATAGCTCCCACTCTATCGCATAGTTATTTAATTATCCGAATTATTCTCGAATTATTCTTTCGAACCAAATAATATGAATAATTCTCCCGAATTCGAATTATATTCAATAATTCTTTAAAATTATCCCATTTTTTGTCTAGAAATAAATATCGCGAATAATTCTTTCAAATTCGAATTATACCGAATAATTCTTATACTAAAAAAACTATTATTACCTTAGTGAAGAACTTAATGTCTTAATTCTCAAACAAAGTTTTTTGAAAAAAAAAAAAAACTTAATGCCATAACTATTTGCATCTTTTTCAATTTAAGATTAATTATAAGTCTAAAAATCATGTTATAATACAAAACAGATCATTAATTTCATTTTTTTTCCTATGTGAGATTAAATATGAGTATGAAAATTGAATCATAATACAAAATAAATCATTAATTTCGTTAGACAATATAAAATTAAATATGAGTATAAAAATCATAATATAATACAAAGCAAGTCATTACTTTTGTGTGTTTTTTCAATCGAAATTAAATATGAGTCTAAAAATAATATTATAATACAAACCATGACGAAGTAATTAACGAACATGAAAAAGAGATGGATTTCACGAGGATGATTGGATGAATTTATGAAAATGTTTGATTTTATGAACATTAACTCTATTAAATTGGTATTGCAATCATGATAAAATTTAATGATTCACATTTTATACTGTAATGAAATATAACAAATCCACCTTTATACACATATACCCATCTATTATGTATTATATTATTATTTATACATTAAATATTATTCTAATTCACTTGTATATTATGAATGTGTGATAATTGATTGATAGTGTGAAATATGAACACTAAATATTAAAAATTAACATCCGAATTTTTTGTCTGAATTTTTTTAAATAAAAGAATATTTTTCGAACCGATCTGAATTCTAAATTTATTTTAAGTCCGTTTTTTTATCGTATTTTTTTATCAAATTCTTAAATTATCAAAATAATTTATTTCAAATTATTCTCCTTTGGAATAATTCCTGAATCCGAATTAAATAAGCATGCTTCATCGAAACAGAGGTCATGCGGTCAAATGGTCAATGCATAAATTGTCCAGATTTCCGATGATCGGAATTTCCTAGTAATAGCCTTAAGGGGAAGAGAGAGAAAAAAGACAGTGATCGGCCAGAAACTCATCACGGTCTGGCAGGTACGTGCCAGAATTCAGCTGGACATGATTTTCTCACTAGCGTTCCTCAGCAGTAGATTCAGTACTCGAGTCGGGACTGGGAATCACTGGCGTAGTAAACATACGGTGGATTGTTGAAGACGATGCTGTGTTTTCCAACGACGGGACGAGAAAGATCGTAGGAGTAGGAGGAGAAAGAGGGTATTAAGGGATTCTCTCTCTACCATTGAAGCATCCTTAATCCCTGGAATCAGACGAAAGCTCGAGCTTGAATCCTAGATTAATAACCAACGAATTTCGCTTAATAATTCGATAATTGGTCCGTTTCTCCCCTGCAATCACAGCCAACCTTTCTAAAGGTCTGTTTCTGAACCTGATATAAACCTTATCCTTTAAAAAAATCTATTAGCTGATGTTCTACTAGGGTTTCGTTTTCGCTTTCTCTGTGTTGTGAACGTTGTGTTTCTCTGAAGCTTTGAAGCTTCTGTCGTTTTATAGGTGAAGAATTTAAAATTTTCCTTCAAATTTAATTCATTTGAAGAGAAATAGAAATTTTTTTACCTCTCCGTTTAGTTCCACTTTGTTTTTCTGCCATTCAACTCGATTTAAGTTTTTCATTTTTCATTCGTGAACCCCTTGTTTCTTCCGCCGCCTACACTAACCAGTAGCTTTCTGTTTGGTTCACGTTCTACGTTGTTGATCCAACTGGGTGACTGTTGGGGGTGGGGGGCGAGGATTGTATACGACGTCAACTGAGTTTGTGCGAATTTACTCTGTTTATTTTTCATCGACAAACCGCACGCTTTCTTTATAATGCATTTAAGATAAAGCCAGAACTCGAATGTTTAAGAGTTAATGAAGCCTTAATTGTGAAATTTTTTTTTTTTAATATAATGACCTGGATGACTATTCTTCTGTTCAAAATTCAAATGGGACATGCTAATCTCGGACTGTAGTTTTTTCTGCTATCGAGCAATGTCTTATTTGTGCTTATCCAAAATTTCAGGTGATCGAGATTAATTGATGGGATCAAAGTCAGCTGTATTGTAAATTGTTTTTGAGTTGGGAATAAAACATTGCAATGTACTCAAGGAGATTCAAGTGTAGGAATGAGAAATGGAATTATATGTTTCAATCATCCAAGTGTTTGATTAGGCCAAACCAGCGGCAACAGTTCAGATTTTGCCACCAGACAGTTATACCTGGAGCCCAAAACCGTCATTGCCTAAGTGGTCTGATCAACAAACTTCTTGTAAAGCCACTCCTATTGTCAGGTTCGTCTACCCGAAATAACAATATTCAGTGCCATGGGAAGTTTGATGCTCGTTTGACGCATACTGTCTTGAGGTT
The DNA here is from genome assembly GCA_028583415.1 of Protea cynaroides. NCBI lineage: Eukaryota > Viridiplantae > Streptophyta > Magnoliopsida > Proteales > Proteaceae > Protea > Protea cynaroides. The sequence goes on along the minus strand of CM053276.1, from coordinate 15,116,577 downwards.
ATATAGCTCTGAAGGTGATGGAAGGAATGCAAGTGAGGATAAACATGTTCCAGTAAAAGGCTCTAATTTTGAAAAGGGGAAGACACGGCAGGAGAAGGTCAGGACAGATGTGAGGAACAGCAATGAGCATGCCTGGCTGGCAGAGCAAGATCAGAAGGAGTGGCTAAATAATGAGAAGTTATCCATTGAGAGTAAAAAGGAGGAGTCTCCGTTTATATCTAGAAAGGAAAAGTTCAGAAATGAGTTTTTGCGGAGGGTGGTTCCATGGGAGAAAATCACAGTTTCATGGGATAGATTTCCATATTATATTCAGTACTTACTTGCACCACTTTATTTCTTCTACTTATTATCCTTCTATATATGTACTTCTAAGCCTTGTCACTTCATCCAACATAATTGCATTTCTTTGTGGCAGTGAACATACCAAAAATTTACTAGTGGAATGTGCTGCTTCCCATTTCAAACATAAGGAATTTTCCGAGTCTTATGGTTCTCGCTTGGACTCTTCAAGTGGAAGAATATTGCTTCAGAGTGTCCCAGGTTTGTAGCAAAGCTATTCTGTTCAGTTTTTACATTTTTCTATTAAGAAGTCTAATTTATGTTTGATTTAATGTCTGAATTATGAAATTTCCCTACAGGAACTGAGCTTTATCGAGAAAGATTAGTTAGGGCACTTGCACGGGATTTGCGAGTTCCCCTACTGGTTCTTGATAGCAGTGTTCTTGCGCCTTACGTAAGCTTTGAAATGGCTGTGAGATTTTGGTTTGGAAGTCTGAAATAATTCTTCAGGGTCTTGTTGATCATGAAGAAAATATGATAATTGGTGTCTAATGTAAATCCGGTGCAGGATTTTGGTGAAGATAGTGAATCAGAAAATGAGTTAGATGACGAAAGTGCTGAACAGGGTGAAGAGTGTTCTTCTGAGTCAGAGGAGGATGAACATGATGCAAGCAATGACGAAGAAGGGGCAAGTAGCAGTGAGGTGAAATCAGATAGTAGTGATGATGATGAGGTTGATGCGCGGGCATCTGCTGAAGTTCTTAGGAAGCTTATACCTTATGGTTTTGAAGGCCTTGAGAAGGTAAGACATGATTTCAAACCATTGGTAGATTAGGCGGTTAAAATGGAACTCTGTTGCAAAAGACTTACTTTAGATTTTGAATGATCACTTTGCATGAAAGTATGAAACCAGTGGTTTGCCATGCAAATCTGGTGATTAATGCCTATTGGAAAAGAAGCATCTGTGTTGACCAAATGGAACACCAAATTTAATCATAGGTCGATTCCCTCTAAGAATCTGAGCATAGATCTCTATTGAAAAAGAAATCAATAAGAAAAGAAGAGAAGAAAAGAGGGAGGGGGGGTCCGCAGGTCCCTTCAAGGTAATGAATGGCTCCAAATCTAGCATTTTGTGAGTCTTTCTCCATAATCTGCTCTCAATTGCAGTTAGATGAGAAAGATTTTGATCATGGGAGGTAGTTACTCACTTTGCCTCCATTTTGTTGGAATATTTGTTTTTGAAAGAGCTAGAAGAGAAAAGGGGAAACCTTTCAGGATGCCTGCTTCCCTTATTTTCTAAAACTCAAGTATATAGATCTCTTCTTGCCAGGGGCTTCCAAGACTAAACCTATTGAAAACTAGCTTCAGCAGACCTATATCAGGAATTTTTCCTTGCTAGCTTATATTCTTCTTGGGATCTATTTTGCAAATATTAGAGTCAAATAGGAATCATATGGAAATATTATTGAATTAAATAGGAAACCATACGTAAGCTTTGGAGCTTAGTGCACGCATGATCAAGGTTCAAGAACTCGGTTTTGAGGTCAATTTCGATCAGCCTCGAAATCGAGTTGGCCCAAGTTTCGACCGAAACCAGGTTGAAACTTGGGATTTTTCGTGGGTCAACTCAAAACCTAGATTTCAAGGCCCATAAGTTGTGTTTTGGTCCTGATTTGTTTTGTGTAGCCTATTTTGACCATTTGACACCTATCCCCTCAATTAGGTTAAAAAAAAAAAAAATCTAAAATGATAGTGTGTTGTGGACCCAATTGCTAGTGTACTCTTAATGTTATTGCACAATATTATGAAACTTTATTTATGTCTAATATCATTAGTAAATGAAATCATTTACTTAAGATATTATTCATAAATAAGCAATCACCCCCCATTTGAATCCAATAAAAATAGTTTAAAATCCAAATTCTAGAAGAATAAAAGACAACTTTCAGTTCAAGAACAAAAACTGAATTTCTGATGGCAGAGGCGATTTTCAATTTTCAAATGATAAGACATTTTCACCAATCTAAAAATTCCATAAACGTTACTAAAAACAAAGAGTGCCAAAATAATCTTTTGTTTTGATATCCAAAAATTTATTTCCATTCAGATAACTTTAAACAACATTTGCGTTCTCCAAACAAGGTTTGACCGGATTATAACTCTTTCAATATAACTCAGATTTGTTGCAAAGCTAGCATAATTAATTTTCTAATAAATCTGAGATTAGTTGAGTGACTTGAGTCTGAGTTATATTGAAGGAGTTACACTCTGGTCAAACTTTGTTTGGAGTACGGAAATTCTGTTTAAAGTTGCCTAAATGAAAACAATTTTTTGGTCATCAAAACAAAAGATTATTTTGATGGACTCTTGGTTTTTAATGTTGTTTTACTCTAATAAGATTTATGAAATTTTTAGATTGGAGAAAAAGTCTAGCATTTGAAAGTTGAAAATTGCCATTGTGATCGAAAATCCACCTTTTGTTTTTGAACTAGAAAGTTGACTTCTTATCCTTTTGGAATTTTAATTTTGGATTATGTTCATTGGATTCAAATGGGGTGTTTGCATCTTAAGTAAATGAAATATAAAGAATAAGGAACATTTGCTTTTCTGACTTGTAAGGCTGACCAAACTTTGAGTGTTGAAACCTGTCTGTTTATAAGGTGGAAAATTAGTTTCGGTCAAAACCGTCGAGCTTTGATACATCTTGGAATTAAGCCCTCATTTTGTTTCAACCATGGTCAAAACTTAGATATCTCGATTGAGACCACTAGTTTCAACCGAGATTTAGAACTATGCCCATGATGGAGATACCCCTACCATACCAATCCTGAATTTTGTGTTTACTGATGGAACTTATATGCCCCTGGTTAAAGATTGAGATTTCTTTTCCTTTTCAATGATTGGGTCTCTTTTCACCACTTGTTAGGGGGGAGGGGAAGATACATATGACAAAAGGATATGATATTGTACCACTATCTAGTCCTTCTGAAACAAAAGAAGCAAAAATCATATAACTAGTGTTTTGATGGCTTGAACTAAAGTGTGTTCACAGTACCCTGAACCTTACTCATTAGTTGTAGTAATTTAATAACTAGTGAAAATGGATTTTTATTATTCAGGGTTTGTATGTTTTGTAGGGAGATAGTGGAGAATTGGAAAGTAGCGATGGATCAGCAAAGTCGGATGTTGCTCAGTCTTCAGAACAATCAAAACGGCCATTTAGAAAAGGTATGATCACATTTCAACTACTGTTTTGTTGCTATGATGGCCTTCTATATTGTGGTTACTACAAGTTAAATGATTTTTATTTATGTTGATTAAATCACAAGACACTTGTTCTCGTGATTGATCGGTGAGGGAAGCACTTCTTGACAGCCCTAATCTCATGTGTCAGCCTAATTGGTCCACACCACAATTGGTTGGGAGAGTTCCTTATTCAGTCCTGTCCTGATCCAACAAATTTTGCTGCCTATAGAGTAAATGGAGGCAATAATTGTTTCGCTGAGTCCACCTTTTATGTCCTTGGAACAACACTAGTTATTGTCTACTTATTTTTCTACTCTGTGTCTTTCAAGGATTGTTGTGGGCCATTAATTAAAATTTGGTAGGAGGTGGGATTGCTAGTCTTTGAGGGAGTCACACAATTATCACTGTCAAAGTCATCCCCTGCTGTTGGCTGTCTATCTTGTTGAATACTATGTTGAAATTATTGGCAAAATTGACCAACCTTAATGAGAGGCAAAAGAGGAGAGAAAAATGAAGAGAGAGACAATGAGGAGAGAGAAAGTGTATGGGGCCCACTGCTGATGTGGACAGTAGCTGTGATGATGATGTGGTGGGAGCAATGAGGAGAGAGAAAGTGATGAGGTGGCATCTCAAGGTGAGGTGACAACCAGCCACAGGCCATGTGGCACAGCCATGCAGCCACATGGCAGCAGCAGCAGGTCCACGGCCAGCCATGAAGCCATGCCATGCCATGCCATGCCATGCCATGCCACATGCCAAGGGCAAGGAGCACCGCAAGCTCCCAAGGCAGCAGTAGCACCATTAGTGGCACCAGCTGTATGCGAAGGCTTTTAAGCCAACAAGAGCCCCGTACACGCACAATGGCAGAGCAAGTCACCTTGAAAAATCGACTAAGTGTCGACCTTGCCGCCAATTGTTCGATCTATTGCTAGGAGAGAGAACTTTTCTCTTGAGACACAATATGCACAAGTATAGTCAATACGGAGGCCATTTGTTATGTTCTCAGGGGCATTTGCGGCAAGATATAAGGAAAAGGAATCAAGATCAAAGGCTATTGATGAGACATGTCGGCTCAATGCTGATCTGACGGCTCAAATCAAAGCGCACAAAGGCGGAGGATTGTTGTTCCGTCAGATTTTCCTGCGTGAATCCTGATTGGTCGAAGCTCTTTTATATGGTGTGATGCACTACCATAGTTGTCAAGGCGACAAGGCGATCCAAGGCGTTTGGGCCATCCTGGGCGCTAGCGCTAGCACCCCTAGGCGTTGCCTAGGCGACCAAGGCTTCCAGGCATTTTTTTATTTCTAAAATATTAATGTTTATATATATGCAACATTCTACATAAATAATCAACATTTAAGACATAACTTAATTAATATGTGGTGTGGACCCAAGTTTACTAATGTACACTAAGACCTGAGATTGTGTCTAGAGTTAAGTAAACAATTATTTATGACTAACATTTGCGTACTTTTTAACGATTTGATCGGAGCGTAATTCCTTTAATATAGTTCGATTCAAGCAATCTCGAGCGTTGCAAAGCTAGCATATCGCTTTCCAACAAATCCGAGATTGCTTGAATCCAAATTATAATGAAGGAGTTACACTCGGTCAAACCTTGTTCGAATACGGGAATGCTTGTTTTAAAGTCGTCTGAATGTAAATTATTTTTTAGGCATCAAAGCAAAAGATTATTTTGGCGCACTCTTAGTTTTTAGTGATGATTTATTATAATAAGATTTATAGAATTTTTATATTTAGAAAAAAGCCTAGCATTTAAAAGTTGAAAATCGCCCTCGCACCCAAAAATATGGTTTTTGTTCTTGAACAGGGGGTTGACTTTTTTTCCTTCGAATTTGAATTTTAGACTATTTTTATTGGTTCAAATAGGGGTATTTGCTTATTTATGAATAATATCTTAAGTAAATGTAAACATTTCTTAAATGATATTAGTCATAAATAAGTACTTCCTGATAAATGTTGTTCCGCCTGGCCTGGACGACTGCCTTTCTCATGTACACAAGGCGCCCTGGCGCCCAGGCCTGTACAAACCGCCCGGACGCCTAGGCGACGCCTTGACAACTATGCGCACTACATGGAATACCTAGGGGCTATGGTGTTGCGCACATGTATGATTTGTTGGCGCGATTGGATTCCTTTCCTCCCGTGAATTCAAATCAGTGATTAAGATTTGATGGCCTACATTTTACCCACTGTTTAGAAGCATATGCAACGGGTGAGGATCCAGCTGCTGGCGGGTGACGAGCCGCATGTCACTAGTTTCTTTATGGATCAATCTGATCCATCAGATTTGCTTTCACTGTTCCCAGTTCATTTTAAGGGCTTTTGAAGCCCAGTTTTTTAGTGTGGGCTTGAAAATGTAAAGGGAAATTTTGAGAGGCTTTTTGAGTGCCTTGAGATTGTCAAGACACCCATCAAGTGTTTGTGAAAATGCCTCTATGATATGGAAGCTTAGATGATGCTTCAAGGGGAGAATTTGTGACACCGGTGGCAAGGTTTCTTCAAACAATTGAATTACTCTCTAAAGGTAATTCTCTCATCAAGATCCTCAGCCCATTAGATGCCTAATAGATCAGGTGTTTGTGAAAATTCCTATTAGAGCTAGTTGCTTGTAATTTGGGAGGGTTTTGTAATCTTTTTATAAAATTGGTGATTGTAATCACCGGCAAGTTGGGGTTTGTCCAGTGAGGAGCTGCAGCCCTAGCCTTTGTGCTGTACTATCAAAGGTTGAAGTAGGTGTTGTGGCACCTTGGTTGTTGTAACAACTTAAAAGAGGAGTGTATTGAGTAAATATGAAGCCCAAGAGGGGCATTACTTCGTGGATGTAGCCCTCACACAATGTGGAGGTGAACCACATAATTTGCGTGTTGTGTGGTTGTGCTTGTGGATGTTTTGGAGTGTTATTGGTTTTGCAGGATGGGTGTGAACATGCCGGTTGGCGTAGCCACGTTGTGGTTGTGAGGTGGCTGTGCACATGCTTGTGTGGCTACATTCTCTACTCTGAATTTTTGGATTGCCGTCTAAGTTGGGTAAAATTTGAATCACCCCCCCCCAACCCAGTGTTGAAGCCTAAAATATCATATCTAACATTGCTTCCTCAAATTCATTGCTAGCCTTCTCCAACCACCACTTTATGCCTCCCTTCATGAGGGCAGGCATGCCCCTAGACACATCAACTGGAACGTTAGTGTGTTGGGCTACATCTAGTACCCTAGTGGCTGTGTTGGGCTACATCTAGTACCCTAGTGGCCCCACCTCCAATTATTTTTTCCCACAGTAATTGCACTGTGATTTGGTTTCTATAATTCTCAAAGGGCACTCAACCAAGTCTTTTCCAACTGAATGGTGTGGGCTGCACTTATCCTGTTTGGCCATTCAACTCTGTTTCCAATACATGAATCTGATTATCTGAAGAGAAAATAAATGCTGCTTTTCCAGACGTCTTTTGCTGATTAGGAATCGGAAATGTAGAAGGGTGAACTGCAAAGGATAGGTTGAGAGTTGCAATCACTTGATGTTATATGTATTTAATCCACTTTTTTTTTTTTTTTTTTTGAGGACCTTATGGTCCTGCTTTTATATCTTTATGCTTGTAATTGTGAGATAAATTCTCTTATTTTTATCTCTTTGATGCTTGGCAACAAATATTTTGTTTGAAAGCCAGATGTGCTTTTGTATTTGGTTGGAACTTTTTATTCTTGACTTTGACACTCGCAATATGCATGTATTGTTCTACTTACTTTCATCTTTTTCCAGGGGATCGGGTGAAATATGTTGGGCCTTCTGTACGCGTGGAAGCTGATAACAGGTTTTTGTCAGTTCTTTTTCGTCATACAATATGCATTTATTATGGATGATTGCTTTTGACTCTTGAAATGCTGTAGCTTTGGGACCTTTATTTTTCCCTCTTTTTTCCCCCCACTTTTACAATGCTGTAGCCTTGACACATGCTTTTTTATTTTTCTTCTATTCATATCTCCTCTCTCTCTAAAATATTATACGTAAGTTTGGGAACTGTTCTACTGTGTTGACTGGATGACTAGCGGCTTAGGAAAGACACTATTGTGATCACTACTGAAGTGCCTAATTGCTACTCCCTTCCTTTTTATTTGAAATGAGCAGCCACGATTTCAGTAATGAACTAGCATGGTCAGGCTATGTGAATGTGAGAAAACACTAACCCAACAAACATGAAAGCACCACATCAATAAATATGTTACATTCGCTACTTTGCTGCAATGGGAAATGAGGCCTTATTTGAATTGATACACATCTGATGCCATCCTTGGCTAATTCATGCTCAAGTGTGTTGCTCAGTTTTGGGGCTGCAACTGGAATGAGGTCTGTTGATTTGGCTGGTAGGAACTAAACTTTTTATATGTTGAAGTCTCTAAGGACTTGCTGCTGTTGCGATGCGGGATCCTGGGTTGAAAACCCTGATTAGATCCGCTAGTAGGCCCACCCAAATAATAAGCAAGCTTGATTCAGATAATAGTGGCAGAATCGTAAATAAGTCCAAAACTCAAACAGTAATGACACTTCTGTAAATAATCAGAAATCTGATATAACTCCATATAACCAAACAATACTTCGGGACTGATTTGGAATTAGAAATAAAGAAATAAGATTTAAACAGTTTTACTTTATAAAGTAAGGGCAATACTGGAAAACAGAAATAATCTTGATCTTCTTCAAGCTTTCGACAGAACAAGAGGCGGAAGACCAGGTTTGGATTGAAGAGGAAGAACTTCTTCCATAGACATCCGATGGAGCTCAAACTTCAGGTGAAGGTTCGCAGGGACTAGAGCTATTGTTTCGAACCTGTATTGGCACCACCCGATGAAGATCCAAACAAGGAAAAATTCCCGAAATAGTTCTTGGTGGAAAGAGAGAGGAAATTGGAGTTGCAGGTTTCAGTTCCTAATGTTGAGAGGGTTTCCGGTCATGGGTTTAGGGGGTCTAGGTCGCCTATGGAAGGGGAACAATCACCCCAAGTTTCAAGGGAAAAGAGAAAGGGATGAGGGAGATGAGAGACCTTTGGTGGGGCTGAGACTATCACCAGAACAAGGGAGGGTTAGGAAGAAATAAGAAGAAGTACGAAGGGAAGAAGAAGAGAGGAAATCAGCCAAAGGAAGGGGTTGTTCATGAGCGTTCTGTCTTCAGTCAGACAAGTCTTTATCTCTGTAGTGGATTGAGAGTAGCAAAAATCATCGCAGAGAAGAAGGGAAAAGAGAAAGAAAGTGCACACACTTCACTTCTGCCCGTAGGCCATTAAAACTGAATATCAATTCATTCTTTCTTTTCTTCAAATCTTCTCTATTGATTGCTCTATTACATGCCTCTTTATAAAGGAAATAACATTCCTAAACTAATTTGAAGTAAACTTAGAAAGTAAATAACATCTTTATGAAATAAAATCTAATCTCTATGGCATAAAATAGAAATTATAAATAAGGAAATCTAATACTAAAACTTTCTATTCTAATTAATCATCTACCAACCCTTTCCAGACCAAAAGGTTGGTTTGGGTTTGTGCCGGTTCAGGTTTGGCTTGGGTAGCCAAATTGGCTCGTGTCGATCCATCCATGACACTGCTACTGCATCATGTTGGTTCTTTCAATCCACATGGTTGAGTCACGTAGTGCTAGTAATCTAACTTGCATCCTTGTAGACAATGCTATACCTTAACATGTTACTCTCTGCTTTACCTGTATATTGAACTCTTCTCTTCCCTGAAGATCTGAATGGACAACTAGGATATTACCATGATCTTTTAGTGCTCAACATATCCCTAATGGTGTTGGGTTCCCCAATGAACTGCCATCAAGATAAGATTTAACACTCCATGAGTGAAGTCGAATCCATTAAGGATTGATTCGTGGAAATGAATGGTCGATTGGTTGTGACTTGTGAGTGAATGATAACGTGCCAATTTTTTTGATTGGTTCCCTATGAAATATGGATGCCATGAAAGATGTCAAAGTTTGATGCTTTTAAAGCTGGACTTATAACCATATTGTCATTGATTTGTTAGTGATTCTGAAAAGGATCCCTACCATTCTTATTGTTCCTTTCACCCTACAAGCGTCAAACTCCTTTGATTAGGTTGTACCTTAATGACATGGTATGTCTTGACTCAACATGTTTGGATGTTGAGTGTAGGCACCAAGGCCTAATGGCGAGGGTTGTCCCCACCTGATGCGCGCCCTTGGGTTGGTGAACCGTGCCTTGATCGGGTCCCGACTGACTGTCGAATATGTAATGGTCATGCAATTCGCATTCCTCGACCGAGATTGAGGATGGAAGGGAAGAGTCGGCACCTGGAATTGGGATCCAGGTCCCGATGAGTGACTCAGCTTGTGATTGTCCTCTCAAACTGCCTACTTATTTTTATCAAGTTATCAGGAATCAAGTCAAACATAATTCTGACAAGAAATTGTTTTGGTGAGAGATTTGGGTAAGGGTCAGGTTATAGATATGGGAAGGTGTTAGACACTCATTTCGCCTGGTCCAAGCCTTTCTACTAGATGCTGTAGGTAGTGTATTCTTCCAAATGCATTGCCTAACCGTATGTTTCCATCTTAAGAAATAAGTGTGTACATCGTTTACTAAAGCTTGCTTATAATAATTTGGAGAAGTACTGTATACTTCCCTAACAATGGTGGTTTCGTTAACCTTAGTGGGACGTGGGGGTTGCAAGGGGGGAGGGGCGGAACCATCGGCCAAAATTTTATACTAAGGGTTGTTGATGCAGGAGCTGACAATGATCAATGGTGCTCCCAAAAGTACCATCGCAAGCATAAGAAAACTAGCCCTTAGGGATGTACTCTATCAGTAGGTCAATAATCAGTATAGAAGTTTACAGAAATGAACTATTAAAGAAAATTAACTAAAGAAGAGTAGAAGGCAATACCTAAGGTAGACTTTAGATGAGGGTCGAGAGGCAAGGGTTTTAAGGGAGGCTACTACTCTTCCTCTCTTGCTAGGAAGAACCAGACAATCTAAAGTCTTTTTTTTTTTTTTTTGAGTGTTTGGGGGGTGGGGTGTGATTCCAATTGTTTTTCGTTGTGTTTGAAACCAAGGGAGAAGGCCTATTTATATGCATTCCCAGATTTGGAAACGGTGGCGTTGCGGTCACAACACAGCATCACGAGGGAGGTATGGGCATGGGCTTGGATGTGGTTCATAGATAGAACTTGCATCGCTCAACACTCTTAGAGTGGTCACATCATTGCCGCGGGCCACAAAAATGACCGCTGCCCCACGGGCTTGCTGCGAGGCCAAATGGTCATTTGAAGCTGGGTTTTCCAAAGATACGGTTGGTTTGGTAACCGAATCGGCTATTGATCTTTGCCTAAGTGCATGGATGAAGCTATGATCTTAGCCTTGGCTATAGTTGGGACGAGTTTCTACCTCATAAAGCTTGGGCCATAAAGCTTGGGCCAAAGACCGGGGGGAAGTTTAAGAGAGATGGGGAGACCCAACAGTTGCCGGTTGGGACGGGGATAAGCTTGCTTCTTCACCTTCTTATCCCCCCCCGGCCCTGATGCAGTAGCAGTGTCATGGATGGATCGACACGAGCCAATTTGGCTACCCAAGCCAAACCTGAACCGGCTTAAACCCAAACCAACCTTTTGGTCTGGAAAGGGTTGGTAGATGATTAATTAGAATAGGAAGTTTCAATATTAGGTTTTTTTATTTATTATTTCTGTTTTATGCCATAGAGATTAGATTTTATTTCATAAAGATGTTATTTACTTTCTAAATTTACTTCAAATTAGTTTAGGAATGTTATTTCCTTTATAAAGAGGCATGTAATAGAGTAATCAGTAGAGAAGATTTGAAGAAAAGAAAGAACGAATTGATATTCAGCTTTGATAGCCTACGGGCAGAAGTGAAGTGTGTGCACTTTCTTTCTCTTTTCCCTTCTTCTCTGCGATCATGAACAACCCCTTCCTTTAGCTGATTTCCTCTCTTCTTCTTCCCTTCGTACTTCTTCTTATTTCTTCCTAACCCTCCCCTGTTCTGGCGACAGTTCCAGCTCCACCGAAGGTCTCTCATCTCCCTCATCCCTTTCTCTTTTCCCTTGAAACTTGGGGTGATTGTTCCCCTTCCATAGGCGACCTAGACCCCCTAAACCCATGACCGGAAACCCTCTCAGCATTAGGAACTGAAACCTGCAACTCCAGTTTCCTCTCTCTTTCCACCAGGAACTATTTCGGGAATTTTTCCTTGTTTGGATCTTCATCGGGTGGTGCCAATACAGGTTCAAAACAATAGCTCTAGTCCCTGCGAACCTTCACCTGAAGTTTGAGCTCCATCGGATGTCTATGGAAGAAGTTCTTCCTCTTTAATCCAAACCTGGTCTTCCGCCTTTTGTTCTGTCGAAAGCTTGAAGAAGATTAAGATTAATTCTGTTTTCCAGTATTTCCCTTACTTTATAAAGTAAAACTGTTTAAATCTTATTTCTTTATTTCTAATCCCAAATCAGTCCCGAGGTATTGTTTGGTTATTTGGAGCTATATCAGATTTCTGATTATTTACAGAAGTGCCATTACAGGTTGAGTTTTGGACTTATTTACGATTCTGTCACTATTATTTGAATCAACCTTGCTTATTATTTGGGTGGGCCTACTAGCGGATCTAATTAGGGTTTTCAACCCAGGACCCCGCATCACACCCCCAAAAGAAAAAAATCTTCCTTGTCAAGAGAGCATAGTTGTCAAGGCGTCGCCTAGGCGCCCAGGCTGCTTTGGGTCGCTTTGGAAAATTGGGCGCCTCGACCAAGACGCCCAGTTAGGCCTCCATCGCCTTGGTTCGCCTTGACGCCTTGACAACTATGCAAGAGAGCACTTCTATAATCATCATTGCCGGGTTGGGGGGGGGGGAGGTGGCTGACCCCGAAGAAAGTTTGATGCCAAAAGGAAAGCACCAGTTCCGGTGAAGATCTCAAGGAAGTGGTTCTAGATTCTTCTCGCCACAAGCTGTGAATGAACAGGTGAGCACAGCTCACCATCTTTAAGACAACTTTGCAAACCTTTGCCTTCTTATTTGAAGTACAAGTGGTGACTGATTGACTTGCCACAGTAAGATCTTGTATTCTGGATGTGCAGGAATTTTCCAAATTATTTTGGAAGAGAGAGGTTGGTGAGGGAGGGTTCAATTTGTAATGAAAAGAGAGAGTATGCCTTTCGAAGCAGGAGCCAAAGGGAACCTTTTTAAAAGAAATTTTGATTAATAGATGGCCCCTAGTTGCTCTAAACCTGTTAGATTTCTTCTAAGACCTATATTTCTCATTCTTGTTCCTATGCCTGAGTTACTAAAGAGCTATCACCATATCCTCCAACAATCAAGCAAACTTTACAATGACTCGATCTTGGGAGTAGGTTTCCTCACCAAATATATCCCAAAGTATGACTATTGGACCATTGCCAACCTCTAATACCTCAGAATCTGGAGCAACCTAAATTCTAAATTACTTTTCCACATGGGCTTTGCTAAACTCTAACCTCACCTTATTTATTACTGCATTTTGAATAAGTTGCTTGTGCCACAATGCTTGAGGTTCCCTTCGGAACTTGAATTGTCTGCTTATAGATACTGTGCTGTTTGAGTGCCTAATCTGTTGGAAGATTCAGCTGATTGCATTGGATATCCTGTTTGCTGTAATGTAATATGAGCTAGAATGAAAATTCTTTCCGATGTGGATTTTGTTTTTTTTTTTTTTTGGGGGTGGAACATGCGTTTGAATTCTTGGTGTGGGAATTTCAACTGAAGGTAACTTTTTCATGATGATATTGCATCAAAAGGTGCTCTTCTTGGCCTTCATGCTATGATCAACCTCTAGATAGGATAGTAGCTGGCATTGAAGTCTGCTGGTTTTTGTCTTGTTATCCTATGAAGCATGGCCTTTTGAGTCTTTTTCTTTTAAAGCGGATAACAAGAGAGGAGTTTTGATCAGAAAGAAAGAAAAAACAGGAGCATGTGGAGCAAGGCCAAAAGTACCAGGCCCAAGGTTTATAAAAATAGTCCTTTTGAGTTTTAAAGGAATACGTCATTCATACAACACTCCAGACGGAGCTCTCTAATTTATCCACACTATTCTAATTCTTTGTGTAACATCATTCTCTATTTGTCCATCTTCATTGAATCTAAGTACCTACAATTTTCACTCTGTTATCTTCCTATCGTCAGTGTTCTTCATCCCACTTTCAATCCTATTGTTACTAAAGTTACTAACCATATACTATGTTTCTTCTACTTATCTTAAAATCTTTTAATTCCAAGATTGATTTCCGTAATTCCAACTTTGCATCTATCCGTCCTTTTGTTTCATCCGCTAAAACAATATCATCAATAAAAAACTTACACCAAGGGATTTGATCTTGAATGTCTTTAGTCAGCTCATCTATGATTAATGCAAATAAATACAGGCTAAGAGCTAATCCTTGATGTAATCCGATTGTAATTGAGAATTCACTACCCTATCCCAATCACTACCATTAATACATATACAATTCCAAAAATTAAACCCATGATGTCAAGCTTAATGAATGTGGAACAGCTTTCTGATTTTAACACCGGAGAAATGCCAGACACAGTCTAGTGTCTTCCGCTGTAAATTCTGATCCTCTATCTGATGGAAGTGTCTCAAATATACCCAGTAGCTTTGGAAAGTGTGTTAGACCAGCTTGCAACATGATGTTAGAGATTTAAATTGTTTTCAGCTTTATGCCTCTCTTCTATCAGAGTGAATAAGTGGAGACCTGATCTAAATCATTGGTCCTTCGACTTCCGTAATGGAGGACTTTTAGAGTCTGTTTCGGACAAAAAATCATGAGAGATACCAGTTTTGATTTCCCAACAAGTTGGTCTCTGAAGCTTCAGTCTAGTACTTAACCTTATACCATCTAATTCCTACAAATTGCAACCAGTATGGTGGTCCATGAGGCATTTCCAAGAGTAACACCCTCTGGATCCACTTTGAGGTTGGTTCACCTGCAGAACAATCTAGAGTAAATATTCCTCTTAATGGATCTCCTCTACCAAGGATTACCCAACCCTTTGATACATGTCGTTCTAAACTATAAAGTATATGTATAAAGGAATATTTTCCTATCAAGGCATTACTCCCCTGATTTCGACTACTACAATGAAATACATAGAAATACATGGTTGTGTGCAATCTTTGGATCTGTTGTATGAGTAACCACTAACTTGTTATTCAACTGCTGGTTTCATGATGTTATCTTTTGTGCTTGTTAAGTCGAGTGAGGCGGACTTTTCTTGTCATTCTATTATAGGTAGTTTTGATTAAATTATATGCACATTTGAAATAGAATACATGGTGAAACAGAATTGTTGTGATGTTGCTTCATGTGTAATCTGGGTCTAGCTCTTTTTTTTGTTTTTTTTTCCCAAGGATCTGATTTGGATAATACATTGATGGTGTTTAAAAAATGAAGAAGGTAGTGTCACATTGAGGTTTTAAGAACTGTAGCCAATCTGTTGAATGGCGATAGTTGGCTTCCATCGAGGGTCTTTTCATAGGTGTTTTTGTTCAGATCCTCCTTAATCATTATGTCATCACCAATGAGCATGACTTTGCCCAAGCGTCATCATTAACATATATGTTGCATCACAGGATCATATTGGGGAAAATACCAACTTCTGATGGTCCAACAAGTGCTTATACCATCATTCGTGGCAGGTGGGTTGGTAAGTCTTCGTGATATATAAAGGACAACTGTTGGGTTCAGTGTTGAATCACATCTTGCTCTTGATACTTTTAACTCTATTATTATTTCTGTTTCATTTTGTTTGCGAGGATTTGAGACATTTCTTTGTTTATTTGATAGTTATTGATAGTAAATCTATGATGCTTGGGAATAGTTTGAGAGCTGGTAGGTTCGTCCACTCTCCAAGATCCTTGGATGACATTACCAATTGTGCCCTTGAGCAGTGCATATCTGCTCATCTTCATGTGTATAAGAAATTGTAGATGCTCAATGCTTTTTAGAACCTAAATAAATCCTATCCTGTTGGGATGTATAGTAGCAAAGTGGTGGCAAAAAGGGTTTCAACACATCCAATTCATAGATCCTTCTTTGCTACAGGATCTCTACACAGTCCAAACCCAAATTTAACCTTTAACAACAAACAGGAGTAATTGAAATTGAACAAATAATTTGCCAACTTCAAATCTATCCAATAGAATGCTTCAAAACTTCAAAACAATGGTCCTTAGGATATGATGAACAATATTCCAGAAGATGAGCTTGATCCAACGGGTGGGATCAAAACCAATCTTACCCATAGGTCTCAAACAGGTATTTTAATAGAACTAGAATTGTATAACAGTAGAAAAAATTACTTATCTTAGAATCCAGCTGTTGGAAGGTCTTCAAACTTGAAGGGGAAGTACTCTAGGATGTGTTTAATAACATACCAAAATTTGAAGGTGATCCCACCATGGAGGAAGAAGTTATGAATTTTCGAAAAACCACTATTATCTGAAAACGGGAATAAACAAAATAGGAGTTTCTACTCTGGCCAACTCTCTCTACTGCCGCCAATCCTTCCTTATAGTTTGAAAAATTACATCAATTTGGAAAGACAATTAATTGAAAAATAAGAAACTAAAACTCCCTTTATAAAGTAGGAAGTTTCTTACAAAATAATAGGAAAATTCCTAAAACTAGAAAATAGGAAAGTTTCCAAAACTTCTAAGAAACTAGATTTAAGGAAAATCTTAGTCTCTAAGTAATTGAGATTTCCTAAACTAACTAACCTACACTTTAGGAAACTAAATAGCATCACTAACCAATTAGGAGACAAAATAAACTCCTAACAAAAAAATATAGAGTTGGCGGTATACTCTATAATTGGCGGTAAAAAGAGATCTCTAAAAGAGATCTTGGCTCTTGCTTCTGGCTGGAGTAGGTTTGGTTGGTTGCTCTTAATTGGGCCAGGCCCAACTCTTGATCTGCATCACAAAGAGTATTTGTACCAGGTGAAAATAACTAATATCATCTTCCTCCCTTAAGTTAGAGCTTTAGGGTTATGCTGCTTAATAAAGTAGTTTGATTGATCAATTACCACCTTTTTACTACTTACATGTAACACATTGTGGTCCATACTCTTTTTAATTGCATATATAATAAACTGTGAACTTTATCATGGTTAGCTCTTCATATAAAGATAGGGATGCTTGAAAGAGAGATTTTGTAACATTGGACGTATTTCTAGCAACCTTAGTAAGTGTTAATGTTATAGAATACTCTTTCTGTTGCCCTATGATTGATGTATTTTCTGTAAATTACTGCTTATGATCCAGGATATGGATATAAGTGTCTCATATAGGAGACTTCTGTTGATTTCATGGTCTCCGTCATGACCCTTGTGCTTTGGAAATAATTGAGAACGAACCCGAGTTACTTGTTACTTATTTTGGAGAGTATTTCCCTCAGCAGTTCCTCAAGGATTTAGTTATGGCTTTGTTTATCTGGGCTAGTTTTTATGGGAGTAAGTTGAAATCAATCAGATCCTCCTTTTTTTTTTTTTTTTTTTTTTCCTTTGGAAATTCTTGCAGAAGTCAGTACATTAATGAGACATGTTACGAGGAGACGCTAGTTTTCTATGTATAGGTAAGATGGCCATTACATAGTCAGTGTATGGATAGATGGGAAGGTCTGGATAGGCCATGAGTCAATTTCTGGACTTAAATTCATACACACACACACTCTCTCTCTCCCATGTATGTCCATGCACGCCTTCGTAGTCCTGTGCACCCTTTTGTAGCCCTGAAGTTCTCAGCCAGATAATTCCAAGAAACTAATTACTAAATAGGGATTTGTTGTACCAGTTTTTCTGTACTAGCAGGTAAGCAGGAAGGGTGATTAGAGGAAGAACTGTATTTACAATATGCAATTTACCTTTTTTTTAGGAGGATCCGAGGATGTGATTACATTGTGGGAAAACTTCACCCACACCCCTGTAGTTTGGCTTAATAATACCCACCCACCTTTTTTTCGCGATAATGTCACTAACACCCCTTACGGAAACATGGTTCAGTCAGACCCCCTCCGTTAGGTGATGGCCGTTAATTGATGATGTGTCACCATCCTAAACTATTTAATGGCAACTACCCCTTAAAACTCTTCTTTCTTGCTTCACCCAGGATCTAAGCTCATCTTGAATGACCCCGATGAAGAAAACTCTTAAATCTTTGGATTGAGAATGGATTTGGTCTTTGTTGTTGTTCTCTAGGTTAGAATATCGAAGAATTTGTGCGGTGAGTGAGATTCTGCTATAAGAACACAGAAGAATTGACTCCAGTTCTGGGAGAACTGAGGCAGCAATCCTCGAAGACAGAAGGTGGAACAGGGGTCGACCCTCCAAGTCAAACCTCCCAGTAGGCTGGTGAATGTGTCGGCATCTGGAAGTGAGAGAGAGAGAGGGACACATCTGGAAGTGCTAGAGAGGGATTAAGGCTCTCTAGCTCATGAAATCGATCATCTTCTTCAAGATGCCGCAGAGATCAAATCTCGAATCTAACCTGTACAAGACGAGTCATTTTCAGCATAAGAATGACCAGATATTTTAGGGTTTCTGTTATGGTAATTTATCTTCTTCTAATCTTTTCTTTTTCCCTGATCTGGTCTAATGTAATTACGGGCTCTCATATTTTGAGATTGATTTCTTTTATCCCTTCCTTTTTCAGCCTGGGAATCTCGGCATCAATTATCCTACCCTAGACGATTTGATTCCTAGAATTTTCATCTCCAACAAAGCTCCCCTTCTGTAAGAACGGAACTTGCAACCAGATCAGCCCTATGTTCTTCCAATGTCTTCAGCCCTATGTTCTTCCGCAAGACATTGTTTCAGCAGTTCATTCTTGGATCATTAATTGATTGTTTGGATAGGTATAACTTTTGTTCGTCATATCCGAGGGTTGCAATTCATCATCTGGAGTTTCAAATTGATCAGAGCTCTCTTGAGTGAGTTCGTCCCATCAAAACCATTCTCGTTTTTCACCTTCTCCATTCTGTCGAGAGATTGAAGACACCCTCTTGTTTTAATTAAGGAACATGAATGATTTGAATACAGGGGATAGTTCTCAGCAAAATCCCCCACTTCCCATTTGAAACCTTGCATTCTTTTCTTTTCACTTCAATCCTCTTCGCCACCATCTGAAACTTCAGTTATCTGGTATAAATGATCAGATTTCCTCCCATTTGTAACTGTAAACTCATTCTCCTTATTCACAACCCTCTCAATATCTGAAATCACCTGAATCCACAGCATTCCCAGTAGAATCATGTGATTCCCTGAAATGAGAATCTAAAAGAAATGATTTGTTTACCTTACTCCCGGTAAGGTTTCTACTGAATGGTAGCAACCCACTAAATTTGATGGGTAAAAGACCTGGATTAAGAGAGAATGTGTTGAACAGGAGACGAGTTTCTTGAGCGATTGAAGGATTGTCTATGAGAACCAGATAGAGGAGGAGTAGAGGATAAGAATGGAGGAAGAGAAACCAAAGGAGAGAAGAAGAAGTCGGAGCTACAAGAACGCATAGAGATAGGCGACGATCTCGGTGGTAGGTCGACACCCTTGATCTCTGTTCCAATAACTCCGATTGCTCATCTCTGCGGAGTCTTGAATTGTAAAACCAATGCAGGCTCCAGTGCACAACTGAAGCACTAACAAGAACATGTTTGTGTTTCTTGTTCTTACATTCAGAGAAGAGGTGTGCCGGAGAAGAGAGACATTGCTGGAGATATTCCAGATCACTTTTCCCTCTTTGGAACGATTTGCAAAAATAAACAGGGAAAATTCCTAAATCGAAGTGAATGGTGTTGGGGTAAAGAGGTTTTTTAACTTTTCTGACAATCTACTTAACGTTTGGGTGGGCGTGGCTGAAATTTTCCCTTACATTTTTTCAATGAGACTTGGGATCCTTTTGTTATTTTGTATTCCTAGAAAGACTGGTTCCTTCTAATTTCAGTAACAGCATGACCTTGGATATTTGGCCTGTTCTGTTTATCTGGTGGAGTGCCTTCTGTTGTCTTTATAACGGTAATTTGTTACAGAGACTTATGCCTGTAATGGGTTTTGATTTTGAAGTGCTGGATAGTTGGCATTGCTTGACTGATGCCCAAACTTATCACAGGAGTGGTATCACCTAGAATTAGTCGTCAGATTTTTGTGCGCTCTTTGATACCTTTAAGATTTTTTTATTCTTAATTAAATAAAATACTTGCCATTTTAAGAACAAATTTAGGTTTGTTCTGAACTGAGTTTGTGGTTGTTGAATAATCAAAACTTGTTTTATTCTATGTTTGCTCAATAGAATTTAGGACATCTTTTCAAGCTGAAATAAAAGTTGGTTAGTGATTGTCAATTCTGAAACAATTGTGGACAAATAAGTAGACGTTACTGTGGAAAACATTGAAATGTTTTAAGTAAATTTTCAATATCCTTCACTTGGATGAATTTTGGACCCATCTGGTTAGAAAGTAATGTGAGGATGGCTGATGTTTGAATTTCCAGTAGGAGAAGCTTGAAGGTTATGCATTGGGTTTTCTTCATTGTTATGGTGCAATCTTCTTTCAAGCAGCTGCTTTTGTTTTGTTGTTGCGACATAATTGGCATGCTGTTACCACTTCATTAATTCGAGGTTAAATTTTCTTGATGTGATACATTGGATCAGAAAGATGCCTGTGTTCTATGGATCTTCTCTATGAAATTCCCCATGTTTTCTGCTGATCAAACTTGTCAAAGAGAAATAACTAGTCATGGTTTGGGTTTGATTAATTGTCCCTTATTGGACTTGTTGGTTATGGTTTGTTTGGCTTTGTTCTTTGGAGATCTGTTCGTGTTTGATGAAGCTATATTAATGATAGTCTTTGCTAGGACATAGCAAGCCACTGTCCGGTTCTCTAAATAATCGCAATAGTTTCATATACACATCACTTGTTTCTTTTTTCGATTTGCATGCACTCCAACTTACTAAAAACATTTCCTGTTTTTGTTCCACACTCACATGGAATAATTTTTTTGCAAACATGTCTTATATGAGTTGAATCGTAAAGACTTCTTGCGTTTTGAACTTCCTGATATCATTGTGTTAAGACATCTTATATCATTAGTGAACATCAACACGCCTGGCAGTCAGTGACCTTGTTACATAAGGGTTTAATTTATGATATTCTATCAGCCACAGTGGATCTGTTTATCCTCTATAACTTCCTTCCCCTATAACTTCCTTTTAGATGTTACACAGCATTGATTCCATAACCGAGAGAAAGGCAAGAAGAATAGGGCGTAACCAGTTGCAATCTATTGTTTTGCATCAGTTGAAAATGTAATCAGTAAGGTTCTGCAGTTTCCTTGGTGGCCAATACTGATGCAGTAGCTTGCTCATGGCTGGACCGACACGAACCGATTTGGCTACCCAAGCCAAACCTGAACTGGTTCAAACCCAAACCCAAATCTAAATCAATCTTTTGGTCTGGACAGGATTGGTAGAGAATTAATTTAGAATAGGAAGTTTCTATTTTATGTTTCCTTAATTATGATTTCTGTTTTGGGTAGGGATTTTATTTCATAGAGATGTTATTTAGTTACTAAACTTATTCAATTAGTTTAGGAAAGTGTTTCTTTTAAGTAGAGCATGTAGTAGGACTTTTACAATCAGATTTGAGAATGAATTGAAAGTTAGTATATGGTACCAACGTGGTCGGTTGTGTGCTTGTGAGCTTACGGGCAGAAGTAATTCTCTCTTTCTCCCTTTCATCTCTGCGATCAGAACCGACCCTTTCGTTGGTCTGTTCCTTTTCCCTACTTCTTCCTTCTCTTTTCTATCTCTTTCCTCCCTGCTGTTTTGCCTTTCTTCTTTATGTTCCTCTGTTCTGGGAGATAACTCCAGCCCACAAAAACCCTTTGAGATCCCTCAACCCTCCACTGTCCACTCATTCTGAAACTTTGGGGATTGGATCTCTACCCTAGGGCGACATCAACCCTTATGATTACTGCTGCAGAAACCCTCCTTGCTAATAGAACTCAACCCAGGTTCCAATCTGATGCCCTGTTTCTGCGCATGTTCTTGGATTAGTTCAAGCTGAATCAGAAAACCCCTGTTTAATCAAGATTTATTGGCTTGAATCATCTCACCAGGCCCAGGCGACTCTAATCCTAGAGTTTCTGAATGGTTGCATCAGGTTTTAGGGCTGTGTTTCGAAATTTGTTATCTGGTCTCTACTGTAACTGATCCTGATGTCCTGAGCTTGAAGAAGATCGAATTTATTTCTGTTTTTTCCAGAATTGCCCTTACCTTTATAAAGTAAAACTGTTTTGTCCTACTTTAGTTTCTTCTTCCAAGTTTAACCTTATTTCTTTATTTCTAATTCCTATTTCATCCTAAGGCTTTGTTTGATTCATCCTTAATTGTTAAGTTCTGGTTATTTACCAATCTGCCACTTATATTATTGTTTGAGTTGATTATTATTTTGGTGGGTCCATTAGCGGATCCAATAGGGTTTCCCAACCTGGATCCCGCATCAAATACCTTCATTGATCCTGTCTCACCAAGTACTGTAAAGCATGTTCGTGGTACACATTTTTTTTTTTTGGTGGCCAATATCGGTTCTCATTTTAAGCTTTAAAAACACTAAGGCCCGGGATCCATATCATTTCTCTCTCAAATACTTCCTTCTACACCATCTTTTTGAGCTTTCAGATTTTATTAGATGCTTTCTCTTCTCTCTTTTTTTTTAATAGTTTTGGATCATGTCTTGTCAAATAAAATCTATACTGATCTCCTTTGGAAACTATTTACATTCGTCTGTGGTAGTCTTCTTGTCTTCCATAATTTTTATTAACTGTTTCATCTTGGTTGCATCTCCATGGCATCTCTCTTCTAGATGTATTTAGCATTGTCTCACATGCTTTGATTCTTAAAAGTAATGCTTTTATTCAGCTATTAATCAGAGCTAACACTTATGCAGGCCTTTGTCAAGTGGTCAGCGTGGGGAGGTGTATGAGGTGAACGGGGATCGAGTAGCAGTTATCCTAGATAGTACTGAAAACAAAACACTAGAAGGGGATAAGGATGAGAAAAGTACAGAACAGGCTGCACAATCTTCAATTTATTGGATACATGGTATGCTTCTCTTTTACATTAATTAGATTCCTATGTTGCTGTTTACTCCTTTATGAATTGTGATTTCTTTATTACAGTTCTTAGAGCAACTGAAAATTGGGAAACCTCTTGCTTGTGCACTTTTCTTATCTGCTCCAGTATTACCAATTAAGTATCAAACGGTTTAGACCACCAGGCTAGATGGTCGGACCACCAACCATTTTCCTGACTAGTCCAATTCTCCTTTCTGGGTCCATTTTTGAAAACATTGGATGGCTTAGCATGGATTCACTGAGAGACATCTACATTGACCATCTATATTATCCAATTTGGAAATGTGTGTTTGATTTCTATTGCAAAGGCAAATGGAGTAGTGTCTTGGATTCGCACAACCTTGATCTACCTGAGAAAGGTGACCTATGTATGTACCCTGTTCTATGTGGCAGAGCATTATTTCTAGGCTCTGATTATACGAGATTGTTTTTTTCTTCTTTATGATGATACCACCCCTCTATTAATCATATTATGACCTCCTCTTGTCATAGAGTCCTAGAGGAAGCTATTGCCGAGTTTGTGTTCATGATGAAAGGAATAGATTAGTGGGCGCACGCTACCAGTAAAGACTAAAAATGAGCACATTCAGGTTTCTTTATTGGTAACGTGTTAAGTTTTCTCTGGATTATATATATATATATATATATATATATATATATATTTTGGGTGAATAAACTCTGGGTTATGTTGATCTTATTGGGTGAGATAAATGATGCTATCTACCACTTTTATATTAGCCCAACCTTTAGGGTTTTAATGGTGGTTTCATTTTATACTTCCCATAATGTTCTATCTTCCTATCATCACTAGCAATTACAAAAACGGAAAATTATTTACATGCCCCCCTGTGCATAGTTCTAAATCTCGGAAATCTCAGACTTTATATGTTCAAAAAAGG
Organism: Protea cynaroides; assembly: GCA_028583415.1. Taxonomy (NCBI): domain Eukaryota; kingdom Viridiplantae; phylum Streptophyta; class Magnoliopsida; order Proteales; family Proteaceae; genus Protea; species Protea cynaroides. The sequence goes on along the minus strand of CM053276.1, from coordinate 15,092,935 downwards.
TGGCGTCTTGGTGAGATTTTCAAGATTTCGAAAATCTCAGGAATCTCGAACCTCACTGAGACAGGGTCGAGATTCGAAATTTAAGACCTTGCCCCGTAGGTAAGCTTTTCTTCATGGTCCACTAGTTTGATCCATGTTGGGCTGACCTAGTTGAACTGGCCGTTGGATTTATAGACCACTCATATGGTCTACATTTCAAATTTCATGGCCCATCTTAACCATATGGTCCCTCATCTAGTGGATTTTTCTTGTGTATTTTCATCTATGAAATCACTGGAGGGTTGATTTGGCAATTCTTACCATTTGATAGATATGGGATCTTGTGGACTGGCCATCTGTCAAAATAGCTAAGTTCTGTCATATGATCAACCATGTGTTGGGCCTTGAAGGTGCCCAGCTAGCTCAGCTGGTAAGGTCACTTGCTAGTTGTAGCAGACTAGCAGTGACCTGAGATTAACGTCCAGCTTTCACATGAGGAGGTGTTTATGTTTTTTTTTTTTTTCCTTCTTTGGGGGGTGGGGTTTCCTTTTACTCCCCAAAACAAAGTACTGAACCTTCTCCTCACCATCATCAACTGTCCAAATCTTGACTAAAATTGGCATGTTGATGGTGGCGTGGCATGGCCTTTTGGCAGAAACTTGCCACATGAGTCAAGTATGACAGACAGCATGTCTATAAAATTTGGACTCCAACTAAGTTGCCACATTACAAATATTTAGGGCAGTGGATATTAGCTTATCTGACAGGCTGTGAGTTAAAAACTGCCCGTATGAAAAAGGTATGAATTTAAAAGGACAGAAGTCTTCAAGGTTACCCACATAACAAAAGAATCATTGTCTTGGTCTTCAGTAACTCTTCTAGTGAAGCCAATATTACCTGCCCAGCTAAATGAAATTGAAAAGATTGGAATGCTGAATGGTCAGTGCTTCAACCGAATTTCAGTCTTTAGCATAGCTCAGCTTGTCCTAAAATTTTGTCTTCCAGCTAATTAGTACTTCTGAACCTTATATAAATCTTAAACCCTTAGAATCAACACCCTTAGTTTCCTCAAGAATTTGGTAGGCTCTACAAGTCTTCCTGTATTATCCTTGCTCCTTTGAAATGGATGATTTGTGTTTCGTGATAGTATTAGAAGGTTGTTAAAAATATTCTCCTTAAATGAAATATAGCTGATTAATTTCTGAAAGAGAGGGGCCGAGCCGAGGTCCTGTCCTGATAGAGAATTACCACCAATATTATTTGTACATAAAATTTTCGTAGTAACCTTTGTGTATGGACTTATGGATAATGAGCTTTTGCTTCCTCTCATGTTTCTGCATTGATGCATCCAGGTTTGGTTTTCTGATACAGGTAAATGCCCATTGATTCATCCTTGTTTTCCCCGACATTAGTGACTTCTTCTTGAATGCACTTCTGCTATAAAAGTACTGATCCAGTCTTGCAATATGAGTGTCTTATTCCTCCTTCTGAGGGTTTGAAGCTTTCCATAATCTCCTAGGACTGGCCATGAGAGAGGGAGGGAGGAGAGTTATTATGAAGTCTTGATTATTGAATTGTCATTATCTTTTTATCTGGTCATTCACCATGATTATATTTTCAGATTGCATCTTGCACGTCTAGATCTAATATATGCATTGAAGCTTCTAGCGTTTTGACTCCATTCTATCGTGTATGGACAATGGGAGGTGGTTTATAGAACTTCTAAAATTCCTAAAAATTGGCTCATAAAAGGAGTCCTTATCATTTTGTTACTCAAAATAAATGAAAAACTCAAAATAAGCCTTGTCATTTGGTTGTTCACTATTAAGTCAAAATATTTTTGCACTGAAAATTTCCTTTTTGAACTCTTAAAGCTTTCTTTTTCTTGATAGTACATTAATTGCATCTTTAAAACTTGAAAGCCATTAAGGAGAGTGCCCAATGTTCTTACATATCTTCCATAAAAGTGCATAAATTGGAAGCAATACACAATGATTTTGAAAATATGATTGAGTTTGCTCATCTTAAAATATAACATAATAAAATTGCTTATTGCTGTAACATAATATATGTATATTAAGGTGCTAAAATCTGATCACATTTTACTTATTATCAGCTCAGGATATTGAGAATGATCTTGATACTGAGTCTGAAGACTGGTACATAGCCATGGAGGCACTTTGTGAGGTAAGATGCTGAACCAGGCTTATCAATTTAAATAGGTGAAATATGTTTTGGTATAGAGAGTTTATGATGATAATTTTATCTTCTTTTTTCCCAATTCTTGCGAGGTTAGTCTTTTGTTTATATCCTCTACTGATATCCTCATGCATTTATATGAAGTTCCTTTAAAACTTGAAGTTTGGTTTTTCCTTATTTACAGGTTTTGCCATCCTTGCAACCCCTTATCATTTATTTCCCAGATTCTTACCAATGGATGTCAAGGGCAGTTCCCAAGTCAAAACGTAAAGACTTTGTTTGTAAGGTTGAAGAAATGTTTGACCAACTCTCTGGACCTGTTGTTTTGATTTGTGGGCAGAACAAAGTTGAAACGGGAACAGGTTCTAAGGAGAAAGAGAAATTTGTAAGCTTCAAGGTTTTCCCATTGAGTTACTTTTATATGACAGAGTCTGGGTCTTACTAGGCTGTCCCATAGTTTGAAGATATCGATAATGCTTCTCATGTTGTCTGACAGACGATGATACTTCCTAATTTCGGTCGTCTTGATAAGCTGGTAAGCAATTTATCATTACATAACTTGAATTTTCCTCACGATTTGAGATGTAATCTCCTTTCGGTTTTGTAATGTTTTATTGTAGTCCCCTTCAATGTTCTCTTTGGAAAAAAATATAACCTATCTTATTTATGGAGATTAAGCAGTATCAAGAAGACGATTGCAATAAAACTATAAAATGATGTGAAAATAGATTTAGAAGATCAACATATGATAACTATAAAATGATGTGAAAATAGATTTAGAAGATCAATACATGATAAACAGTGAGAATAAGAACACAAGGGCGAAATTTTGGTCAGCAGATAAAATAAGGATCTTCATCCACTGCAATAATGAATCACTTGAGAGCGGAGGAGCATTGGGTAGATGAAGGCAACACTGAATGTGATTGCGAGGCCCATAATCTGCTGACAAGGGCTTTAAATTTCTGTTCCTGATCCAAATTAGTACTGCAGCATTGAATGTGAATGCCATTATAGAGGGAGTGCAGTTTTTTTTTACAAGTCATTCAACTAATGGATAAGATAATATTGTCTGCCAAAAGTTGTGATCTGAACTGGGAAGGTATAGATAGGTCGGTAAATATTGAAATTGGAATTGTGATATTTACTGTTGTTGTGATAATTGAAGATTCATCAAGTGACCACAATCACATGACAGACTGGTGACAAGAGCGCTGCAACAAAGTCCTACTACAGAAAAAATTGTGTAACATGTAATGGCTATGATTATGAATACTGGGGCACTGCTAGCTTTCGAATGAGAGGATTGAGCAGTAAAATGAAAAGTACATTGAATATGCTATTAAGTTCTGTACACTGTTGAGGTTTAATTGCCTAGGTGGTGATCAATGAGCTCAGGAGTGTTTTACATCTTTGTTGGAATGCAATACTCAGGAGAGATAATTTGTATAGAAAAAGCTTGGGGGCATGCGGAAGAGCAGGTTGGGGCTGTGTGGAGTGCGTTCACACATGGAGGTCCTTGATTCAGGCGAGAAGGTGGTTGAAGGTGCTCCAGGCCTTTTTTCATTAAGAATTCAGGGGATGGATGGGGAATGAGCTTGGGCCCATAATGTATTTCTGTTTTTTATTTTTTATTTTTTGGGTCAGTCGAGTTGGTTGAAGAGCTGGGGTATTGGGGACTCCATGGTTGGAGGGAGGGGGTGCAAGGGTTATTTGTGGTACTAGGTACTTCTCTGTTTGGGTTTTGCATTAGGGTTTCTTGTCACATTTTTCAGCTTGACTCAATACAGTTTTGGTACCTGTCGCCCCTTTCACATATCTGACTGCTTCTCCTTCTTTTCTGAGTCCAATGACGAAAATCTCAACTTTCTTGAGTCGGGACCAGGAAAGAGCTCTATGATTCCATCAGTTTGTAGGCACACCCCCTGAACTCCAGGTTCATCCAATCGATTCCGATCCTCTTCTTTCAGGCTTGGTTGAAGCATTCGTTGAGTTCTAGGTGGCTATACATTATTTGTATTACTTAATATTAAATGCAGTTACAAATTAAAAGAAAATAAGGCAAAACTACTTCAAAAATGTTTGAAATTGAAACGCTCTGTTTGGGGACAAAAATGCGACACCAAATGGAGAACGAACAAAGAAATGGAGAATGAAAAATAAATAAACAAGGATAAGAAGACTAGGAAGGACTTATGTTGAAGTGTCAGTGTCTTGACTTTTATTAGCACACTATTCTGATTCGACATGTATGGCTGGATAATTGTGGAACGCCATTGACATCAATGAAAGCATGAGGCTGAGGATCACCAACTTAAAAATAAAACTATAGCATCCTGGGGTGAAATGGAGGAAGAGTATTATTCATCCTACCAGCGTCAACATAGCCATAGTGAGCTTACTTACCTATTATTTTTGCCTCTGTTATCTTATTATTGTGGTTTATTTGTATTTCCAGATTAGAAGTCTTGAAGTATATACTGAGTAGGTGACAAGGATAAGGATGATCTCCTTGTTAAATATGCAACATGATGTATACTTTTTACTCATGTCCATATAATGTTTTGTTGCTTACTTCGCAACCAGGGGTGCAATTTGGGTTGGACTCAACCTTAACTGAGGTAATGCAAATTTGAATGTATATGCATATAGCTTGTTATATAGCAAAAATAACCAATCTGAAGCCCTTCCTCTGTTAGCATATATGAGCTCATACTGGCATGTATTTGTGTCACTATTCATAAAATAAAGAATAGATGACTGGAATTAGGTACAGTCAGTTGATGTCTACTAGTTTAGAGGTTAGTGCACTCAAATTCTTGCTACCTGTTTAGTTTTTAGTACATGAAAGACTAGCAAACAAACTGTTATGATAATTAGCCTATCTCTTTAATATGGAAAAATAAGTCCTTTAACCTCTCCACCAACCTTAGAAATCAAACGATCTTTATGTTTAGAGTTTGACAATTTCTGTTATTTATTCAGTTATTTTTGAAAAGTTACTTGCAAGATTGTTACGACGACAAGGCGATCTAGCGCGTTGGAGGGTGTCACTGGACGCCCAAGGTGCCTGGATGCCTAGGCGACGCGTTGACAACCTTGGTTAATTACGTTACTTCACTACTGTCTTAAACTAAAAATCTTTTAAGATTTTAGTTTTATCACTAGAATTAGCTTATAGTGAGTTATATATGTAGAGATATTGGTATTTACCATTTACCATAGTACAGGTAGTGACATTTAGTGTCTTTTTAATTTGGTCGACTAGAATGCTTGGTTGTTACCAAAAGGCTAAATGACAGTTTGCTTTTATGAGGCATATATATATATATATATGATGCTTGACTAGGACTTATATTGGTTGGATATAATCTCTTTTTTTTTTTTTTGGGATAATTAATGTAATCTAATTTTACATTGCTTCTCCTTAAAAAATAAGGATGTTTGTTTATCCTTAGATGCATACCATTTGTATCATGTCTTCAAGGAGGAAATGATCTGCCAAATTATATTTTATTAGCCATTAATATTGTCAACCAAGTGCCTAGTTTTAATTTGCTCAGGTTCTATATTTTTTGATTTTTTTTTTCTTTTTAGCTCTGACCAATATCTTCATAACTATATCGCAGCCTCTCTCCTTGAAACGGCTTACAGAGGGATTGAAATCAACAAAGAGATCACAAGATAATGATTTGTATAAGCTCTTCAACAATGTTCTCTCTGTTCATCCTCCAAAGGTAAATCTCTAGTCTAGTCATCAAAAAGATTTTTTTTTTTTTTCAGGAAAACTTATTGTTAAATGTCATTGAAAAAGTTTTCACGTCTTTTTTTTTATCTCTTTTTTAAAATATGTGAATATTCCAACTTTGCTAGTGTACGGGAGGGTTTTTTTTTTTATTTTTTATTTTTTTTTTATTTTTATATTTTAATTTTTATATACAGGTAGGTTTGAAATTTTTGTTGGCAAGAAAAATGTAGAGTACATATAGTATACAACAAGAATATAGGTCGAAGCCTAAGGACCCACAAAGGAGATAAGCTATATAAACATTTAGGTACAACTTACAAGGACTCCCTTATGACTCCTACACTTGCCAAATCATCGGATGCAGTCAGATATACAAACCTGTGGGTAATAAGCCCAAAACATTTATGCAAAATATAGCAAGAAAGAGAAGGGACTTGTTCACTGTAACTAAAGCTAGGATTTGACCATCAACTAACAACCATTCCCTTAACCATTATAAAAAACCAAACTATTCCACTCAAAATATACATACAGCTGGAGGTGCCAGCTAGTGCAGCTGGCTAGTGCTTTTTCTGTTATTGCCACGTCCTGGGATCAAATCTTGCCTCCACCTGGGGTTTGGAAAATTTATTTTCCTGGGGGGCGTTTGTTTTGGAAAACTTGTAGCGCCAAAAAAAAAGCCTGTTCATTCCCCTTCTGATTATCTTTTGCTTATCACTGCATTCAGACCTGACACCAAAAGGTTGTTTGTTCAATTTTGGCGTTCTTTATCTGTCTCAACTATTCCCAGAACTCGGAAGGTTCAGGTATGTTGAGTATTTGTTGGCAGCATGCCAACCCTGAAATCTGACTTATTTGATACTAAAAACCCGTATGGTCAAATATTTATACGATTTATAATGCCAGGTCATTGTGGTGTTCGAAGTCTGATGACAACAGGAACCATAGCCTAGCATACTTTGTTGGAGGCCAGATTTTGAATTTTTGCTTGTGCGGCCTACTTGGGGGTACTTTGTGATTGATTTTTTTTATTTTTTTATTATCATAAACTAGGTTTCATATAGTAGCATGTGTGGGAAAAGGGGTTTGTTTTCTTTTGGTTAGGTAATTTAGATGTTATGTCCACTTGGAGTTGTTTTTTTTTCAGTAATGCAGTATCGTAATTGGCTATAAGTGGGCTGAGCCTGAATGGAATTATTTTATAGTTCTAGAGCTTCTAGAAATGGCAGATATATAGCTGTGAGCTAGTGGTTTTATTAAATATCGCTAGAATTTGAGTTGGCTAGAAAGTACATAGGTCTATAAGCTTATACAAATTTATCATATGGAATGAATTGGTTTTTATCTCACGCTTTTATGCTATTACTATGTGGATCAATATACCCTTTTGAAAGTGGATTTCTTAAACCTTTTGATATGTGGTTTTTCAGACCACTTTTAGAAGGGTCTGTAGCCATATGACTTTGTTGATGAATAAAATGATTTTCTCTCAAGCATTTTACTGTTGCTGTGTGTATTTATAGACTTATCTGAAAGTGACCCCTATTTGGATTCCACAACTTGCAATATTATTCTTCTGCTAATTGTTCTTGCTTAGGTATAAGATCTGCTTGTGAGTTTATATATTGAATATTTTGTTTCTTGCTATTTGTAGGAAGACGAACTGCTCAGAATATTCAATAAACAAGTTGGAGAGGACAGGAGAATTATCATATCACGGAGTAATTTGATTGAATTGCACAAGGTAAGGGGAAATCCTTGTTTCATTCTTTTGATTGATCAAGTAACAACTAATTGTTACTTGTGAATAAATGATGACAAGGTATGTTCTTTTTTTTGAGTTCATTTATTAGTTGTTAAGCCTCATGTCACCGAAACTCTGATACGTTTGATTTAATTCTTTACTAATTATGAATCTCAGGTGCTAGAGGAGCATGAGCTATCCTGCATGGAGCTTTTACATGTAAATACAGATGGTGTGATCCTAACAAAGCGAAGTAAGGAACTCAATGAATCATAAATTTGCATGTTTCAGTTTGGAAACAGAGTGATTTTGTTTCTATGTACTCCCATATGGAGTAGTTGGTTAGTTGCATGTTTCAGTTTGGACTCTCATCTCATAAGATGTTCAATTGTTTTGCTTATGTTCTTCTTTGATTCAATTTCCTAAGATTTCCGTCTCAAAGTGTGGATGTTTAAGAAGAAAAAGTGGCACATTGGTATAGCTGATTTGAATGCTGCCTATTCCCCCCCCCCCCTCCCGGCGCCGCCGCCGGAAAAGAAAAAAAAAATAAATAAATAAATAAAAAGGAGGAAGAAAGTTTCAATCAAGTATCATATCATTTTTCAAGGTTTCTATAAGCTTCATTTGGAAATGCAATAAAACTTAGGATTGTTGAAGAGGTAGACTGAGTAATTCATTATCTAAAATTCTCTTTACATCACCAAATGACGGCAATGTCTACAAATTCTTTTTCAACTAGGCTATACCTTGCATGCTGTTTTTATAACCTGAAACCAAAGTCAAAGCATTTAAGAAACCTTGGATAAAATTATGAAGCTGTGTTCTTTCTACCATTAATTCTATGACCAACAAAAATAAGAAATGGTGATAAGGAGCCTTTTTGTTGTTTTGTGATTGATTGTGCATGTTTCTATTTGGCCATTTATCTATTACCTTCTCTTTTTTTTGGGATAGATATTTATCTATTTACCTACATCAAACTGGTTCTTGTTTCCAAAAATCAGAAAATCAAGTTGCTCAGATGAATCATTTTTAGGGATATGATGCAATACTATTTTATTAACTGCATTATTTCTTTTTCTTTTATTTATTTATTTATTTATTTTGGGTTGTGGGGGGTATACAGAGGCTGAGAAAGTTGTTGGATGGGCTAGAAATCATTACCTATCAACCTGCCTTCTTCCTTCTATAAAGGGGGAAAAGTTAAATGTACCCCGTGAAAGGTTAGAACTCTCTACTACTTCTATACTAGTTGTCCTTGTCATCTTGTATGATCTGGAGGTTGATCTTTATTGTTCTTCATGTGAAGCGTTGAAATTGCAATTTTGAGGTTAAGGGAGCAGGAAATGATATCCACAAAACCCTCTCAAAATTTGAAGGTAGCTATTTCTATATGGTCCACATTGCTACTGCTTTGAGGATATGCTAAGTTATCTTGGCTGATTGGCTATGTCATCTCATTTGTAACACACCTAATTTGGCAGAACCTTGCTAAGGATGAATTTGAAACCAACTTCGTTTCAGCAGTGGTTTCTCCAGATGAAATTGGAATCATGTTTGATGATATAGGTGCTCTTGAAGATGTAAAAAGGACATTAAATGAACTTGTCATTCTTCCAATGAAGAGACCAGAGCTTTTCTTGCACGGAAACCTATTACGGGTATTTTGTTTTATTTGCTTTATTGGGTGTAGTTTCCTGGTAGGTTGTTGGGGTTTATATTTCCTTGGTTACAATTTCCCAGTTAAGTCTTGATTGTGTGGAACTGATGACAGCCTTGCAAAGGTATACTATTATTCGGCCCTCCAGGAACTGGGAAAACCCTTCTTGCCAAAGCACTTGCAACAGAAGCAGGAGCCAATTTTATTAGCATAACTGGTTCAGCGCTTACATCAAAGGTACTCAGAGACTTGCATCTTCAGTTAGTTATTTTAGTTTTTTAAAGATGCCATATTATTTGTTGCATGGTTCCTGTAGCATTTAAAGCCCCTGTCAAAACAGTAACATGTGCACTTAATTTGGGATGTTTTAGATATGTGGTTGGTCCTTCATATTTTTTTATTCATTCATTTGATTTTATTTCATGAAATTCATAGGATTGAAACTGAAGACTGCTATATCTGTCACATTTGTGGTTTCGGTTCCTGAGTTACTGACATGTTCCAATTACCATCTACCTTCGACGCTTATACATATAAATACATGTAATTATGCGACCATCAAATTTTAATTATTTATTTAATTTTTTTCTTGTTGTAAATATTAATTGCTTTGCGAAAAATGCATGGTGTGTGGTAGTAATTCTTCCAGCTGCATCTCACTCCAAAAAGATTCTAGTACTTGAAAATTTGAGTTGAATGCTTTTCCCCGTCCTCTTTTCTTGCTTTTGTACTCTAGATTCTACTGGGAGTTCGGGTTTTATTTAATTAATCAATCCCAGTGAGGAAACATTGCTTTGGTTATATTTTTTCATGGATCTTATTGAGATATCCAGACTTCTAGAGGTTTACTACTAATAAATTGGCAATTCGGATGGGTCATGAATTAAATGCCATGTGGGCATCCTTTTAGTTTACCAGTTCAATTCTACTGAGACCAAGAGTTCAACTCATCTCCCCCTCTCCACTAAAAAACTAAAAAAAAAAAGGTAGTTCTTATTCCCTATATCCCTACTTCCCTGCTTACTGATGAGTTTGCATGATACAGGAAACCATGAGGCAGCCCTAATTGTTGAATAGGGAAAAAAGAGGGGGTAGAAATTCATCACTTATGGAGCAAGAAGAGAGAATTCATAAATTTCCATAAGAATCTAATTGTGGAGCTCTTGAAATCTGTCCAGAGGTCTTAGCATATCGACTTCCAAAGTTTCTTTGACTATGAAAGCTCCACCTAAAATTTTCTGAAGCTTATGATTTCCGTTGCATTAATCTAGCTGATTGATGTCTAAATAATTTGAAGCAGATCACTTATTTTACTTGTTCTTGCATCCTTCTCACAACTTGGCACCACTAGGATCTTAATTTAAATAGTATATATTCAATTCTTTGGTTTGTTATTAAGAAATTTGATGGGAACATGCATATTAGTGAAATTTGTAAATGGCAAGTTTTAAGTTCTTGTGGGAATTAGAAGTGCACATCTATTATGAGTTAGCATTATGGGTCGTCAATATTATTCATAGCAGGTGTACTAACTTCTTTCGTGTTTTTGTTATTAATCAGTGGTTTGGAGATGCTGAAAAGCTTACGAAGGCCCTTTTCTCCTTCGCCAGCAGGCTGGCCCCTGTTATTGTATTTGTTGATGAGGTGAGAATCCCTTGGACACAATTGAACGGAAATGATTAGCCACATGCTTATAAAGTAGCAAACATTTCATTTTCTTCAAACCTTGTGAAGGAATTACCTGACAATTGAACTAATTTCCTCCCTCCTCCCTTCATTTTTTTAAAGCTGGATATGACATGGATTTTTTTTTAGTTTTAAGCTGAAATTTGAACCATGAGATGATGGTTGGACCTCTATTATGTATATCCACCCATGTCATGCCACAGCAATGGTGAACATCAATGAGTTCACCAGCCTAAGTTAACGTTAAGATTGCCATTTGGTCCATTTCCAGTGTCATACCTACCCATTGTGATGATTTGCTCAAAAGCTGCAACATGTTTCCTCACTTAAGTTATTGGATCAATTAATTCTATGCCTTTGGATCCATTTATATTGGCAGTTTGCTTCTGCAACATATTTTCTCACGTTAAATTCTGGGGTAAATTAATTATCTGCCTTTGGTTCCTTTTAGATTGACAGCTTGCTTGGTGCCCGTGGTGGTTCTTTTGAGCATGAGGCAACCAGAAGAATGCGAAATGAATTTATGGCAGCTTGGGATGGGCTAAGGTCAAAAGAGAGTCAAAGAATTCTCATTCTTGGTGCCACAAATCGGCCATTTGACCTAGATGATGCAGTTATCCGTCGCTTGCCAAGGAGGTAATGTGCTTTAAGAAGCTGCCCTCCTCACTCAATTGAATTATTGCTGCATTACAGACCATTGTTACTATCTATAAAATGGATGTTCCGAAGACCTAGTATGCATGCCAGGGGTGGGAGCCATTGCTTTCGACCTTTTGCTTGGAGGATCTTTTTTGTTATCTTAACCATCTAGGTTACTAAGCTTCATTGAGATTCATGCTTAATGGATTGAGATTCATGCTTAATGGATTTGGCAAGGGTTGTGGACTATCGAATCAGGAAATCTCTACAAGATGCACTGTTCAAGTACAAATTAGCTGTTTCATTAAATATTGCACAAGAAAGTGGTTACTCTTGTTAAGCTATAAACAATTTGTTGGATTATGGGACTTCTTATTTGGGGGATAAGTACAGTTTCATGTAAGTTGTGAATTGCATTATAGGCATATGATGAAGGGCATGAGAATGGAATGAAGAATCAGAAATCTGATTAAAATGAGGAACTGTCCGTGACTAACACGCTAAGTACAATGTACCAAATGATGCACCTGTGTCTCATGATTGGATCCCTGCCATATGGCCCATATCCACGTAACATTGGACAAGAAGCAGCATTGGAAGGGAGTCATTTCTACACATTACCATTTAGATGGTTCACAAAGAATAGGAATATGTCTATTTGATAGACTGAGGTTTTAATTGTTTAACCATTTTCTTTTTGTCATTCTCATCTTTCTATTAGATCTATCGGTTAAGATTCATGTAAACCATCTTTTCCACTGGCAGATGGATGGAAGCAACTTAAAGTGTCTCTCTTTGAGATAATTGATATAACATTATTGTGTTGTAATATTGGGGGTTTTGATTCAATATTCCGTGGGTAGATTGAACTTTACTGGGACTACTATCAACATACATGCAAGAAATGCAATCTGTGCAACTTCAGAGATTTTTCAAATTCTTACTGAGCTTGTTTTGAAGAAATTAGAGAAATATTCTTCGATTTCTGAAATACATCTTTCATTTATCAAATAAATGGGAGCCTCTGTAGGTTGTAATACAGATTTTATGTTTTTTTTTTTTTACAAAATAATAATAATAAATTTTGCTTACAAAAGCCTTTTGGCTCTGGATATAGGATATATGTGGACTTACCAGATGCTGAGAACCGGATGAGGATTCTAAGAATATTTCTTGCAAAAGAAAACATTGAACCAGACTTTGGGTTTGATGAACTTGCCAATGCAACAGAAGGGTACTCGGGGAGTGATTTGAAGGTAATATGTTAATATTAGTGCCTTTCTGTGAAGTTTATGGTGAGTTTTCATTGCCATTTTTTTTGCAGAACCTTTGTATTGCTGCAGCCTACAGGCCTGTCCAAGAACTTCTGGAAGAAGAGATAAAGGTATGAAGTTCTGGACTTGTTAGATTCTGGATGATCTTTCTTCAAAATCAATTTTTTGTCATTTGATATTTGATTGTTTCTCTTCAGGGAGGTGTGACCAATTCAGTTCCAGTTCTAAGGTCGCTTAATTTGGATGATTTCATTCAGGCAAAATCAAAGGTATAGAGAATTTCTTCTCTTTATGTACGCTGCATATTATATGATGCACCTTATGAAACCTAAGCAAATTTTGCCCATTATTTGATTCGAATAAATTTCATTCGAATAAATTTCCAAACTAGTTGTCCATGTTATATTCCCTTTGTGGTCAACACATACAATCCCATCTACTATCAGTCCCCAAGGATTAAATCTTAACCTTCCCTTGTAATTAAATGATAGTTACAGAATTGGATAACATATTTTACCGTTTGGATAAAAATAGCTTCGTGTAAAAAATCGATAGCATTGAAATTGGAGATTTCTGGTTCTTTTTTACGCCTTCCGCCCATGCATTGCTTATAAATCTTCAAAAGCTAATAATTCCATCTTACCTTTACGATCTCACAACCCTTTTGGAAATATTATTCTCTGGCAAGCAGTCAAGAGTACCTGTATGCCTGTTGTTTATCCAAACTAGGTTTTGATTGGGCACCTTCTTAAATTTTCATTCAAGATGACAATCTCTGCAAGAGGTCATTGTTGACCTCATGCAAGTTATGGCTACCCCTATGTCAGTTATATTTGTTTTTAACATGTTAACAGAATTAGAATTCATGAGAGGAGCGAGCAGTTATGAGTGAGTGTACTTCGTCTACAGTTCCTGATGTAATCCCCATCTAACGTTGATACTTTGAGTGGTTTTATTAGGTGGGAGCATCGGTTGCCTATGATGCTACAAGCATGAACGAGCTTAGAAAATGGAATGAACAGTATGGAGAAGGTGGTAGCAGGAGAAAATCTCCATTCGGCTTTGGCAACTAACATCATGATTTTTTCTTTTTTTCCCTGTTTATTTTTTAGTTTATTCTTGAAAAAGAAGCCCCATGTAACAGTGGAAAGCAGTCTCTCTTGCTCCTATTTTGTGAGAGAGAAATGCCCTGTAAGTTATTACGCGTAACCCAGCATTCTTTTGTATAACAAGATACAAGAATGCTTGCTGTATATTTGAGTTAAAAACTAATATAAAAACTACGTCCTGGAGTTTTGTTCAGGATGTTCATTCTCTATGGTTTAATGCAACATGAGAATTGGTTGCCGTTCTCTCATCTCACGTTAAGCTGCGGAAAAAAACAAAAAAACAGCAGCAATTTCTGGATGATGGAGCTCGTTAACTGTGGCACGTCCAAATGATAAATCAGAAAGGTTATTCTTTTCCTTAAAATTGTCAAGGAAATCTGGTCTAATGGTATGTCTGACCCAGTGTTTTAGGGATTTATTATCGGCTCGTCCTGTGCAGCAACCGTGTCGGTACGGATGGCAAGGGCTGATCCTAGCAGGTAAGGCAATATCCAGGGAAAAAAGGACCGCCTTTGTGATCTGCATCAAACATTTAAGGCAATATATTGGCAGGAGGGGACTTTTCCCTGTTGCGCTAGCAAAGCAACTTGGATCCTCTGTATTCTTATTCCCAATTTATTTCTTATATATATGCTCCCCAACAGAGTATGAAAAAAGAATTTCGTGTATTTTGCAACCCCAAATCACATGCATTTCATCAGAAGATTTCAGGAAAAAGAAGTTTCAAGAGGCTTGATATCGATGTAGAATTGGTTTTCTAAATTTTGGACCTTTGAAACATTCAACTAGATGGAAGGGAACGTGTGCTCAACCTGATTCCATCATCTGACAATGGGTTTCGTAATGACCAGTCTCCTCGTTAACTTCCAAACCAAAAAGCTTGGACTGCGGTTCATATCTGAGGGCAGCCACTTTTTGTGCAGAAAAAAAATAGTAAAAGTTGGGGCTGATTACAGATCACCCCTTCATTCAATACAAGATGAGGTGATGTAGATTTGAACACTCGTTGATCAATGGAATAAATTATTCTTGCAAGTTTACACCAGTTGGATTTGTGAAGATAGTTACATGCCTTCAAAGTATATCCATCACAAACGGTGGAAAATTTGGATAAAGCAACACCTTTGAAGGAGCTTGCTTTTGCTCCCAGATTTACATAAATGGGTGATTAGGTTAACATTCTACTGTAATATACACAGGGATCACACTAATAAACTTCTGGGGGGCTGCTTTACCTTTACATCAACGGATTAATTACAAGGTGGGTTTTGTCCACAATGATCAGAGAAAGAATGCTCATCAATTCCAACGTTTTGCATTTTTCAACCCTTTTGACTTTGCTTTTGCGTGCTGAAATGCCATCATTTTCTGTTTCTTCCGGGCTTCCTTCTCTGCCTGTGTGTTGTAAACAGAAATTATAATTTCAGCATTATCCATGTTGCCCCTTCATATACTGAACATTGCCCATTTATCCCAACTTTTGAGATTTACTAAATAAGTGAATCACGTATTTACCTTTGACATTTTAGACTTGGCTTTAATTTTAGGAGCCTTCTCCTCAAGCTCTGCCTCACGTTCAAGTTCCCTTTGCCTAGCGTCAAGATTCTTTTCTAGATAATACTGCGAATTTAAAACAAATTGATAAAGTCAGGAGCTTGTAACATTAATAATAGGGCCATGCAAACTTCTGAGTTGATAACATTGTCAAAGTAATCCAAGCAAGATAATCCAAAAAGGGTATATATAAGTAACTAAAAATTGATACAAGTAGTCAAGCACTATAAAGTGTTGGGCAGAACAAGCTCCACGTTTTTTTTTTTTTTTTTTTGGACAAGAGATCCAGAGTCCCTGATAGGTTTAACGGGAGCTTTAACAAAAGAATCAACCTGGAAAGAGACCCATAAGTCTATCGGATTTAAAATTCCACCACTGCTTATTTTCTATCCTAAAGAATGCAATAAATTCAATAAAATAACTTTTCCCACCTTCACATTCTAGCATGAAATACAATTCCATTAAAGAAAATAAAAATTTAGTATAATTAGACACACTTACATTGTAGTCGCCTGCATAATCTTGTAAATTGTTGCCTTTAACCTCCACTACTCTATTAACTATTTGCTTTATGAAATATCGATCATGAGAAACAGTGATAATAGTTCCTTCGTATGCCGTTATTGCCTCCTGTTGTAGAATCATATTTCTCAGTAATTTTCCAATATTTTCCTTCTCTTCTGTGGATATTTGAATAAATTAAAAAGAAATTAAATAGTTATGGTGGGGGAAACCCAACCAGAGAAAAGAATACCTCAAGCATCTCTTTTGATGGAATATCCAAGTGGTTGGTTGGTTCATCCAGTACCAATAAGGTAGATGGCTTGACCATGAACTTGCAAAAAGCAAGTCTTGCCTACACCAGTTGGCCAAAAAAGGAAAATTTTTAGGTTTAATGCCTTTCAAATGAAGAAAAGAAAATGTATAACAGCGCAGCACATCAAAGGCATTAATTACAAGACAACAGGAACTAAAATGATCTCATCAAATTGATACACAATTGCTGCAGTTCATCACAAAATTCTAAATCATCAGACACAATTCTGATGAATAATTATGCAGACTTCGGATACAACACTTCGAAGCAACTTATAACTGAAATCAGAATTACTCATACAAAGGAGAAAAGCATCCTGAAACTAATTTTTACCAACCAAATTACTGGCTTCCTCTATTAGACAGGTACAAGTTGATTCTCTATTATACAGCTACCAGTTGATTTCATAGCTAACCATTTCTTAGATTTCAAACCATATACAGGACACTCAGTAGTCTCTTTCCCTTCTCCCTTTTGGAATTCAGCTTTAAAAACTTCAGACCATTGGTGATATAAACATGAAAACTAAGAACATGAAGTGACAAGGCTAGGTAACTGAAACACTTTACTTCACAAGGAAACTTTTCCTGGCAAGGAATCCAGTATAGAGAAAACGAGAACTTCAACTAATATAAAGAAACCATGCAGAATATGCCTAATCAATATCTAAATGAGCACAAATACTACAACAAAAACAAAGCCTTATCCCAACTAAATGGGGTTGGCTACATAGATTATTGTCCTCCAATCAGCTCTGTTCGATGTCATACTTAAACAAGGCCTAAATTATGCATGTCTTTCCTCACCACCTCCCCTAGAGTCATCTTATACCTGCCCCTAGCTCTTTTAGATCCTTCAATTTGAATCAAATCACTCCTTTGTATTAAAGCATCAAAGGCCTCTGTCGAACATGACCATACCATCTCAAATGACTTTGTCATAGTTTATCATGTATTGATGCTACTCACAAATTAGCTCTAATACAATCATTCTTTACCTCGTCATTCCTAGTTTTGTCACACATTCATCTCAACATCCTCATCTCAGCTACACTAAGTTTATCCCTATAATGCTTTTTAACTGCCTAACATTCTGCACCAAAGTCATAGTTGGTCGAATGACTATCCTGTAACATTTTCCTTTAAGTTTTAAAAGAATTTGTCGATAACACAACACTCCAAACGAACCACTCCACTTCATCCATTATATTTTTATTCTCTATGAAATATCATTTTTCTATATCACCTACTTTATTTAATTAAACCTAGATATCTAAAATAATCACTTTGAAGTACCTTCCTCATGAAATTTCACCACTTCATTATCCATCCTTGTGCGACTAAAGTTACATACCAATACTCTGTCTTCATTCTACTTATCTTAAAACATTTTGATTCCAATATTGCTCTCCATAACTCCAACTTGACATTTATCCTTATTTTTGTTTCATCCACCAAAACAATATCATCAGGAAAAAGCATGCACCAAGGAATTTCATCTTGAATGTCTCTAGTAAAATTATTCATAATGAGGGCAAACAGATAAGGGCTTCAAGTTGATCCTTGATGTAATCCAATTGTAATTGAGAATTCACTTCTTTGACCGCCCACGGTTCTCACACTAGTTACTACATTATAATACATATCCTTGACTATGTCCTTTTATTTGCTTGAAACACTCCTGCTCTCTAGGGACTTTCTTTTGAGCTTTTTCTAGGTTAATTGAGACCATATGGAGGTCCTTCTTGCCTCTAAATTTTTTTCCTCTAAGTAAGTAAATAGCTTCTGTTGTGGATCTACCTAGCATAAAACCAAGATGATTCTCCATAATAGCAGTTTCTTGTTCCATGCGTGTTTCAATAACTCTTTCCCATAGTTTAATAGTATGACTCATTCGTTTTATGCCTCTATAGTTATTGCAACTCTGAATATTACTTTTATTTTTATTAATCGAAACCACAATGCTTTTCTTCCCTTCATTTAGCGTTCTCCTTGTGCTCATAATCTTATTGCATAATTTAGGTAGCCAAAATACTCTATAGAATCCTAGGCTTTTCCAAACTTCTATTGGCACCTCATTTGGGTCTAGTACTTTGCTTACATTCAACCTTCCTTAAAACTTCCTTTAATATTGTCACCCTAATTTTGCATATATATCTACGACCTATAGTGTCTTGGTGGGTAATGTAGCCTTCTAGGACACCATTACTCGAACTGTCTTCATTTAGTAGGTTGTAGAAATAATCGTTTTATCTCTCCTAAATGTCTTCATCCCTTACTAGAACTCCACTATCTACACTTTTAGTACATCTAACAAAGTCTAAATCTCTACTATTCCTTTCCCACATCTTAGCTATTTATAGATAGTTTTTTCTTTCTTCCTTTATGCTTAGATTGTTATAAAGATCTTCATATTTCTTTACCCTTACTTTTCCCATAATCTTTTTGGTTTCATTTTTGATAAGTCTATACCTTTTTAGGTCCTTTATATCCTTAATCTTTTGCCATGTCTTAAAACTATCTTTCTTAACTTTAATAGCTGTTTGAACCTCATCATCCCACCACCAAGACTCTCTAGTGAAATGACATTTTCCTTTTGACACACCTAAGACATCTTTAGCACCTTTCTTAATACAACCCAAGGAGGTTCGCTCAGTTGGTAAAAGATCACACCTTAAAAGATGTCATGAGTTCAACTCTCCTTGGGGATTACTAGCGTAATGATATAAAATACACTATTGCTGACAGACTGCTTTGATTTAGTCATTAATCATGTGGATTGATGGATTCCTAGTTAGTATTAGTTTGCTTATTAGTTTCCTTTACAAAATAAGGCTTGTAGGTTTCCTAATCCTATTTTGAGTTTACTTTGTCTTTAGTTTGCGACTAGGACTCTGACTTGTAGAGTCCTAGATCCTATCAAATAGTTGTTTTCTATTTTCTATAAATATAAACTACAAGGAAGAGAGCAACACTAACTAATTCGATTCTTCTCTCCCTCTCCCTTTTTCTTCATTATCTCTTTCTTCTCTTATTTTCTATTTTATTACCTGGTATCAAAGCGGATGCCGTGTTAAGAGTCGTCTAAAGTTCTTCATCATGGTGTGCAGCCACCATTGTTGCCTCTGCTGTTTCTGCCTTTTCATATTTACCCTACCTGCTACTGCTATCGAGATCTACTGGTCTGCTCATATCTGATTTGCTTTGCTCATGATCTGATCAAGAGTTCTACTCCCTTCTATCCCTCTGAATAAAGTTTTGTAAGCTGCTGTTGAGTGAATGGTTCCACTCTCTTCCTTCGGTTAACCTGATTCTGCTGCCAGGTATTCCTTCCCCCTTCCTCTCCACTTCTGTTCTGTTTCCACCCTTTCTTCTTTACCTAAGGTTCTTCCTTTCTATTGCTGTTCCTTAGAACCACCCTGCTGTGCTCTTTTATTGGCGATGCTAACCACCCTAGAGATTGAATCTGAACTATCTCAGGTTTTCTTCTTTTAGCTCCAGCTTTTGGGGACTAACCACACATCAGGGCGACCCCTCAAGCCACATACCGTACCCTAAGTCCATCCCGGTTGAGAGATTGAACTCTGCAACCAGATCTGGTTGCTACAGTTCTGTGAGCATCAATTTCAAACAACTTTTATTATTATTTTGATCATCTGAAGGGTCAGGTGTTGCATATATTCCAGAGCCTTGGTAGTTAGGATTTCTGACCTAAAATCTTGTCTGATTTGGGTCTCTTGCTGAGGGGTTTGGATCGATCACAAGCACAACCCCTTTATCGCTGTATCTATTTTAACGAGAAGCATAAGGTTGAAAAAGGTGAGGTTTCCAAAATTACAGAACGCCTTTCTAAAGCCACTATTTTTTAACCCTTTATTGTTCTTTCACAATTTTACCCCTCTACTTAAGATCTGCTACCAGTTTTGTTTTATTGTCCTAAGGGTCTGTTTGCTTTTACTCAAAAGGCATCTCATGGTTCTGAATTATTACAAAATTGCCACTGCACCTATATGTAGAGCTATTTGTTACCTTAGTGGGCCCATAGCAGATCCAAATAGGATCACCTAACCCGGGTCTTGCATCAGTTTGAAGGGGGTCCATATGTGATATGACTACTTGTAAGAAATACTTTTATCATTGTTCAGCCTACTTGTTGCACATGATGCAACCTACTACCTTTGGTTCATGATGAAGCCTACCATATCTTTTGCTCATGTCGGAGCCTACTACTGTCTGCACGTGATGCAACTTCTACTATCTCTTCGGTCGTGTTGGAGCCACCACTATTGCTGCTCTTGCTACTGCTATTGCTACTACTTGGTTCACAGTGGCTTATACTGTGTTGCTGTTGCTGTTGCTGCTAGGTGTTTGCTCTACTGCAGCAGCTACTACTACTTGGTTTATAGAACTATATTGTGCTGTTGTTGCTGGTTTGGTTCACAGTGACCTATATTGTGCTGTTAAAATTATTGTTGTTGCTGCTTTTGTTGCTATATTGTTTCAATCTGAAGCTCTCATTCTTCCATTCTCTCCAGCTTAGGAGGGGGTGTATGTAATAATATAAAATACATTATTGCTGATTGATTGCTATGACTTAGTCACTACATTGAGTCAAAGTAGTTAATCATGTGGACTAACGAACTCCTAGTTAGTTTATTAGTTTCCTTTATCAATTAGGTTTTTTAGTTTCATTTTTCTATTTTAAGTTTACTTTGTTTTTAGTTTGTGACTAGGACTTTAACTTGTAGAGTCCTAGATCTTATCTAATAATTGTTTTCTATTTTCTATAAATATAAACCACAAGGAGGAGAGCATCACCACCTAATTCGATTACGCTCTCTCTCCCTTTTCTCCATTATCTCTTTTTTCTCTTATTTTCTATATATAAAACTTTCTTAAAAGCAATCATCTCGTTCCACATTGTATTGTATGAGCACAAATATTGATTAGTTTTTCCTTCATGCCACCAACTACAAAATTTAACTTGATAAAACCAATGATGGGAACAACATCACAACTTTCCTTTCATCTCATTTTGCTAACAAAAAGTTTATACTGATCTAGATGGTCTATCCTATAGAAATGAAAAGGGAAATGGAGTAAGAATCAAACAATGACAAGAAGCAATATTTGACCACCGGCCAATCAAAGCTATTGATTTACCAAAGAAAGATATGTAATGCGGTTTGAGTATCAGAAATTACCTTTTCACCACCACTCAAAAGGGAAACCTTCCTATCAAGCATGTCTGATTTGAAATTACAGCGACCAAGGAGTCCTTTTATATCATCAAGTCTCCAATCCTCTGCTACTTCTTCCACTGTTTCAAGCACTGTTTTGTCCAAATCAAGTGCCTCAGCCTGAAACCAAGAAGAAAGCAATCTCCATCGGACTACTAAAATGAAAGATGGCGAAACTTGGATATATGCATTTATAACTAAAATCATCATTCTAATGACGCATCAAATGATAGAAAAACACTGTTGCTTAACATGACCAACCTGATTCTGCTCAAAATAGTTTGGGAGAACATTATGCTCCCCAATCACAACCTCCCCACCTCTTGGCTTCTCCAATCCCATTATCAATTTAAGCAAAGTACTCTTTCCACATCCATTTGGGCCAAGGATAGCAATTTTCTCACCCCTCTCAATATTAAGATTGGCCTTCTTAAAAAGAACCTGAAAAACATGAACATGCACATGGAGAAACCTAAGGCCAAGACGGAAAAGTAGTTAAAGTAGCACAACATCAATATAATATTGTTCTTAATAAATTAGAGTATACCAACCAACCTTATCCCCATAACCAAATTCCAGGTTCTTGACTGTTACCACAGATCTTCCACTTCTTCCACGCTCTGGGAATCTGAACCTCATTTGTTTCCGCTGAAATGGTTTCTCAATTTGCTCATCTTCTTTAAGTTTTTCCAGTTTCTGTTATCACAAAGGCATTCCATAAACTGCTTGTTTAAAGCTATTTAATTTAAGATAATAACGTAATGAAAAGTTAGTTTGCATGACAGTGCTAAATATTAACAAGCTAGAAAACAAGAGAATTATTTGTTAGCATGACAGCTGTGTAGGAGAAGAAATGAAGTAAAAGCCCAAGGAAAGTTTAGGGTTTGAAGATTCCATAAGGACCAACAGGTACAATTTAGAGAAAATAAACTCCATCAGAGAATCATAGTAAAGAAAAAAAATTCTACCGGAGAGGTCAGATATTCACTTTCAAAGCAGGGAGTAGTTCAAATGGCAATGTTGTATCCAAAGATAGGGTTGGAAAAGAAAGTAGCAGTCACCAAATCTGTGGTATGCACAGCACCATTACAGACTGACACAAATCTGAACTACTGCCACCATTTCAAATTAGTGTCTCTGAAATTTCTTTGCAGCAGAAGAAACTAGGCCTCTACTAAAGAACCAGAGTAGATGAAAAAGATAATTCAAATTTTTTTTTTTTTTTGGGGGGGGGGTCTCAATATACCTTTTCTGCACTGGATGCACGGCCAGCATTTGCTCCTGCACTTAACCTATTTATCATGTCTTTCGTATGCTCAATTTGCTTCTGCTGTTTCTCCCATGCAGCATTCTGAGCTTCTATCCAGGCTGCCTTTGCAACAACATACTCAGAATAATTCCCCATGTATGTTCTGGACACACCCATATCGGTTTCCACAATCTTTGTACACAGTTGATCAAGGAAAGCTCTGTCATGAGATATCATGACCATAGGTACATCTTGTTTTTTCAGGTAACCTTCAAGCCACTCTATCGTATCAAGATCAAGGTGATTAGTGGGCTCATCCAGAAGTAACAAGTCAGGCTCCTGCAGGTTAAAAAAAAATAAAAATCAATAATGATAGCAATATAAACAGGAGGACAAAAATTCTTTATCTTTATCCCTCGAAACATCAGTAAAAAGACCATTATTCAAATCAATTTCTCAGAATGAACTTTTGAGCTGCATTATAGCAAATTACTGAAAAGACTGAAAGAAGACTGATGAATAATACCGAGAATAACACAGAAGCAACGTTGAATTCTCATTTTCTACAACACTACTCGATATTCAACACCTAAGTATTTAAATCAAACATAAAAGTACCTGAAGTAGAATTTTCCCCAACGACATCCTCATTTGCCATCCACTACTGAACGACGCCACCAACCGGTCAGAATCTTCTGGAGAAAACCCAAGCTCGGGCATCATCTTATTAATCTTCACTTGCACCACGTCTAAATCAACGGCTTGTGCTCGCCTCTGAAGCAAATCCAATTCATCGAGAAGCCTCCCCATAAGCGTCAAGTCTTCAACCGAGCTCTCAAGCGCCTTCTGGACCTTCTCTATCCTCCCAGCGATTTCCATCTCCTCCTCGAACGCACTCGTGAACTCTTCTTTCACCGTCCTTCTCGGAGAAACCTCGAATTCTTGAGTCAGAAACGCAATCTTCATGTTCGATTTCGCCTTAATCACATTTCCCGAATCTGGCTCCTCTTGCCCAGCAATAATCCTCAATTGGGTCGTCTTTCCAGCACCATTAACGCCAACTAATCCTACTTTCTCCCCCTTCTTAACTTCCCAGCTCACATCCTTGAGGACTGTCATCCCTTTATAGGTTTTACTAATATTTTCTAATCTAACTCCAGAGGAAACACTCGAAGCACCATTCGACTGTTTTTTAGTTCGGTTCTGCTTATTCTGATCGACAGAAGTCTCCGAGAAGAGAGACTCTATATCTTCTACGGTATTATCAGTGACAGAAGTTTCGACAGCAACCGCAGAAACCCTCGGCTTTCTGCTACGAAGGTTAAATGAGGTGCTAAGTTTACCTATATCATCAGCACTCCTCCTGGTCTGAATTAGTGAAGCGGCCACAATTGGCAGGGAACGGAGTCGGACACTGGTTTTTCGAGCTTCAAAAAGAGCAGAACCAGTGAAGAAACTCGATCGAAGATCAATGCACTGAATCTTACTAGCTAAACCCATGTTATCTTCAAGAACCGTAGCAGCAAATATTCGCCACAGACTAGCCGCAATTTCGCATTGAAAAACAAAGAATTGAACTTGACGGAGAGCGATGAAGATCGAAATGAGAAATCAAGAACTGAAAGCAATAGAATTTAGAATCTAGATATGAAGGTGAATTAGGGCAAACCAAATTTCCCTCCAATTATGAAAGAGGGGAAATTCTCAATGCACTAGACACCATGAAACAACGGAGAAGATAAATATAGGTTTTCCATTTAATATTTATAGCGGGGAATCTGAAATGAACTATGGAATGATCCTAATTTTAGATTAAAATTACGAAAATTGCCCTGTTTTATGCCATCAAAGCATTAATGATGTAGAAAATATATCAACCTCTTAAAAAAAAGAAAAAAAAAAAAAGAAAAAGAAAATATATCAACCATAGAAAAATAAAAATCAACATTTTTTACAAATTTTTAAAAAACCCTAATTTTTATTTGGCTCTGTTTGTTTTGATGCAAAAGAAAAAAATATTTTTTCCCACACGGATCCATAACACAGATAACTCTTTACTCACCTCTCTATCATAATTATATAATATCGAAAAAATTTAAAATAAGGAAGAGAAAGACAAAATATGATTAGGCTCAAGTTTATTGCAATGGAAATTAAAAAAAAAAGGAAGTGAAATTTTGTAAATATAAAATGAAAATTTTTATAATTCTAACACAACATAATTGTATAAATTATCTAAATTTTTTTTTATCATATTTAATAATAATATTTATTAGATGTAAATTTTTTTATATTTTTTCAAATACAAGGGATTTAGATGCAAAATAAAATATAAATTAATGACTAAATATGGTATGATTTAGAATTAGAAATATAGTCAATGTTTTTTTTTTATTTAAAATTTTCATTTTACTTCCCTTTAATTCTTCTCGCAAACAATCAAAACCTTAATAACAATCAAGCATAACGTTAATGTTGAAGTTTCGGACATATTTTTCAATGGTTTTCAAGTCTCATTCGAGAGCAATAAAGACCATAGGATAATTATCTTTTCTCCATGGGTGGAGAAAAACCTTTTTATATTACTTAATTTCTTGTTTTTGTGGACCTTAATTTCAAATCTACTACGATAAAATCTATTTTTCACAAAAAAAAAAAAAAAAAAAAAAAAATCTAAAAAAAAAATGAAAATTCAGTGGAATCTTTGCATTATATGGATTTACTTCCATTTTAACACTATCTCTTATGCATATAAAATTACATCGAATATTTTTTGATTTATAACTTAGAATCAGATATTCATTATTTACATGAATTCATATTATTTCGTGGCCAGGGAAAATATGGATAAGCTCATGTTTGACAATCAAGGAGATAGAGTCGCACCATAAGTTAATTTTTGTGGTGGCAATGGCTCTACCCACAAACGCTATTTATGAGTGTAGATCACCTGCACGTCCATGTGCACGTGCTCATACACGTACATACACATGCACATACATGTACATATATCTTTCATGTGATTATATCATTGTTCATATTTAGTGGATCCCATACTTTAGAAGTGGGTCTCATATTTCATACGATGATGGAATCTTGTAAGTACAAAAGATAAAAAGAGATAATCTAATATAAGGGTGCAACATTTGCATTGGAACTGTTTATCAAAATCGGACTGAACCATTTACATTGGAACTGAGAGACCGTTTAGTAATCGATTCGATTATGGTTTGAAATTTGACACCATTTATCGAAATCGAATCAAACAATTTAAATCATTGGGTTACACTAGCTAGACACTGATTAAACTGAATAGAGTGTATAGCATTATTCCCTAAAAGTTAAACTAATAAAACCTAATTTCATTACCTATATTATTAATATATTATTTCCAAGATTGAAGGCGTCAACCCCAACCCCAAGCCCAAAGCCAACCCTATCTCCAATTAATATATTATTTTCCTATGAAGCTAATTATAACCCCAATTAATACACTATTTTTTTCTCAAGATCCAATCTCAATTCTCAAACGTTAAACCATAAAACCAAAACGATAAAACTAAAAAACACAATAGACATTAACTATTACTCTATTAGGCATAACAACATTACAACATTTTTTTTAATTATAAAAAATCGATGTTTTAAATCGTTTATAAACCACAAGCAAAATCGATTAATGAAAGACCGTTTAAAAATCGGTAAACAAAAATCGATTACTAATTGGTTCTTGTTTTGATTTTAACACCTTAGTTAATCGATTTGGTTTTGATTTTACCCTCTTATACACCGCACCGCACCGCACCGGACCAGACTGTTAAATCGATTATAAACCATTTAACACCTTTAATGTAATAGTTAGTTCTCATCCTCAATAGACTACAAATTTAATTGGATCATTGATGGACAAAAGGATCACCTAAAATTAGGGTTTCAACTGGATGGTTTCTCTCCGGCCCAAGTCAGTTTTGGACTTATTAGGAGCAGTCCAAAACATGTTCAATAAGAGATTCAGGCTAGGGTAGGCTGCACTGTACAAGTTAGTTATCGGGCCAGTCTGGTGTCGATTTGTTATCGAACAGGCTTAATGGACTTTTATCGGTTCTCTATTGGTTCGGTTTTGGTTTACTCTATGTATATGTAGTAAAAAATTTGGTTTAATGGACTCTAGCGGGTTGGTTTGGTTCCGGTATTGATTTCCTACATGTATATTTAATAAAATATTGGCTTAATAGATTCTAATCGGTCCATTAATAGGCTTACTTGGTTTTGGTTTTATTGGTTCGATTTGGTTTGGGCTTATCAATTGATCCAATCCGGTTCGATTTTTCATCAGACTTTAAAAATACAACCCAAATCCTGTCCAATAAAGTTCAGTTTCAATTTGATCCGGGCAACTCAAGTTTGTTTCGTTTTTGACTTTCAGTTGGGCCCAATTTTAACACCCCCACCTAAAATGATCATCATCTTCTTCTTCTTTTTATTTTTTATTATTATTTTTATTATTTTTATTTTTGTTAAAAGGTCAGCATGTATTACTGAAGAGAAAGAAAATGATTAATACAAAGATCAACCGTGCAAAATGACATCCTCAGTTTCGGCATTGCCATCAACAAGGTTCATCCTAAGGGGGAAAAACACAGAAAATCTATTCAAATCTATATCTAGGCATGTGCGAGGCATCCCACACAACCTCCCGATCTATAAAGTCTGGGCAGTATTCCTACCTATAAGACACCCTGTCATCACTCGTCACTGATATTCTTGCTAGACTATCTATTACAGTGTTTATCTCGCTACAACAATGAGTAAACCGAACCTATAGTTCTCTCATATTTTCTGAAATCTTCCTCAATTTCGGATCCCATACCACGGAACCTTGTTAATTCTCAGACATGTCACCACGACTTTAGAATCACTCTCCAAACAAATCCTATAGTAACCCCTATTAATTGCTTTTCTGAATTCCCTTATGGGAACCTCAATTTCAGCTCTAAAGTTGGTAGCCACTCCTGTGAAGCATGCCTTACTTGTCCCGAGCTTGTTAGCACACCCCCAGTTGTAGCAATTCATGGATTATGTTAATTTATTTGTAGAATATCACAGTAATGGTAAACACCTTCAAACTTATTTGTAGATTTTAGTTATATTAATTTATTTTAAATATAAATAAGTACCATAAATCATACCAAATAATTTTTTATTTTATAATGTATTATATATTTAATACATTAATCCATACCAAAGAGATCCTTGTCCCAGTTGTCTTTGATGCAATGTAGGATTACATTTTATTAATTTATAATCTAAGGTTAATAAAATAGAGTAAATGTATTAATTATATCATTATAATTGAGTTAAAAACATAATCATCATGTAATCACGTTGATTCTATTTCTACCTCTTGACTTTATATGGTGGAGATAAAAATTTGGTAGCCCAGCCCACGTCCATGATTTGAGAGTTGAATATATTAGGGATTTTTTTTAGGAGAGTAGCCCTTGATCTTCCTTTTGACATGAGTTTTTTATGTTTGTTTTGTTGGTAGAATCTGTGCAGAATCAGCTTGACTATGGTGGAGAGGAGACCCCAATCTCCCCCTCACAGCACTTCCCAAAGGTGGAGAGGAGACCCCAATCTCCCCCTCACAGCACTTCCCAAAGGTGGAGAGGAGACCCCAATCTCCCCCCTCACAGCACTTCCAAAATCAACATAACTCAGCCCACAATGCATTTTATGAATTCAGGCATCCAAGTTAATTCTGAATCTTTTGGCCCATAAACTGTTTGGACAAGAAAAATAATGATATCTTGATCACTATATATCTCTAGGAATCAACATTAATGATCATCATTGCATTACAGAAGATGCAAATGCAGTGTCTTCTCAACAAAGCCACTATATTAAGGGTTCCATTCATGGGGTGCATTCTTACCATTTGGTATATGCAAATTTTAAGATCTTTGCACAATAAACCAATAAAACTAGGAGACAATGCTATGGAACAAAAAACTTTATATTATATTCACATAATTAGAAATGTAAATGCAAATCATATCAAGCACAAAAAAAAAAAAACTTTAATAGGGCACACACAGTCTGTGTATTTTTGGACATATCTTATTATTCTTTGTTTCATGACATCAATTCTCTCAGGAGGTGTGGAAATGTGGATGAAGAAATCAATGCCATCTCGGGTGTAACGATTATGATGGTGGATAATGAGTGATGGGCCAATGGAATGATACAATTCAGAATTTTAACTGGCCATTTGTGTTTTTGTAAGCTTATAAGTTATGTCCTGATCTATTTGATTGTCACATTTAAGCCTTTTATTTTCCTATAAATGTGGTATAAAAGAAGAGGGTGAATTGTTTTTGTGTTCGTTTTCAGATATTTTGGAGGGGAGTAAAACTGAGTTTTGATAAGTTACCATCAATATTGTTCATTAATTTTATAGATTTGTTTTTAATATTAAAATTTCTTAGAATCAACTTGACTATGGTGGAGAGAAGGCCCCAATCTCCCCCTCACAGCACTTCCACCAAATAAACCAATAAAACTAGGAGACAATGCTATGTAACAAAAAACTCTATTTTCTAATCACGGAAGAAATGTAAATGCAGATCATAGTGGGAGTTATCTCTAATATTCAAATGCATGTATTAAAACAGACACTCAATATCAAGCACCCCAAAAACTTTAATGGCGCGTACACATAGTCTATGTAATTTTAAACATACCTTATTATTCTTTGTTTCATGATAGCAATCTTCTCAAGAGGAATGGAAATATGTACAAAAATCAATGGGATCTCCCATGTTAGGACTCCAATGGTAGTTACTGATGGGCAAAGTAGCGAAAACACTGTTCGGGGATGCAATCGGATCCCCGGATGGTGTTCTTGCTTCGCATCCCCGAACAGTGTTCTCGCTACTTTGCCCATCAACAATTACCATCCAAGTCCTAACATGGGAGATTCCATTGATTTCTGCATCCATATTTCCACTCCTCTTGAAAAAATTGCTATCATGAAACAAAAAATACTAAGGTATGTCCAACAATACCACTTAGTTTATTATCCTTCCCATCGAAGCCCCTCCTTCCTTCCTGAAACTAAACCCATGGTTTTGGGCAAAAATCTTTGGCTCCGTCAACAATCTATTGCTAGGAATCTCTGCTACGGGTGGTAAGTTTTGATTCTGAAGCTCATCCATGCCACTACCGCTTTCGCCCTCAATGCCTCAGTTTTTGCCCACCAGACCTTGTTTTCTATGGAAATCATAGTTGGACTCCCTCCGTACCTCTGGTTCCAAAGATGTACCACCAAGTTTATTATGACCTATAAAGCAAAAACAATTTATAGGAGATAAATGTAACTTCCCAATTTTACCAAGTATGTTACATTTTGCATAAGAGTAAGCATAAATTAACCATTTAATTAATTAATTGATTTTTTTTATTTTTATTTTTTATTTTTGAAGTGGTGGAATTGTGTAAATCATGTAGAAAAAAAGAAAAACACAAAAGCAGATCTGCCATTGATCCTCCAGGCCCAATGAAATCAATGGATCAAAATTTTCTTTGAAATACTAGAGAAAATTAGATCAAAGCTAAATAAAAAATGATGACAGAAAGTAAAATATCATCTACAATTACCTGATGCCAAATTCCTGGAGTTCTTTCTCTATCAGATGATGTTTGTGAGTTAAACAATTAAAATATAATTGCATGTCGACCCAGCAGTGCTGATAACTTGGATCATGATGCCATGACATCTCTCGTAAGGCAGCCTAGTATATACATCCAATAAGTGCAATAGAAATATCCAAGAACAAGTAGCTATTGTCAATATTTAAATTTTTTATAAGTTCATGATCGAATAATGAATCATAACAACATTTGGCAAAAGTTTTTCTAGTGACATCCACCTTCACAAGTGAAAAGGTCATGGCCCCTACTTATGAAGTTCCAATGATAACATCCCTTGCCGTAATCTTGTCCCTTGATTTCTTTGCTCCATGTAGAAAAGAACCTTTTTCCATATCATTTATTTAAGGAAGATCCCTATAAACACAATTATTTTCGGTTTTCCACATGGTTCTCGATGAATCCAAGACCCACGTTCGAGTCGACATCTTCTGTCAGCTTGGCTTGTCGGCTGGGTGTCTGCTCGGACGTGAGTCTTGGATTCACCGAGAGCCACGTGACAACCATCCAAGATAGATTGCCATTGTCCTCCCAAAACCACTGGGAGGAGACGATGTAAATCCCACGGGGATCCAAATCGTCTCATTCCTGAAATTCGGGAGGCGTGGCGGCGACCCCATGGTCGCCACATGGGGGTCGGATGAATCTGACCCTTTCGTTCGAGCCGACAAGCCGAGCCGACAAGAGAGTGTCGGCTCGAACGGAGGGGTCGGATTCATCCGACCCCCACATGGCGACCATCCAGTGGGATCGCCGCCACGCCTTCTGAATCTCAGGGATGAGACGATTTGAATCCGGTGACACGGTATGAAAAAGTATTCTGTGTTGGACATACAGAAGCCCTCCCATCCTCTTCAATTAATTGTGGTCATTAGATGGGAGAAGTGTCCACGTGGTGCTTATCGAACAACCACTCGCCTTCTTCCAATAACTACTGTTCAAATTGGAGAAAGGCCTCCAAGTTTCAACCAATTTACTCTTTTGGATATCACACTAGACAATGCCACTGCTTAGCTTTACCGATGGCGAGGAAGAAATATTTTTTCTTCAGTTCTTTCCTGTGAAATATTTGGTTTCATCCAAAACCAAAATCCAACCACCTTGATTCGGTCTGACCAAAACGAAATCAAATTTTCAATAAAATCAGATCAATTAATAAATTGAATCAAACTGACCTTATAAAAGACCTAAACTGAAGTCGAACCAGTTCAATAATAGACCGATAAGAACCCATTAAACTAATCCATTACTAAATATACATGTCAAAACCGAGGTCAAAACTCAACCAGCTTGATATGTTTATTAAGTCAGCCCGATAAAACCTGAAACCGAACTGAATCGAACTCAAAATTTTCTTATTGCACCACAATTGAGTTTGAGTGTACATTAGAAAAACCGAATTAACTTAAATTGAAACCAAACCAAACCAACTCATTGACACTCCTAGATTTCATTGTGGCCTGTGTATAGGGGTATCAGGACCAAAACAAAACCGAATATCGGATTGTGTTTTTAGAGTCCAATGAAAAATCGAAATTAGATCGGACCAATTGATAAGTCCAAACCAAACCAGAACAATAAAACCAAAATTGAACCAACTCGATAGAACCGATAAGAATCTATTAAGCCAATATTTTATCTAATATACACGTAAAAAATCAACACTGAAACTGAATCAGCTTGATTATGGCCCGATAGAGGCCAATAAACCAACTTTTTTTACTACATATAAACATAGTAAACCAATTCCGAACCAATAGCGGACAAACAAGAGTCCATTAAGCTAACCCAATAACAAATCGACACTAAACTGGTCTGTTAACTAATGTGTTCAAACTTATAGTGGAACCCACCCCAACCTGAATCTCTTATTAGACATACGTTGAACTCATCCTAAAAAAACCCAATATTAACTTGATTAGACCTTAACTGTCAAAACCAGCTGGTTGACACCCTACCTGCACAGTTTAAAAAGAACCTTTGTCAACAAGGAAAAGGCCCCCTCTAATCCATTCAAACAACAAAAAATTCTTTCTAAATTCTGGAGTAACTACTACAAAAATAAGAGATTCGAATGTTACCATTTGTGATTTGGGTCCTTACCTCTACCCATTTAAGTAAATTCACAGGTGCTAGAGATAATCACTCAGGTATACAGAGCGTGGGTGTCGTGAATCAGAATTCTCTCTACAGGCGACATGTGTTTTCAACTTCAAATGAGAATGGTTTTCTCTAAAGGGTTTGCGTGGTTTGTAAAGTGGCATTTAATACGTGAGTCATATACGTATCAGATTTTTAAACGTGTCTTTAGATATTTTTACAAATTATTATATTGATTTTTAAAAAAATTATATTTTTTATATTGAAACATATTAAATACGTTTTAAACGTATATTGTAAAAACCAGAACTAATAAAAAAAAATTTCCCCCTCTCCCCCTATACTTATATGAGGGATGTTAAAAATAATTCTGATTAATTAATGATTCTGAATCTTGGAATCAATATCAATTAGTAATGATTGGATATTTTTAAAGACTTATCAATATAATGATAAAAGTAATAAAAAAAATTTGGATTCAAATCCTCTCACGCCCCTCATGTCGGCATGAGAAAATTCAATGGTTATCATCCATTGTATATGTATATTAATATATCGATATATACATACAATAAATTACAGCCACTGAATTTGTTAAATATATGCCACCTTCAGCTATGGTTACTCATGTAGATGGTTTTATTTCAATGATTCCTGCTCAGTACAAAAAGACTTGGTGCAGGCAACTTGGAGGCTTGGCAGGAGGGACCTAATGGATGAATACCTTTCTGAAGCTGATGGAGAAGGTTTACTCTGTAGCAGTGCTGAGTGTAATGCTTCCTTTGACATGGATGTAGCCAAGATCCTCCAGGCAATGATGAAGAAAGACCAGTTCTCTGTTGCTGAGAAAATTGCCCAATCTAAACAAGCTTTACTTGCACCTCTGGCTGCTGCTGGCATGGACTCCTACATGCAAGCATACCCATTTGCAATGAAGCTGCACTTGCTGCATGAACTAGAAGACTTCCATGCTTTCCTTCTCAATGAATCTTTCTTGGAGAGAGCATTCCATTTGGATGACCCAATGTGCACGGCTAAGCTTCTTTGGGACACCAGACGATCTGATGGTGCCATTGCAGAGCTGCAGCAATCCCTTTTAAACATGCTCATTGATATTGTTGGTTCTGCTGCAATTTCATCAATTAGTAGCCTTTCACTGGTCCCATTGAACCAACCTTCTGTTTCTACTACTCAAGCTTCATGATCCATGCAGAAATATTCTTTTGGTTCAGTTTGTGCAGATGATCGATTGTGATCCTTTCTTCTTGCTCATTAGTAACTAGGCCATACAACTTGAAGCTCCTAGTGACTCTGGTGCTCCTCTGTAACCCCCACTTCCTATCACTCTCCCACCCTTTGGGCAGGCAGCTTCTTGAAGGTCTGTTGGCATGGTTGCCCCTACATTCTGTAGTTCCCGAATCTCGACCATATACCTTCTGTTAAAAACAAAGACTACATTGTATTGATCTTAAGTTCTAAGAGTATTACAGTAGTGGTCCTTATATATTCGACCTGAAAACATTCCCAAACTAAATTGAAACACTACAAAAAAACTATTACAAACATGACCAACTAGACACGTCACCATACGTGTAACACCACCCCCTCCCTCAAGCGCAAGGCACAGAAAACCGAAGCCTAAGCTTGCTGATAGACCTTCCAAGCCGTGCCAACTTTGAGATGATCTTCCACTGAATCAACGGAGCGGTGGCCACGCTTACAGTTCAGTGCATGGAGAGATGTGTAATTTGGTCAGTCAGTGTCCAGTCTTGCCGCACAAAAAGTATCTTGCCTGTGAAATTGTTGAACCAACTGCATGATGCCACGGTGACGGCCGTCAACAAACCAGTTCCGCGATAGATCGTCGACGGAGCCCAAGATTTCATTCCTCGGGGCATCCAGGAATCACGTCGAAATCTGCCCCAAACCAGTCGAGCTTGTGTAGGATGATGAATCATCTGAAGAGGAGGAGGCGAAAGAGGAGCACAAAAATCAAACACCACACAGCTACGGAAATTCAAATCTAGATGGTCATGAAGGTGATGGTGCTGGAAGAAGTGGTTAGGTCATCAGCTGTATATACTTCATATGCTGCGATCCGTTCTTCAGGTTTGTTGAGGCTGAGGAACAAATCCAGAATGTTAGATATTGTTCGAGAACCAGATCCTAAAACCCTTAGAGATATTGATTCCCGTATCTCTAGGGTTTTACGATCTGGTTCTCCAATATCTAGCATTCTTGATTTGTTCCTCGACCTCAACAAACCTGAAGAACGAAATGCAGACATCACCACTTCTTCCAACACCACCACCTTCGTGACCATCTAGATTTGAATTTCCATAGCTGCGTGGTGGTGTTTGATTTTTGTGCTCCTCTTTCTCCTCCTCTTCAGATGATTCATCATCGTACACTAGTTGGACCAATTTAGGGCAGATTTCTTCCTGAAGGTCAGATTAAGTGGTTCTTCGTTTAACCTGTCATCAATATTAGGGGGAAAAAAAGGAATAAAACACCTCTGAAGGAAGCAATGTAAACAAGCAGCACAGTAATATAATTTCAGAAAATCCTCCACATGGGGTGAGATTCAAGCTAGTAATTACAATCTGAATAAAGACAAAGTTTCACAAACCACAAATAATACAAAGTAACACATGGCATCCAATAATCATGCATGTCTGACATAACTCAACAACTAAATGATTTGCAGAAAAATCATAAAGAAAAACTGCAATTATCAGGAAAACTAACCATAAAGTGAGACATGTTTAAGAAGTTTTTATTTCTTTTTATTCTCTCTCTCTCTCTCTCTCTCTCTCTCTCTCTCTCTATTTTATTCATTGGGTAAACAGAACTCATTTGGTAAGAAAAAAAAAAAAAAAAAAGATAATTCAGCCACAAATTCTCTACAATTTAAGACAGGATTTAACCTTTTTTTCAGTGGTTTTAAGGTAGCTCTGTATTAATGAAAGGCAAAGCATGAAAAAACAGAAAAATAACCAAGGTAACTTGGGAAGACACCATCAGTTCAGTCCCTGTTTAATCCTTCCACTAGATCAGTAGAACACTGATTATCAAAGAACTCCCTTAATGTTAAAAGTGTATACGTATATATCACATTAAATAAGGTTTGCTAAGCCAGGCAGTCAAACAGAATCATGTGTTCATGACATTGATACATAAAATTAGAGTCTCTGAGAAGCTCCTTTCTGCAAAGTAACATATATAGGCTCCTTTCTGTAAAATAATATACTTCCATGGAAGAGGTACCACACTTTGCTTGGTGGTAAGGTCTCCAGCTGTTGATAGCAGAGGGAAGGGATTGAATTCACCTCGTGTGAGGGAGTCGATTTGAGGGGTTATGGATTGTAGGGGGATTTATCCTTGAACCAAGAAAATCATTCTTCCATTGAAAGTCATTAGCAAGAATTCATCAAAGTTCAAATATGAAATTACCTGACTGGACAGTAATGAGGAAGTTGGTCCTGAATCTCGAGTTCTTCAACTGGTTTACAACATAGATGCAGGGACGATAACATCAATGAGATCAAAGTTGCCTGTCTTTGCGTCCCTAAGATATGAGCTTTGATCACACCCACCATTGTCGGTGTGACTTTACCCAAAAAAAGAGAAAGAATGGTCGGCCTGGATAATTCTTTTTATATCAACATTAAAACTGGATTAGTCCAAAACTCATTAATCAGTAGTGCTAGCTGTGTGGTTTTGCGAAAGTGTATTATAATGCTTTTTGTGGCAGACGAGGAATCTTCTCAGTTACTTCAACTGCTGTATATATAAAAGCTTAGAATCCATGGATCCATTTGACAACTTTTCTATGACCAAAATGGAAGATTATATTTTTTTTCTTCTTCTTTTTGTTTCGTCTCTTTGCTGTTATTGTAATTACGTGTTCTCTTGATCAATGTTATTTTTCGGTTTCTTCTCAATAAGAGTTTCCAAATGGTTTGACGTTTCCAATTCTGCCATTTCATGTTCAGTGTACTGTAAGCTGCTGCATAATGTTGGATTTCGTATTGTAATTGTTGGCAAAATTGATAAAGTGGGCCACGTTTGATAAGAGAGAATGTCTGCGGGCTCCACTGGTGATGTAGTAGTGATACAGATGATGTGGCAGTGATACAGGCAATGTGACAGTGTTCTTGATGTTGTGGCATCTTCATGTTTGATGAGCGAGAATGTCTGTGGGTCCCACCAATGATGTGGCAGTGACATAGATGATGTGGCAGTGATACAGGCGATGTGACAGTGTTCTTGATGTTGTGGCACCTTCATGAAGAGAGAGATAATGAAGAGAGAGAAAGAGGAGAGAGAATATGATGGTGGGACCCACCCTACCGAGGTGGCCTGCCACCATAGCAGCCAGCCCCGCAGCCATGGCCAGCAGGGCCATGCCACATGCCGCAGCCGAGGGCAACAGCAGCAGCTAGCCCCACAGCCGTGGCTAGTAGGGCCAACAAGCCCAGCCACAAGCCACAGCAAGCAAAGCCAGCCGCTTGCCTTGGGTGCAGCGGCAGCAGGCCCACAAGGCAGCAAGGCCAGCAGGCCCACTGCCATGCTACGCGGATGGCACGGCACGGCCATGGCCCCCCCTCTCTCGCAAGGCCGCACGCCAAGTGTTCATTACAAATTCTGGAGAGAGAAAAGCTCTTTGAAAGTGTTCGACCGTAATGAGGTTTTAACACTTTGAATTGGTTACAGAGACCATATTCGATATTGACAAGGGCATTTTCGTCAAGAGAAATAAACGAAGATTTATGCTCATCTGACAACCAAAAAAAGTGAGGGCTCGGGTGTATCGCGAAGGTGGCGTTTAGGTGCTCCCGCGAGCTTCATGAATGGTTGGAAGCAATGTAATACGATGGGCCACAAAATATAGAGGTTTCTCTTTGATTCCATGTTGCATCTCTACAGTACCGCATCAAAAATGATGCTGATCCAAAGGCCGTCGTTCATCCCGATCAAGCTTGATGCGATGAAGCCGATCTGACGAATGAAAATCAATCCCACCTTTTTACTCGGATCTAGCGGCTAAGATTGAAGATTCTTGTTCGACCAATCCGAACTCGACAACAACCTTTGACTGGTCAGCGGAGTCTCTGATTCGATGTTGTGCATCCATTGTAAAGGGGCTGTGATGATCCAGATCCAAGGGTCTCAATTTGATTCGATAGCGCCTGACGTGATTAAGATGATTGAAAGGTCAATATTAAATCTTGTCATTTTCAGACGATCTAGCGGTTAAATTTGAAGATGCCAAATTCCACCAATGGGAACACGACAATGCAGATGCGGCGGCGCTCCAGTGTTGCGCAGGCGCACCATAAGGCTTCAAAAGATGCTTTTTGTTATGATTTAATTGGCCGAGACTGTAACAGTCATATCTCGGCCATCTTGAAGTCCAAATCGGACGGTTCAAAGTACTCTGAACTAGTTTTCAAATGCCATATCTAATGAGAACGAAAAAAGAGAGGGGAGTTGAGGCAAAATCGTGGAGAAGAGGCAGAAGTTAGTTGAAGAGGGTTTTTGTTGGTTTCCTTTTGAGTGAGTAAACAATCACTCACCAACTCCATTAATGTCTGTAATGGTGCATTGAATTGTGTCTTGGAAGTTGGTGGAGTTTCATTGAGAATTCATGGTGATTGTTTTGTTTGTAAGAAGGTGATTGGTGCAGAAAATGAAAAGGGGAGAGGAGAAGGAGTTTTTGTGTATTGGTTGAGCATCGAATCACCAATCAGCTTCTTCCTGCTCATTAATGGGGTCTTGATAGCTTATAAGAAGTTGGTGGAGTTCATTTTGCATATATTTGGTGACTATGTGGTTGTGAGAATGAGTGAGATGCCTATGAACAAGGGTTTGCTTGAAGAGCTGAATTCTCCCAGCATTGATGGTTGTGGGAGGTTCCATTGAGCCTGTGGAGACACTACTGACATCTCCAAGCGTTGAAAAGCCATGGTTGTGAGATTCTCTAATTCTGTAATTATTTATTGCTTCCATTATATGTATGCTAGCTGTAGGTGATTATGTTGAATGCCTAGCTAGTGGAAAAAAATTGTAAAATATCATTATAAGCCCAAAACTGTTACTATTTACTTTCCATGGGTGCAAGTTAAACATAGTATCTACAACATGTGCTGAACACTAGCAGTTATAGCCTGAATACTGACATTGTTATGCCCTCTGAGTTTCATGCTGGGAAAACTCAAGGTTCACTTCCTTGTCTTGTAAAAGACTAAAAGTAGAGTATCGAGTATATACGGAGCCCATTGGGCATTACTCCGTGGACTAGCCATCACATACTGTGGTGGTGAATCACGTAATACCTCTGTGTTGTGGAATGATTTACTTTGTGTATCTTGTGAAGTGCGTGGAATGAACTGCAGGGTGGGTGTGCAAATCTGGTAGACCTCGTCACTAAGTGGTAGCGATGTAGATTTGCATACGCTTGTATGTTTGTGTATCAGTTTAGTTCTTCATCAGCTCTGGACAACAGTGGAATAGCAAGGACAAGTTTGAAAAGTTTTCACACTAATTCACCTCCCCTCTCAGTGTCATTCAAGGTTTATCACATAACACTTCGAAAAGGACAGTTTAGGAATGAGTTGGAACCTCTACACTCCTGCCTTTTAAAGACAGTTTCAATCCATCCCATTTGAGAATTTTCTATAAGTTTCTGCATAACACTTCCTCTGACAATACAAAGAGTCAACACAAACACTCTGAGCAATGTGGGACTATTCAATCTCCTATGTATAAGGCACCCAAGGTTCTAGTCTCTAAGCAATATGAGACTATTCTCAACATAGATACTCTCCTTACAAAAATCTCTAAGTACCAAATTTCCCAAGTACCTCCCTCAGGAAACCCCATCCTACTATGTCATGTCCTATTTGGATGTCCAACTTCATAGGCATATATCATTTTTTAGATTTTGTGTGCGTAAGGGATACCATTCCGAAGCTTCCCCACAAAATTCCCCAATTTGTTCGCCAGGATTTTTGCTATAATTTTATAAATGAAGTTCCCCACACATGTAGGACGGAACTCTGACAATCTCATCACACCAGCCACCTTTGGAATAAGAGATATAAAATTATTATTTACTTCCTTTGGCATCACCCATCCTTAAAAAACATTTGAATGGCTTTGCAAATATCTTTCCCTACAATATCCCAACATAAGCAAAAGAACTTACCAGAGAAACCATCCAATCCTGGCATCACTGTCGACTTGGTTTAGATAAAAAAAAACTGCCTTCTTCACCTCTTCATCAGTTGATACTTCATCTAGTCCCTGATTATCAGTGTTTGTGATCATCTCCGGAATCATCTCCAAGAGTTCAGGGTGTGGGAATGACCCTTCACTCTTATGGAAATCCTCATAATGTTTAATAATATATTCTTTGATTTCCTTAATGTTCTTAAGCATTACTCCATCCTCGATCACACCGTAACAATTGAATAAAGTACTTCTCCCTTCTTGCTTTTGCAAAGGCATGAGAATATTTAGAAATTCTATCTCCAAATTTTGCAAAGGTACCTCAAACGAGCCTTTTCCTTCCATAAGGAATTCTAAAGTTTACATGCATCATCATAAGGTTTTGTAGCAGCCATTTCTTCATTATTCGGAGATTGGTAAAATTCCAAACATAACTAATAAATCCCACATGATTGAGTTGTGGGAAATTATTTAAATTATTTTGGTTAGATTACTTGCAATCAAGCTTTGTCTAGTATTAAATTCCATTTAATTTTCTCTCACAAAATAAGATGTTGCTTTATTAAAAAGAAATGCTTCACAAAATAGAATGTTACTTTATTAAAAAGAAATGCTTCAGCACAGTTTAAAGTCTAGTCAAAGTAAGGAGTATTTATTTATTTATTTAATTTTTTTTGAGAAAGAAAATTTTTCCAATTCTTAGTCGTAAATAACCAAAAAATTTCAAAAACATTAGCTTATTCAGTCATTTGCTGCCATTATTTTTTAGTTTTTTGTTTGGGGTTTATCTCCAGAGGTACTCAAATTAGATTAGTGATCCATGTTAGGATCATGATGAAGCAAGGCAATTAAAGCATAACAAAAACTTGTCATGATTAGAAAGATAAGAAATTGAGAATCCCAAAACCGGATTCATTAAAAAATTCCCTGTTAAAAACTTGGTAAAGCTTAGTTCTCATTCAATTTTTCGATTTTTAAACGATTTCGTTGACAAGACGGAGAAAGAAAATAAGGAGCAAAGTATAGGGAAAGACAAGGAAATTATTAAAATAATTTTAATCATATATGAAAGTAAATTTATGCTTTAAGAATATGCCATGTGGAAAACATTAAAATATAATTTATTTATATAAATATAGACATTTAACACTAAGGGATTAAAGTAATGGTTTAGTTGATCTAAACAGTTTCATTCTTAAAACCAGAATCGAACGTTTAATTAAACGATTTCATTTCTGAAACCGGAATCGAATCATTTAATAATTAATTTCACGGTTTCGGTTTAAACAGTTTGATTCTATTTAGATACATTCGGTTTCATTTTTGACACCCTTATTCATATTGGATAAAAATAGTACTGACTAATAGGAGCGTGGCTCGTCAACTTGCACAAAATCCCATAAACACAGACCATACTAAACATACCAACCAATAGGAGCATGACACGCCGACTTGTGCAAAACCCCCTAAATAAGTGGGGTTAAAATCATCTTTTCATTGAAAATGTGTCAAGGACACATCTGCCACTTCCAGCTTAAGTCAAGGATAGATCCGACATAAACTAATTCTTTGACTACTTTAAGTAAATTTCAACCTTCCGAGCTCAAAAGATTCATTTGCTTCGTATTTACTTTGCATTTATTACTTTTTACCATTCCCATTTCCCCTATCTGCAATACCAATTCTATTTTCCTATTTGGAGTACTTTGGAGTCCTCAAAGTGATCCCTAGGCACAAAAGCTCGACCTCCCTTGCCTTTTTCCATGTTTTTTGTAGGTAGACCCCATCTCTAAAGATCATTATGAGGATTTCGAAGGCAACAACTCTTATTGGTATGGTGGAAAACCCTCTCCCAATATATTTAGGCAAATATTATATACACGACCCTACATATGTACAATTATTCATATAATCATTAAATCACAACTTTACAAAAAAAAGAAAACAATCATTAAATCACAATAAAAGAGTTACCCAAAAAAAAATCATTAAATCACAACAAAAGAGTGATGCTCAAAAAAAATTAAAAATCTCTAAGATGTCAACTGATTTATTATGATAAATAAACATACATGTAACCATCATCAAGGCCTTACATTACCAAAAGAAAAATTTCTGACCTTGCATACTCACAAGAACATGAGATTGGAAACACTTGATTAGTTTAATTTAATCAATAAATTAAATTAAGTCTTCGTAGGCCAAGTCATCTACCAATTAAAACAGAGATTAAAGATGCTTTTATTTGAATTATTAATTCATCGAATAACGTTTTAAGTTAACATAGAATTGACAACAATAGAGAGTTGAACCTTAGAATGATAGCAAGATTGTCATATTACAATATGATGATCACGGGTTCAAAATATAAAAACAATATTTCTGT
Organism: Protea cynaroides; assembly: GCA_028583415.1. Taxonomy (NCBI): domain Eukaryota; kingdom Viridiplantae; phylum Streptophyta; class Magnoliopsida; order Proteales; family Proteaceae; genus Protea; species Protea cynaroides. Next base: position 15,050,609 of record CM053276.1, on the reverse strand, counting down.
ATTTTAGGGATAAGGCTATGTACATTCTATTCCTCCCGACACCCTACATGCTTTATATTTCTTAACCATGTGAGAATGTGATACCATTTTTTGTGTCCCCATTGGTATGGCGTGAGCAGGCATTTAGTGAACAACATTCTCTAGCTTTCTTTCTGTGTTCGCTTGCTAAATTGGGGTTCTTAGCTGGTTGTTTGAGGATCCAAATCGTCTCCTGCCTGAGATTTGGCAGGAGACGGGGCTGCTCGGATGGATGGCCGACACCTGTCTATCGGGTGAATCCGAACCCTCCATTCGAGTCGACACTCAAGCCGACAAACTGAGCCGACAGGGAGTGTCGGCTCGGATAGAGGGCTCGGATTCACTCGACAGACAGGTGTCGGCCATCCATCCGAGCAGCCGCGTCTCCTGCCAAATCACTGGCAGGAGACGATTTCAATTCGGTTGTTTGAACTTTGAACATGTCAGATGATTAAATAAATTTTAATGTATTCTAACGACATTATTGATATTCTCCATGACTAAACATTCTCAAGGGCCAAGTCATAATTGATGATTTCTTTTATATAAATTATTGCTACTTTTAAAATATAGGATAATCAAGTCATATATTCTGCCTGAATCCTAATCACCAGACCAACCACCACCTTAATCATTTTCTTTTGTGGTATTTTCGCCTGAACACGCATTTGATTGAATCAGTCAAAATGCACACTGATTTCTAATTAATTTACTAAAATACCCCTATTCGACCTACTAGTAGGCATCAAAAGCGACAACAGTCTTATAAGGGTACTTTTGTCTTGAAAATATATAAAAAACATCTATTTGGAACACCACAATCTTTTTTAGGGTTTGGATCATCTCCTTTGTTAAAGAGATCCTAGTCTTGATCTAACGGTTAGAGTTTACCTAGCATGTATACCAATGATATCATTATTTCAGTATACACACCAGTAAGAGAAGATCTTTTCCCTCTTTTTATGTGTATTATGCCATTATGGAGTCTCGAAAATTTAAAATAAAGAGACAGTGGCCGTTGATTGAATGGAAACAGATTGGATATGAAATAGATCCGAATAGGATCGAGTCCGGATACCTCTTGATCGAATACGGATATCCTTAAATGGATACAGATGTAAATTGAATTCAGAGATTTTTGACCATTCGTTTACATTGTTGACTTATGTAACCTGAACCTTTCTCCCTTATTGAATATGATTCGTTAATAGTCTATGTCTTTTACTAGTCTTGCAACGTTTTCTTTCTTCATCCTTTGAAATCCATCAAATCTTCAAGAACCGTCAAGATCATTAGTTAGTTACTTTTTTTTATTATTAATTATATCTATTTGCATTCGATAGATAATGTTTTGGATTTTTCGATTTTGGATTCAGATACCTTGACTGGAAACAGATATCTCTAAATAGATACGAATCAAATTCGGATTTTCAACTACATACACAATTAAGAGGTAGTTTCGTTGTATGGAATTGTATACTATTTCCCGTGTGTGTGTATGGATTCAAATCGTCTACTTCCTGAGATTCAGGAGCAGGCGCGACGACCCCACTGGATGGTCACCACGTGGAGGTCGGATGAATCTGACCCCTCCATTCGAGTCGATAAACTCAGCCAACAATAGAGTGTCGGTTCGAACGGAAGGTTCGGATTCATCCGACCTTCACGTGGCGACCATCCAGTGGGGTCGCCACCCCTCCTCCCGAATCTCATGTAGGAGACGATGTGGATCCGTGTGTGTATATATATAGACGAGAAGAGAAGAGAAGAGAAGAGTCAAGAGCGTAAGAGGAGGGATACACGAATCTGATCGCTGTCATCAGCTGTCGTTTCAGGGTTTCTTCTTCGTTAGTGGCAGAGATCTGTGTTTTCGTCTTCTTGTCTTCTCCTTATTGCTATTGAATTTACGCTCTGAGAAGATAACTTTTTTTAGTTACAGAGATCTGAATCCATGGGAGACCGCAAGGAGGTGACTATACTTTCTTCTCGGAAATTCTTTGATTTTTGCCGCCGAAATGAGCTTTATGGTTCTGTTCCATTTTGAATATCGAACTTGGATGGTAATCTGTGATGTGTTATTGTGATTCTGGTCTCACCATGAGATTTTTGAGGTTCTTTTGAACCTTGAAGACCGTGAAGCTCTGTGGTTTGAGATAGTGGACTCCACATATCATGCATCTAGCTCTGTTTTTTCGTTTTGAGTTTCTGCTTTTGGTGGTTATTACGTAGGATTCAGCTTTTACGAGTTTGTGAATCTGGTCAGTTCTTTACAGACTTTCTAAATTTTGATTCTATTGTTCTGAAAAACTCTGTTTTTTCCTTTTAAAGCATCCCATCCCATTATGTTTAGTTAGCTTTTTGAATGTGAGAACAGGTCAAAGGCCATCTCTTTTCTGTGTTTAATCATTGAATTCATGAATCATGATCATCTTTTGTATCTGATTTCCTCCGGTTAACTTTAAGAAACACTGGTTTTCAAAGGTTATAATGTGTCCCTGTTTTGGGGAAATCTGATTTTTTTTTTCATATTTACAGAGTTGAAACAGAAATTCAAACTGTAAGGTTCAACTCATGGATTTCTTTGCAGAAGAACGTGGAATGGCTGTCGGTGCCACAGTTCGGGGATTGGGATCAGAAGGGGGACCTGCCGGATTATTCAATGGATTTCTCAAAAATAAGAGAGATGAGAAAGCAAAACAAGGGTGATATCTCTAGGTCCAGAAGTGGTGCCGAAGAAGGACTCAAAGTTAATCACAAGAAGGAAAACCATCACCGTTATCATCGAAGCAGCACTGATCGTGTCGAGCTTCACCCCCATGGTCACTCTCCAACTGTAAGATTCATTACCAGCCAGACATTAACTATAGCCTATGATAAACCATAAAACATAAACTAGAACTGATTTATTATCTTTCAACATGCATTAGTTTAAGAACAGTAAAATTTCTGGATTTTTTTTATATTGGGTTTGTACAATGATGCTCGATCAATCAATTGGTTGATTTGTACCCAAAAAATAAAAATAATGGTTGGTAGATTGAAGGGTAAGATTTGCTGATTGATCAATCACTACCCATTAATCAACCTCTATTGCTAGTGAACTCTGTTTTGTTAACATTAAATTAGCATTGGTTTTGTGGTGCTGTGTGTGTGTGGTTTCTGAAAATGTATTATAATGTTTTTTTGTGGCAGATGAGGAAGAGCCTTCTCAGTTACTTCAACTGCTGTATAAAAGCTTAGAATCCGTGGATCCATTTGACAATTTTCTGTGATCGAAATGGAAGATAATATTTCTTTCCTTTTTGTTCATTGTAATTATGTGTTCTCCTGGTCAATGGTATTTCTCTGTTTCTCCTCGATAAGAGCTTTTGAATGGTTTTACGTTTCCAATTCTGCCATTTCATGTTCAGTGTACTGTGCCCTGCGTTATTTATTAATTATAATTTATGTAAAATAAAAAAGAGGGTCATGAAAGATAAAGGTGTAGAATCTCTAGATCATGCAGGGCTGCCAAGTGTCAAATGTCCTCTTAACTCTGCTACAGATTTAAATGAGTAGGATGACTGTCATACGGAAGTTATGAACAATGACTGGTTGTTGGATTTAATGTAGACTATAAAATGATAAATTTTGACTGTTGGTGGATTGACTAGTTTTCATGTAATAATCCAAGGCCCCTAACATTCAAATGGGTGGTTCACATCGTTTTTTTTTTCTGCTTTCAAAGCGAAGGTAAGGAAAAAGAAATTTTTTGTCTAAAAATAAATAAAGCAGCAATTTTTTTTTTCACCACAAAAATATCTTGATTCTGGGAGGATGCGACAATCTATCTTGAATAGTGGTTTTCAAGTGAATCTGAGACCTATGTCTGAGTTGACACTGTCGATTCGAACGGTTAGATCTCGGTTGATCAAGAGCCCGATTTGATGGGAGCCATTCGGGGCGGCTCAGGCATTGCCACTGTCCTCCCGGAACTGAGAGAGGATGTAGATCCCCCAGGAGAAAGTATCCTCAACAACCACTAATATGAGTGGCTGTATAGTTTCCCATCTGCCCATGGTTGTCGAACACTGATGTTCTTTCCCTTTTTAATTTTAGCTTCAAGTTGTCGAATGCAAATATTGTATAGATATTTTTAATTCTCGATTGTGAATACCTTAAAGTTGATCTGAAAGCTAATCCTGATAAGATGGTTTGAATTTTTATCATTCAAATTTTGTGGATTGATAAATCTCAAGGTCCTTAGATTATGAATGCGTCTCCAGTTTTAGTCTGAAGTCAACAAGAGTTCACTAAAAAATAAATAAATAGAACATTTTACAAGAGATGATGTACCTTCCTCGATATTTGAACAATTTTACTTTTGTATTCTACTTATTAATATGAAATTGAGGCTCATTCGAGTCTCTGTATTTTCGAAGCGTTCGTATTGTAAGGGCTAAACTCTATTGAAATAAAATAAGAAAATCTAAAAAAAAAAATTGGATAGAGAGAGAAAAGGGAAAAAATATATTTTTTTTCAATGAGATAAAGCTCTCTAGAATTAAAATAACAAAATTTAAAGAAAAAAAAAATTGGAAAGAGAGACGGGAAAAAACATTTTTTTTCAGTGAGATAAAGCTCTATTGAATTAAAAAAAACATGAATTTTATTAGAGTTTTATTTATGTTTGTTTTTTTTTAAATCTTTAGAGTTTTATTTCTAATTGATTTACTTACCTTAATAATTGTTTGAGTTTTATTTTTAATAGATTTATTTACTTTAAAAAACGTGATTACTAATTCACCAAATCAATTAGCTAAATAAAATGAATTAAAAAATAAAATTTATTTAGCTACCGAAGTTAACACGGTTAACTCCATAGGACACTTGACGTCCAAAGAGCGTACTAGAAGAGTAAGAATTATTATTCTTTTTGTTAAGAGTTTTGCTAAAGGTCAACAAAATGTATTAATATAAAAAAAGAACTACAAAGGATGACAAAGATAGTAATAATTCTACCTTCGGCATTGCCATTGGGAGAGCCCCATCTTTGTTGGGTGTAAAAAATTACATATTAAATAAAAAACAAGGACGCTTAGATGCATCCCAAACAACTTCCATAACTATGTGAATTGGACATGAATCTCATATAGAATTCTCTAATTCTGTTGCTCCTTTTTTTGCTAGGATATTTTAAGGTCCTATTTATTTCCTTGTAAATTTTTTTTGTGCAAATGATAATTTTTATGAAAAAAAATATCTCTATGTAAATTTTTTTTTTCTACCTTTTCAATACTTTTCTTTACATTTTATGGTAAAATAAACAGTGAAAATCATATTTTATAAGGATAAATTCTTCTTTTTCCATCATTTTACATGAAAATAAATAGAATAGAAAATTATTGTTTGACTCTGCATTGTGGATTTCATCTTCCTAAGCATTAGATGGCGAGATGATCCCTCTAGATAAACCACATATCAAATTTGATGTCATTCATGAATCCATTTCATCTTCCTAAGCATTAGATGGCGAGATGATCCCTCTAGATAAACCACATATCAAATTTGATGTCATTCATGAATCCATCAAGCAAGCACATGTAAATAAATATACCTTAATTTGAGTTCCTTTCCAATTTTAACTCTTACCACAAAATAATAAAATTGCACATGGTCTAAATTATTCTAAACTATTTAGACAATAGGAAAAAAAATCTCCCACCACAAATAAATCTATTATAAACTATTCTAAACTATTTAGACAATAGATCTTGGTAGAATACCATTAATGGGAACTAATAAGGATTTCTACTCCTCTGAAGGGCATATTTTTTCAAACACAGGCAGTCTTCTCCTCCTTGAAGGGCCATACAAAATAGCATTGATGCAAGAGTCAACTGTTTCCTTGGCTGCAGGTTTTTCAATGGAAGAAGGGATTTTAATCTCAATGCCGTCATCCTCTGGTGACCAGTCGCCAGCAGTAGAGCTGTTCTCCTGTTTGAACTTCATTGTTGATTTCTTCATACCTTGTTGTGGTGGTTGTGATGGTGGTGCCGATGCTGATGCTGTATGATTGAAGGGGAAATGGCTTTTGGTGCCATATGTTCGTGAGGTCCAAGATTTGCGGAGCTGCTCCTGATCAATCACACGTTAACAAGAAGTGAGAAAAAAAATGAATTTGTTATGGTTTTTCTTTCAAAAAGAAATTTTGGTAATGGCCAATTAAAAAAAAAGGTGTCCCACTATTATAGGGTTTGGGGAGGGTAGAATGTCCTTATTTCGATAATGTGGATAAACTATTTCTAAGATTCGAATCGGTGACCACCAGATTGCAATATGACAACCTTATCATCACACCAAGGCTCGTCTTCTAATGACCAACAAAGATGACCCAAAAAAAAAAAAAAATAATAAAAAATAAAAATAAAAAATTAACAAAAAAAGAATTTTGCTTACTTCAGTTTTGGTGTTCTTGTTAATGGAATGGCCAGGACTACTACGCACTTGTTCTTTTCCATGAGCAAACTGCAAGAACAAATTATCTTGATTAAAAAGAAGAAAGACAACCTGACCTGATGATGTTTGAGAAAATTAATTAGTTTGACCCCAGTTTGCAAATCTTTGAGATTATCAAAAGACTTTGATCAGTTCTAGACAAGAGAAAAAAAGGAAAAATATTGAGAAAGTGGGCATCTGAAAACCAAACCACCTTCTTGGAATCGATAGAGGAATCCATGATAAAAAAAATTAAAAAAAAAGTTCAATCCAACAGAGTTGCTTTAGTATCTAGATGAACAAAACAGAAGATTGAAAAATCTGCAGGAGAATGGAAGAATAAATAGTGGTTTGTTAATGAGTGCTGGAGCAATGGAAGGACGGAAATCTTGGACTATGATCTAGATTAGGAAATAATTTTTTTCTTTTTTGGTAAGAATAGATTAGGAAATAGTCGTGATTAGGAGACTTTCTACTTCTGATTTCTGACCATTGAGGAGAAAGATATGGATTGAATTATTTTATTTTCCCCAAAACTCGGTAAGATATGTTTGACAAATGGAGTTCGGATCACCTGCAATTATTAAAAGAGTAATAACGCACTTGATAAGTATATCCATTAGAAATAAAACTCAAATCATTTTTAAAAAGAAAAACAATTAGAAATAAAACTTTAATAAAACTCATGATTTTTTAATTTAACAAAGCTTAATCTCATTAAAAAAAAAAGAACGTTTTTTTTTGCCCTTTTCTCTCTTTCCAACTCTTTTTTTTTTCTTTAGATTTTGTTATTTTAATTCAACCTAGCCTTATCTCATTAAAAAAAAAAAGTTTCTTTAGATTTTGTCTCGGAGTTTTGTATGTTGGATTTTACAGGGATTTCTAAAGATACCTAACTCAATCCCCATATTATCGATTGCTAATCATATACTAAAGGTTGAATGTTGGTTATGTGTAATTTATCATTAAAATAATTAAATATCTTTATCTCCTTTTTAATCATATTTGGTTTGTCAATCAAGGTGGACTCTTTATGGTTGATCATTTCATAGTCCAATGAGTTCACTTCATTGTTCTACTCATGTTTTATCACTTCATGATTCATACTTAACTGTCCAAGTCTAAATCAATTGGAAATAAATAGAATATTTTGCAAGAGATGATGTACCTTCCTCAATATTTGAATAATTTTACTTTTCTAATCTACTTATAAAAAAATATATTTTATGAAATTGAGGCTCAGTCGAGTCTCTGTTGAATTAAAGAAAATCTAAGAAAAAAAATTGGATAGAGAAAAAAACTTTTTTTTTTTCAATGAGATAAAGCTCTCTTGAATTAAATAACAAATTTAAAAAAAAAAAAGAATTGGAAAGAGAGAAGGGAATTTTTTTTTTCAATGAGATAAAGCTCAATTAAATTAAAAAAAAGGTGAGTTTTATTTCTATTTGTTTTTCTTTTTAAAAATCTTTAGATTTTTATTTCTAATTGATTTACTTACCTTAAAAATCGTTTGAGTTTTATTTTTAATAGATTTACTTACTTTAAAAAACGTGATTATCAATTCACCAAATCAATTAGCTAAATAAAAAAATTAAAAAATAAAATTTATTTAACTGCCGAAGTTAACACGGTTAACTCCATAAGACACTTGACATCCAAAGAGCATACTAGAAGAGTAAGAATTATTACTCTTTTTGTTAAGAGTTTTGCTAAAGGTCAGTAAAATATATTAATATAAAAAAGAAACTACAAAAGAAGATAAAGATAGTAACAACTCCACCCCATCTTTGTTGGGTGTAAAAAATTACATATTAAATAAAAAACAAGGACGTTTAGATGCATCCCAAACAACTTCCCTAGCTATGTGAATTGGACATGAATCCTATATAGAATTCTCTAACTCTGTTGCTCCTCTTTTTGCTAGGATATTTGCCACAACATTTATTTCTTGTACACAATGAGTAATCTTGAGCTCTTTACCGAAGATTTTTGCCATTAAATTATGCCAGTGATATGACGAATTCCAAGGTGGATCTGCTTTTTGGAGACAATTTACTACTGAAGTAATCTTAAAACTGATTTCATCCAATTTCCTATAAATCTCCCGCCAATTGGAATGGGTCTGATCACCATTAACAAACTTGTGTATCACACCTCCCACTTCAATGAAGCTAAATCCTGGTACCTTCTTTTCCTCTCTATTCCTCATTGCCTCCCTGATCCTTCCTACGTCATCCCATCTCTGGTGTGCAGCATATACATTTGATAACAACACGAAATCCCCATCACTATTTGATCCCATCTCCACAAGAGCTCGAGATGCTCGATCGCTCTGCCATCTCAACATTCCCATAAGTCTTGGAAGCCCCAAGTAAGGTTTGCCAGAGGACAACATCTGGAACCATGGGCATGGATGTAATGATTTGATAAGCCTCTTCAAGCTGCCCTCCTCTACCAAGAAGGTCCACCAGGGTTCCATAGTGCTTAACATTGGGTTTCAACCCAGACTCAATCAAAGAGTTAAGCCCATCTGCAACCAGCCCTGCATGGTTGCAGGCACAAAGCGCAGCAAGGTACGTGACCGCATCAGGCTTCACTTGGGCATGACACATCTGGCTGAACAACTCAAGCGCATGAGACCCACGGCCATCCATCCCAAGTGCCATGATGATGGTATTCCGTGACACAAGACTCCTAGGGCAGCGCATTCCATTGAAAACATCAAATGCCATGTCAATCGACCCACATTTGGCATACATATCAATGACTGCATTACAAACCTGCACATTCATATCCAGCTGCTCCTCTCGCACGAACCCATGGAGGGTCTCACCCTTTCTCGAGGCGCCCAATTGCGCGCAAGCTGAAAGTGCACCAAGGACAGTAACCTCATTCGGTTTCAACCCCTCCACTCGCATTCGGTGGAACAGAGCTAAAGCATCACTCGGCCGATTCCCTTGTGCCATACCAGAGATCAAGGCATTCCAGGCAGCGATATCTCACCAAAACATATCGTCGAACAGGTACTGCGCATTATCTAGATCACCCGATTTTGTATACAAATCAAGGAGAGTCGTCACTAACAAAATATCCACTTGAAAACCGAAGCGAACGAACCGTGAGTGAATCTGCTTGGCTTCTAAAATGGCTAACAGACGAGCGCAGGCTTTGAGGGTCAATGAACAGGTGAGAGCATCTGGTGCGATACATGGCTTGGTAACATGTGAGTGTTAGAATATTATACTTTTAGGGTTTTCAAGAAATCCATTCTCCATCCATACAGTAGTCCTAGAACACAATAGAGAAACCATAAACAATTAATATAAAGACATACCTGTCTGTGTAGAGATTAATTTCCATACGCTCCACGACGCTCCAAGCTTTGATCGAAATCCCTCGGCTACAGTCTTCCACAGCCTCCAGAGGATATCCTGACGTCTCTTGCTAATGGGTGCAGAGAACTGATTAACCGTGGCTGTGGGGACTCTAACCCTGTATTTATAGAATACAGATGTAACCCTAAAACCCTTCCCACAATAGAATTAGGATTACCAAACCTATCTCATACCGTGTGACGAACCAAACCAAACCGGTTATACCGTGTCAATCAGATTCCCACTGAATTAACTAGTTTAAGTAATTAATTAAGCCCACATAAATCTAACAATCTCCCACTTGGGCTATATTAATTACAAAACTACCGCTAACCAGTGTGGCCACAGAATCCAACACACTAAATCGTCACTAACTTTGAAACATCCATCAAGCTTTCCAATGCGAGCAACAGCGAATAATACACCTTAACGTATGGTGTATAAACTTCTGTCAGCCACAACAGAGGTCTACTCAATACATGAATCGCCTGAGATAATGCATGAAACTAACCTCCCATGCGAGTCCAAACTTGATTAAAAAAAAACCTTAATCAAAGTGCCCCAAAACCTTTATGGGCAACTTAACATGGTATTTAAATATTCCAGAATTACAATATCATACTTTGGCTAGACACCGCCTTTATTCTTTGATATTATCCTTTCATGGCAAACCGCCTCTAGCTTGGATTAATACCAGACTTTGACTTACCGTCATTATTTGTATGGCTGAATACTGCCTTATATATCTGGCTGAATACTGCCTTGAAACTTTGGCTAAATACTGCCTCATATCTGTGACATGTCGAACACATAACTACGTATGCAAAATAGCAATAACGTAAATGCTAATGTAAACAAAATCATAGTTACAAAAACTGTACCATCAAACCATGAGCAATACAATCAAGCACAGTAAGCAATGTGAAAACACAAGTATAAACATAAAGAGTCTCCCACTGATTAAGCATATCTAGAGACTCCCACTGATTCTCAGATCTTTGGCCACTTAAGCCTCTAATAAAATTATTTGTTTTCATCAATTCTTATATTGGACATACAGTCCCTTAAAGACTCTCACTGACAAAACCTTCGTCTGAGAATTTACAACGATATAAAATTTTTTGACATCTTTCTTACTTCAAGAGATTCGATCTCCATTATACTTTGAAATACTAGATTTTATATTGTTCTTTGAGAATAACACAGCTGAACTACTGTCAGAATACATCTCAATAGATTTAGAAGTGGAGTCTACAATCTTCAAATTAGAGAATAAATTTTCACACAAAATATCTTGCTTGGTATCTTTACTTAGAGTTACAAAACCCTATCACCATGACAATGAACCTTGAAGTTGATTTCTTGTCATCAATACAATCATTATAAGTTACATCAAAATAGCTTAGAGTGTCACTACATTTATAAATGAACATATGACCATTGGTCCTCTGCATATCGCATGACCTTCCTTTTCTCCATTGTCCAGTAAACTATACCAGCATCCAACTGAAAACATCCTATGGCACTCAATGAAAAGGCTATATGAAAATATTACAACCTTAAACATATATCAAGCTCTTTACTGCATTGTAAATGCTAATACTCAGTATCATTATTTGTTTACAATTCTGTCAATTTATCTCCTTTACTGATCTTAGCATCCGCAACTTACTAGTTATACATGCATACTGAGCCATTCAAAAACACGAACAATATTTATACTTCGAGATAAATCCAAAATTTTATTTATCCTGTCACGAGTAAACTTAATTCCAGGTACAAAGGTACTTGCTCATACAGTTTTACATGTCGAAGTTATCAGACAGAAGAATATTGATTTCAATTAGTAAACCATGTCACTACAGGTCAATGAAAACCATCAACACACATGACAAGGAAATGAATCCACTCCCACTGACCTATAGATATATATACAATGGTCAATGACAATCTCAACAAAGTTGAAAGAAGATACAACCCTGTCAAACCTTAAATACCATTATCTGGATACCCGTTTAATCCACAGATTGACTTTATAAGTCTACAAAACATATCTTCTTTATCCTTACCACAAAACCTTGTGATTAAAATATATAAATATTTTCTTCTAGATTTTCTTTGATCAAAATGATCTTTACATTTACTTGATGCAACTCCAAAATAAAAAGAGCAACTAAGATCTCAAACTTTGAAGTTCTCTTTCTCTTCCCTTTGTGTGATTCCACTTTGCTATAAATCTTACTTTGTAGCAATCAATTCTCCCACTGAAATCACATATTTTCTTTGTATATCCATTTTTAGCCTATGAGTACACCGCTCATTGACAAAAGCACAAAATTCTAGTCTCGTTATTGCTCATAGACAACAACACATCCTTTATGATCATTAAACATTCAAGAGTAATTTCATTACTAATAACTTGCTTAAAATCATTAGGATCTTCATTTTTGTCCATCATCAAAAAATATCTATTTTGAAGTACAACATGTGATTGGATGAAATCACAGATCTACATGGTCTAGTATATCTCTTTATTGCCTTATCAGGCTCTGCTACTATAGCTGAAGCATCGATCTTAATAAATATTTCTATAATCATTTCATTATACTCTGGTAACATTTCTGTTATATCAACTGGTTACTTCACATCCATTTTCATGTGGTCTCATCACACTTCAAGGTTTTTAGGTCTATTTTACATCCCATATAACAATTCAATGTCCAAAAATAATCACTCTCCTATGAGTGTTATGAAATCATGTCAGTTTTACAGTTTTAAACAAGAAGATAACTTAAACTGAAACTGACTAACTAGCATTCTATTAATAATATAGGCTGCAATATCAATTCTTTCCTTAAAGGATCAAATACATTCTTAGGTTTTTTGTAAACACTTGCTTAAATTTATCAGGGAATAAATCAGTATCACATGGTCTCCCAAAACACTCTCATTCAGATTCAATAGTTTTAGTTCTTTTAATAAAAGTTTTTCCACCTTAATTTTTATTATTTGGAAAAACAACTATAGACTAAACTGTAACAGGAAGTCCTAGATGAAATCTCGATGTCCACCAATTCCAATAAATCCTTGTTGTGAATAACCTTCACTTACTTTAATCTTGTCATCTTCTCTTTTAATTAATTCTCACATATATACATGTAATAAACCTTGGAAGGAGAATTTCAGAATATTATTCTTTCTAATCTTTCTTTGGACAACAGTCATAAACCTTTATGATCAAGGTGGAAGATTACAATATACAGTTTAACTTCTAAAGATAGAATAAATTAAAGATTAATGTTTAAGTATCCAATATTTTGCACCTTCTTGCTCAGAAGTTTTATAATCCTTATTCCTTTTTCACTTAAGCTGTCCAGCTATATAAATCTTTCTTTACATGTCCCTTCTGAGTCACACTTACAAGAATTTTATTCTACTTAAATCTATTTTATCTTGTAGTTTCTTAATGTCTAATTCTTTGTCATAAGGTTTCTGACTATTTCATGAAAAATATTTTCTTTCAATGGGTTTTCCTACCCCTTTTACAACTTACCTTTGTCTGGGTATATATTATGCACTATGACATTGGCATTCATATTTTTCTCTTTTCTTTGAATTTTTATCCTTAGTTCTTTCACTTGAGGGTTCACTATATTTTTGAGCACTATAAGTCACCAGGATCAGACTATACAGTTCTTGTGAGGAAGTGAAAAGTCTAAAATGTCACTTACATAGGTTTTAATGAACCTACAAATATTCACTTATCCTTGAGCTTATCATTAATACTTAACAGCTCTACCTTGTATTTCCTCACATTTCGAATACCATCTCTTATCATCAAAAACTGATACTGATGGACTTGAGTAATAAAACATCTCTCTGCCCTTTCTTGAAAAATCAAATCTTTCTTTTGATTTCTCAGAAAATATCATTTTTCAATGTTTTTCATCTGAACATTGCTTTACTTGATCTTAAGGACTGAACACCCTAAGGATCAGAATACAATTTTTCTGTTGAGTATATCTAGGTTAAACAATCCTAGACTAGTTTACAGTTTTCATGCCAATTCATAAAACTGGCAGCCAAAGACAGGCATCTTAAGGTATTTAATCATTACATGTCCACAACAATGTAAATAACTGTAAGTCTATGATTAATACCAAATAAAATTAGCTAGCAAGAATATATATACATAACATGTGCAAGCTAAATAATATCTTTGAAAAGTCAACCGAACTACACACACATCCTTTGGGACAATATGTGCACTCGGTCCTCTCAATATCTCATAATAACTACGAAGAGATAATGACTTTCAAAATCTCACCACCTTTGGGTGGATGAAGACTCCTAAAGTCACAATCCTTCAACCATGTGCATGAGTTATTTATTTTCTTTGACAACGCCACCTTTGGGTGGACAGTGTCATTCTTTGCTGCATCCATAAAAGTGAGAGTTTATGTTAGTGTCACTTTTGTGTGAACACTATATTTCCTTATAGTAGTTTGTAAATGCATAAATGCTAGATTTGAGCATATTATGCTAGAACTAAGGTTGCCACTTTGGTGGTCACACCATAATCCTCACACAATAGCTATAAATCATAATTTGAATAAACTTGGACAATGTCACCTTTGGGTGAACATTATCAAAACTGAAGCATTTACAAATACATATTCTAGAATTTGAACACATCATAATAAAACAAGGTTGCCACTTTGGTGGTCACACCAAGTTCCACCATGATATGAACAAATCCTAAACTGCAGCTTATGTGGGATATTTATTTAACCATGAATGCTTTAAAATATAATTTTATAAGTCTAAACATTCATATGAACATACACATTAGCTCAATCAATCAATTTTGTACAATAACTTTAAGAAAAATCAGCAAAAACATTGTAAATCGAGTTTCCATAGGGCATTTTTCTATAATAACATATTTTTCAATGTATCAAAATGTACCAAAATATATACCAGATTGAAGAGCATTAAAAATGGAGTTCAACGAAACAAACCGGAGGTCAATCCGACATTCCTAGCTCCCAGAATCACTGTTTAATCTTCTTTTTATCAAAACCAGAAGCCAAACAGACCCTTATAGGAAAAATTCTGTCTGGGTTGGTTTGGTTCGGTTCGGTCTGACCAAAATCAGTTTGGTTCTCTCAAAAACCAAACCGAATATT
>CM053276.1:14803657-15035051 GCA_028583415.1 Protea cynaroides | reverse complement strand
ATAATCATATATAGAATTCAAAGCTAGAGGTGGAGGACAACTAAAAAAATAAAAAAAATTAAAGGAAATAAAATAACTTGCGTAGAGGCAAAAGGAGAAAACAGGTGTAAGGAAAAAAAAAAGGAAAAAAAAAAGAAAAGAAGAAGAAATGAATAACAGATAGCAGCAGCAACTTAATAAGCAGGAAATTAAATTATAGGGTGAGGCAAAGATTAAGAGAAATACCTGAACGATAAATCACCAGAATCAAAAGAGAGAGAAAAAAAATCGATGGAAATTTTCAGATCCAACCAGATGTAAGGAAAAAAAAAAAAAAAAAGAACAAATAGCTACAGCAACTTGATAAGCAGGAAGTTAAAGTTGAAGTTAAAGTTATAGGTGAGACAAAGATTACGAGAAATACTTGAACGATAAATCACCAGAATCAAAAGAGAGAAAAAAAATCTATGGAAATTTTCAGATCCAGCCCTCTAACTCCTCTTGCAAAAAAAATCCCCAAACTCTTGCTTAGCAATGAAACAAGGAAAAAGAGACTCTTTCTTCTCCTTCTTCCATTCTACTTCTTGTAGCCGCCAGCAGCTTTCAACCGCCACCCCATTTTGCTACTACGAAATCCTTCTCTTCCTTCTTTTCTTCTGATTTTTTCTTCCTCTTACCTCCGAATCCCACCTCTGCTCACTCCTTTTCTTCTGCTTTTTCTTCTTCTCTGCTTTTTCGTGAAAAGCCTACCTTCTTCACTTTCCTTCTTCTTCCTTCCTCTTACCATTGGCGAGCAGAGGCAAAAGAAGACTTTTTCATACCGTGTATGGCGCACCAGTTTTGAATGTATGCATCAACGCTTTTCTTCACGGTCAGATTCAATTAACGCCACATGTTGCACATCTACACTAAGCAGCCTCGTCTCCTCCTGATACCCACGCAGGAGACGATTTGGATCCAAAATTTTATGTGTAACATTATATATATATATACATATATATATATGAAAATGAACTTTGTTTTACTCTATTGGAAAAAAATATTACAAAAAAAAAAGAAAAAAATCTACATATAAAATATTCCACAAACGAAACCTTAAGGAAGATTAGGTAAAACATCAAATTAATAATCACTAATACATTAATGAAGTGCCAAACATTATTCCAATTTAGAAATAACTCCGAAGATTCAAAATTCTCCTAGAATCATATAGATAAGTAATAACAAATACATCCATATTGTCACATATATATAAATATGTATATATATATATATATATATATATATATATATATATATATATATATATATAAATATGTATATATATATATATATATATATATATTGTTGTAAACCAATTTGGAGAAAAAGAAATTTATGCAGGGATAACACACTTATCCCAATGAGGGCAACATTTGTGCCCAGATCCTCCCAAGCGGCAGGCCTGCGTAGTGAGGGATTTGACAATTGAGACTCACTGGGCGTCCATGCAATGAGTCTCGGCCATTGGATTCCTCACTAGACGCTTGGCTGCTGGAGGGGATCCTAATGCGTAAAATTCTTTCAATTTACACATGTAAGACAATCACAATCTGAAATAATATTAATTTGAAAAATTTTCCCCTGAATACCATTTATATGGTACAACGAAACAAGCAAGGCCTAAATGATGCGACATCGAACCGTAGAATTAGATAGACACTAAAGAACCACCCTCTGTCCAATGTATCGATTCCCAAACATCAATTAGATGACGTAGTCTTAGTTTAAGGTATCAGAGCAGGTATCAATAGCAGTATTGGTATCAGATTCGGGTATTGGTTAGTATCAATCAAGTTTCGGGCCATTATGTCAATGTGGCATACCTTTTGGTATCAGTTCGTATAGGCTAGTATTAGCTAGAATTGGTCAAGTATTGATATACCAATTCCAATTCAGCCAAATGATACCGTATCTTCTAGGTATTTATATATGTCATCTCCAATACCAATATGGATCTGTCAATGCAAGAAAGTATATATAATCATTTTGGTATCATCCCGTTTAAATCCTGTTTAGCATGAGCCTGATGATGGTGGAAACTAATCGACTGAATATAAATGTGTCCATGCTAGGGCTTTTGAAGTCTGAATGGCTAAATAGGCCCATCATGGTGCGAGGTATTAAATAATCAAAACCGATTTACGCCCAAACAGATTCGACTGAGACGAACCGGTTCAAACCTATGTAGGCCTCTCTGAAAATTTTATAGATATACTATTTTCATGGGAAAAAAATTCCCATAGGGTCTGATTGGTGTGAGGAGAATTAAAAGAAATGGGAGTGAAATTCTTAGACTCAAAAAGTTTCTTGTCTGGTTTCAAGCTATAATCCATTGTTTATCTGTGGAAGGTTTAAGAACTCAGAATCAATTATAGGGTTGATAATCATTGATTTTGATTCTAAGTGTCTTGAAATCAACCAAAATTATCTGGGAACAGTCGGATTTGGTCAGAATCTGTCTTGAACTTGGCTTCACTTGGCCATACACTCACTATTAGTGGCATGGTTTTAGGTATTTGGATCGGATTGATTGTATCGCTATGTATTCACAATGGATTTACATCGTCTCCTCCCAGTGGTTCTGGGAGGACGGTGGCAATCTTCATCGGATGGTTGCCACGTGGCTCTTGGTGAATCCAAGACCCATGTCCGAGCCGACACCCCCTTGTCGGCTTGGCTTGTCGGCTGGGTGTTGGCTCGGACGTGGGTCTCGGATTCACCGAGAGCCATGTGGCAATCATCCGAGGAAGGTTGCCACCGTCCTCCCAGAACCACTGGAAGGAGACGATGTAAATCCATTGGCAGTGGCCCATTCCAATACAATTCCCAAAATACCTTTTCATTTGATATCGACTATGTCTCACTCTATCATTGATTCCATATTAATTTGATACTGATACCATATTGATTTTTAGAGTGAGTGATACCTCTTACTGTGAATTAAAACCACAACTGGTATGCATACATTTGCACCCTTTTTTGGATGAAATGCTCTAATTATCCTTTTTATTGGATGCGTGATCGGGATGCTGATGTGATAATCAACAAGTTACAAACCCAATGCTTGTATGACTCCTACGAATTGCTTTCCACAAATGAATTCCATGCATTACAAAAACGGGATTCTATTCTTAGAATGTGAGGTGAGAAACTTTTGATTCGACTTCATTTATTTTGACGTAAAATTTTAGGATCCAAATCGTCTCCTGCGTGCATATCAGCAGGAGACGAGGCTGCTTTATGTTAATGTGCGACACGAGTCGTTACTTGAATCGGACAGTGAAGAAATGTGTTGATGTACACACTCAAATCTATTACCCGATACAGGCTATGAAAAATTCTTCTTCTTCCTTTGCTTGCGATTTGACTCTCCTGTCTCCTCCGCTGTCCTTTCTCAACTTTCTTCTTCCTCCATCTCCTTTCTCTTCCGCCTCCATCTCCTTTCTCCTCCGCCGCTCTCTATCTCAATTTTCTTCGTCCTCTGCCCTCTTTCTCCCCTCTGAAATCCAACAGTGAAGTAAAGGTGAACAGGAGCATGATGCTGTCTCCGACAAGCCGTCCTTTGTTTCCTCTGCTCCATGCCATTGACTGAACAAATCGGAATTCTCCCTTGACAAGAGAGAGAAAGAAACTGAACATAATCATATATAGAATTCAAAGCTGGAGGTGGAGGACAACTAAAAAAATAAAAAAAATTAAAGGAAATAAAATAACTTGCGTAGAGGCAAAAGGAGAAAACAGGTGTAAGGAAAAAAAAAGAAAAAAAAAAAGAAAAGAAGAAGAAATGAATAACAGATAGCAGCAGCAACTTAATAAGCAGGAAATTAAATTATAGGGTGAGACAAAGATTAAGAGAAATACCTGAACGATAAATCACCAGAATCAAAAGAGAGAGAAAAAAAATCGATGGAAATTTTCAGATCCAACCAGATGTTAGGAAAAAAAAAGAACAAATAGCTACAGCAACTTGATAAGCAGGAAGTTAAAGTTGAAGTTAAAGTTATAGGTGAGACAAAGATTACGAGAAATACTTGAACGATAAATCACCAGAATCAAAAGAGAGAAAAAAATCTATGGAAATTTTCAGATCCAGCCCTCTAACTCCTCTTGCAAAAAAAATCCCCAAACTCTTGCTTAGCAATGAAACAAGGAAAAAGAGACTCTTTCTTCTCCTTCTTCCATTCTACTTCTTGTAGCCAGCCGCCAGCAGCTTTCAACCGCCACCCCATTTTGCTACTACGAAATCCTTCTCTTCCTTCTTTTCTTCTGATTTTTTCTTCCTCTTACCTCCGAATCCCACCTCCGCTCACTCCTTTTCTTCTGCTTTTTCTTCTTCTCTGCTTTTTCGTGAACATCCTACCTTCTTCACTTTCCTTCTTCTTCCTTCCTCTTACCATTGGCGAGCAGAGGCAAAAGAAGATTTTTTCATACCGTGTATGGCGCACCAGTTTTGAATGTATGCATCAACGCTTTTCTTCACGGTCAGATTCAACTGAGACCACATGTTGCACATCTACACTAAGCAGCCTCGTCTCCTGCTGATACCACGCAGGAAACGATTTGGATCCAAAATTTTATGTGTAATATTATATATATATATACATATGAAAATGAACTTTGTTTTAATCTATTGGAAAAAAATATTACAAAAAAAAAAATCTACATATAAAATATTCCACAAACGAAACCTTAAGGAAGATTAGGTAAAATATAAAATTAATAATCACTAATACATGAATGAAGTGCCAAACATTATTTTAATTTAGAAATAACTCCGAAGATTCAAAATTCTCCTAGAATCATATAGATAAGTAATAACAAATACATCCATATTGTCACATATATATATATATATATATTGTTGTAAACCAATTTGGAGAAAAAGAAATTAATGCCGGGATAACACACTTAGCCCAATGAGGGCAACATTTGTGCCCAGATCCTCCCAAGTGGCAGGCCTGCGTAGAGAGGGATTTGACAATTGAGACTCACTGGGCGTCCATGCAATGAGTCTCGGCCATTGGATTCCTCACTAGACGCTTGGCTGCTGGAGGGGATCCTAATGCGTAAAATTCTTTCAATTTACACATGTAAGACAATCACAATTTGAAATAATATTAATTTGAAAAATTTTCCCCTCAATACCATTTATATGGTACAACGAAACAAGCAAGGCCTAAATGATGCGACATCGAACCGTAGAATTAGATAGACACTAAAGAACCACCCTCTGTCCAACGTATCGATTCCCAAACATCAATTTGATGACGTAGTCTTAGTTTAAGGTATCAGAGCAGGTATCAATAGCAGTATTGGTATCAGATTCGGGTATTGGTTAGTATCAATCAAGTTTCGGGCCATTATGTCAATGTGGCATACCTTTTGGTATCAGTTCGTATAGGCTAGTATTAGCTAGAATTGGTCAAGTATTGATATACCAAATCCAATTCAGCCAAATGATACCGTATCTTCTAGGTATTTATATATGTCATCTCCAATACCAATATGGATCTGTCAATGCAGATACCTAAAACCACATTTAAGCTTTTTAGATTTTATAACGTTTGACACATTCACAGTATTCGTAATTAACTTGCAGATAATAATGGAATCGTTTGCATGACTCTTTCCATTAATCACAACTTCATACTTTATATATATATATATATATATATATATATATATATATATATATATATATATATATATATATATATTTACAACTTTTTTTATTCTGATAACTTATAAAACGAATATCCCATAATACCCCATCTATATGACATTGAAACAGAAAAAAAAAAATAATAATCTACACATCGGCCAGTAATCCTCATCCCATAATATTAGGCCTTTTATTTATTATATTTTTAGAAAACTATTACATTTGATCTCAACTCAAGCACCTATGGGTTACATATACATGAACACCTTGTATTATTTAAAATACATACGCCATATACTGGCTTGCCAACATGTTCGTAGCAGAAAGAGTGACATTTTAGTATATTGCAATTCAGCATTATGGAAGTAGGGTAACAGCTACGAGCTTCTCCAATCATATTCCCTGTTTCATGTAACACCAAAAATAAACAGGATGAGATTATTTTATTTTAGTTTTTAAATATAATACAACCAAAAATGAACCTGAAACTTTGTTTGCAAGACGAATTAGAATTATGGAGGTTAAGCATTTTCCATTTGTTTTTATGTAAAATGGCAGAAAGCGAAAAATTTTCAGTAAAATAAGTTTTCCCACTATATATTTTAATATAAAATGAAAAAAAAATACTGATAATGAAATTTTTTTTTTTCATTTGCATGGAAATTGTCATATATAATATCTATTCAGATAATGAAATCATATTTCAGACCAACAATAGAAATCCAAGATATTATCTAAATGAACTGAACTAGGGATGAGACAATGTTTACCATTTGACAAGATGACAGTGAAGACAAAAATGCGAGCAAATAAGGAAGAACCCTTCTTGTCTTCTGAGATAAACTTGAATTAAATCTAGTGGACATCTATTATGATATATATATATATATATATATATATATATATATATATATATATATATATATATATATATAAAAGAAGGTATGAAATCCAAGGACTTTAATGTATGTGATTTTGTATTTATTAGTTTGATTGCATAAATTTATTGGATTTTGGTTATAGTTTAAGAGGCTTGGCTAGGTTTGAGAGCGATTAGGTTTAGGATAAGGAACATGTCAGATTCGATGATACAGGCGTGTAACGGGTCTAACGTTGCACACCTATTACACACTTGTATCATCAGATCTGACATGTTCCTTATCTTGAACCTTATCAGAGGGCCTTTGCTTAGAAGCAAAGTTTTAGGGATAGGATCGACTAGAATTCGACGAGGCTGATCTTTCCAATACTCGAGTCAGTATGGTTGGCAAAGGTTATTTATTTCAATTTAATTTTGTGGACGTCAAAAAATCGGATATGGTAATGTACGGGTATTAAATGGAGCCAGACTTTGATACGGGGACCAATAATCCATTTCAAAAAAACTTGTACAGCATTAATATGGTATATGTTTAATACGTGATTAATACGATAGCTTGTAGAAAATTTGAGACCGAAAATACGGGCATATATTCACTATACATTAAACATCTATAGCATTCAACAAATAAAATAATAACTTATAAATAGAATTTATAAATAAAAAACCTCTCAATCCATGAAATCCCATACAAAATTATCATCCTCTAGGTTCTACTTTGTACCATATCTCACCAATCAATGGTGAGGCGACACGTGTCCCTAGACTCAGAGCACACATATTTCTGAGAAACCAAATTTCCTAACTACCTCCCTCGGAAACCCGAATTCTACCAAATTTATTAAAAAGAAATGCTTCAGCAACAGTTTAAAGCCTACTCAAAGTATGGAGGTGTTTTTTTTTTTTTTTTGTGTAGAAAGAAATCTTTTTTCCATTCATAGTCATAAGTAACCAAAACTTTTCAAAAACACTAGCTTATTCAATCATTTACTGCCATTATTTTTCAGTTTTTTTTGTTAAGGTCTATCTAGAGAGTTACTCAAATTGGATTAGTGATGGATGTTAGGATCACGAAGAAGCCAACCAACTAGAAGGAGACATGTGTCAACATAAGGATTACTTGCCTTAGCGGATACGTGTTAGAATCCCAGCAAGGCACATCATGCACGCCTCCATACCAAAATGTTCGGATAGTTAAGGGACGTGCTTAAAATCATGAAGTCCAGATAAACAGTAGTTAACCCACTATTGTTGATTAACTACATGTGTCACCCATTAGAGATAGCATTAATCACGTATCAAGGGACGGTTATATAAAACCTGGCTATTGGATCATCATCAAACGACCAAGGAACACTCCTATGTCCACACGATTTCCTGTATTTATGGATGGAACCAACTAACGCATGCATGACCCCTACTCCATGAGGATAATTCTCCGAAAAACTCGAAAGGTGTCTCGAGATCCGTGCAACTACATAGATATGCACCTAAAAATACGTCACTCCATATCATTCTACAAATACCTCCAAAAAAAGGAAGGTAAACAAATCCAATTTCTGATCTCATAAGCTCATTCTCTCTCTTCCTTGCTTTCAAAGATTAAGAATTTACTTGAGCTCTTCTCTACCCGAACTTGGCTTTCTTTTATTCCCAAGTTCGTCTACTTATCGCCATAGAATTGACTTAGGCATCAGAGTGACCATAGAGTTATCCAACCCTTCCCTCTACTGTGTGTTTGTTTCTTGGGACAGGTGTCGTCATTTAGGAGCTCCAGACCAGAACTGGTGATAACAATCGATTTCTAGGTTTCATCGCAAACTTAATTGGTTACTTCCAATTACATAAATCAATAATTCAAATTGCACTCCAAGCTAAGGTATTTCTTATTTTTTTATAGAAGTTTTGTTCCGGAAAAAATAGAATCTCTAATTATAGTCCTTTTGGGATGTAAAATATATCTCTTCTTACCATTCCCACATTGTATGAGACAAATGCATTTCGATTAGGGACGTTCTCTATCGTTACAATTCTACCCTCTATTTTTTTTTTTTTTATCGAAAATCATTTTTTCAATATGGACGATTATGACCTCCCCTCTATGCCTTGCGGTAATGATTTTTCTGACATTTAATTTTTACCAGATCAAATTATTTGATGGATTAGATTTCAATTGACTATTGGACGGAGTTTCTAAGGGATGTTGATCAAACTAACAATCATAATCATCCAATAAGGAAGAGACGAAAACTAATCATTTTCATTGACTAAAGTCTTAATTTCATTTATAAATGAAAAAAAAAAAAAAAAAACAAATACGAAAAAAAAAAACAATAAATCATCTTTGTTGGCATTCAAATAGAAGGAACACTTGCCATAATTTCGGTAATTGGATTGGAATATTAAGTATAATGAAATTTATTTCATGCAATCCCACCGTGGGATCATTCCCATGTATAATGATTAGAAAGATAAGAAATTGAGAACCACAAAACCTGCTCCATTAAAAATATTCCGTGATATTTACCAAACAAAAAAAAATAAATAAATAAATAAATAAATAAATATATATATATATATATATATATATATATATATATATATATATATATATATATATATATATATATATATATATATATATATATATATATATATATATATATTCCGTGTTAAAAACGCGGTAAAACCTAGTTCTCATTCAAATAAAGACAATATCTTGACCTACCTACCTAAAAAATAAAATAAAATTTTACCAAAAAAAAAATAATAATAATAATAATTCACCGAGTCCCCCTGACTGGGAGTACTAATATCATTTAGTGCAAAAAGATCCCATAACGGGAGTATTGGATAAATATATATTTTTTCTCTTTTCTCACTGTGTGGATTCATGTTAATATTATAGTCTGTAGTTCTATTAACGTATTATGAAAGAGTTTTTCATATTTAATGGTGTTAAATGGTGTGGTTTCAGTTTAACGATACAGTTTGATTTCGGTTTGGTATGTAATGAGTAAAATCAAAGTTGAACCATTTATTAAATGATTTTAAAATACTTATAAAAATCAATTATTAATTGGTTTTGATTTTTTAATTTTTAAATAATTTTGTTGTCTAGAAAGAGAGGAAGAAAATTAATAACAAAATGGAAAGAAAGATAAAGAAATTATTAAAATAATTTTAATCATATATAAAAATAGACGTACAATTTAAAAGTATGATCAAAAGAGTAATACCAAAAAAAAAAAATCTCTAAGATGTCAACTGATTTACTATGATATTTTAAACATACATGTAATCATCATCAAGGCCTTACAATAGAAAATAAAAAATAAAAAATCTGCCCTTGCATGCTGACAGGAACATGAGATTGGAAATGCGTGATTAGTTTAGTTTAATCAATAAATTAAAAATGTGATTTAAATCCTTGAAGGCCAAGTCATTCACCAATTGAAGCAGAGATTAAAGATGCTTTTATATGAAATATTAATTTATCGAATAACATTTTTAATTGATATAGAATTGGCCATTATTAAGTGTTGAACTTTGTATGACTGTAAGGTTGTTATATAGGAGTTCGGATTACTTGCATGTACATGTATTCTCCATGAGATTCTATCACCGTCAATATGGTTTGAGACTATCTCTTGAGTATAGGACCCATTGGATATGAACAATGATGGAATCCCACAGAAAATACAAGTATATACAGTTGAACTATTCTCGTCATATTACAATCTGGTAATCACAGATTCAAAACACGAAAACAACATCTTTGCATTTTAAGGGTATGGCTTTATACAACGTTCTGCCCTTTCCAATACCCTACTTGAGAATCTCGTAAAGTAGAATGTCTTATATATGGAACGTTCTTTATATTTCTTAACCATGTAGCTCCATGATACCATTTTTGTATCCCCATTGGTGTGACATGAATAGACATTAGTAAAGAACAAGTATATACAGTTGAACTATTCTCGTCATATTACAATCTGGTAATCACAGATTCAAAACATGAAAACAACATCTTTGCATTTTAAGGGTATGGCTGTATACAACATTCTGCCCCTTCCAATACCCTACTTGAGAATCTCGTGAACTAGAATGTCTTATATATGGAACGTTCTTTATATTTCTCAACCATGTGACTCCATGATACCATTTTTTATCCCCATTGGTGTGACATGAATAGACATTAGTAAAGAACATTCTCTAGCTTTCATGTGTTTGCTTGCTAAGTTGGGGTTCTTGGCTGGTTGCTTGAACTTTGAACATGTCAGATGATTAAACAAATTTAATTTATTCGAACAACATTATTGATATTCCCCATGACTAAACATTTTCAAGGGCCAAGTCATTATTTGATGATTTCTTCTATATAAATTAGTGCAATTTTTAAAATATAAGAAAATCAATTCATATATTCCGCCTGAATCCTAATCACCAGACCAACCACCACCTTAATCATGTTTTTTGTGGTATTTTGCTAGAATACGCGTTTAGTTGAATCAGTCAAAATGCACACTTATTTTTAGTAATTTACCAAAATACCCCTATCCGACCTACTAATAGGGGTCTAAAGCAACAATAATCTTATAAGGGTAACTTTGTCCTAAAAATTTGAAAAAGCATCACTTCAGGACAATATGATCTTTTTTTAGGGTTTGGATCATCTCCTGTCGTTAAAGAAATTCTAGCCATGATCTAAAGACTGAAGTTCACTCGGCATGTATACCCTGCATGTATTATGGCTAGAGGGACTGAAAAAACAGAAGATCTTTTCCTTCTTTTTCATGTGTATTAACCATTATCGGGTTTAGAAAATTTAAAATAAAAAAACAGTGCTTATTGATGTAAATGGATTGGATATGATATGGACCCCGACATAGATACCTCCTTATCGAATCTGAACATCCCTAAATAGATAATGATGTAAATTGAATTCAAAGATTTCGATTATCCGTTTACACTTCTGACTTCCATGACCCAAACCTTTCTCCCATATTGTGTGTGACTAGTTCTCAATCTATGTGTCTTGCAAGAGTTTCTTTTCTTCATCCTCTAGACTCCTTCAAATCTTCACGAACAGTCAAGATTATTAGTTACTTAATTTTTTATTATTAATTATATATATTGATATTGAATAGATAATGTTTTGGATTTTTTTTTATATTTTGGATCCGTATATCTTGACTAGAGGTAGATATCTTTAAAAGGATACGAATAGAATTCAAATTTTCGACTAGAGGTGTCAATTTTGGGACCACACCGTATCCCCCAAGCCAAGCCAACCAGTTTTAAACCACACAGATCCAGCCCGTTTAATAAACGTGTCGGTCTTAAGACCGGACTGATTAATAATAGGTTGTTCACGGTGCAGGGGTGCAACCCGACAATCGTCTGACCGAACCAACCGATTAAAGCCCAAGTTGGTATAAAGCACTAAAAATCGATTAAAGACACATATAAATTTATTCTTTTATTTTTTTTTCACCTACTTTTCTCACCCATTTTTTCACCTATTCGTGAATACTGGATTTGCAACAAATATAACCCTACAAAATGAGGTTGCAATGAGCCTTTTGATATCCTAGCCTCTAAATTGACATGATTTTAGCTGATGATGCGGAGAGACTGTTACGGCCACATGTAAATATTTTTTTAAATGCATATTTTGATCCTTCTTTTTTTACCATTATCCACATACATTCTTCATTTATGAGTAAAGACAAATCAATGGATCGAATTTATAACAAATAGATCGATTATAACGGAACATAAAATTAAGGGTGCAACATTGGCACTGAAACCGTTTACCGAAACTGCACCGGCCCGTTTACACCGGAACTGAAAAACCGTTTAATAAATGGTTCGATTCTGGTTTAGAAAATGATACCGTTTACTTATTTGGTCAGTACGGTTTGAGACCGTGTACACCAGCGGTTCACACCGATTAGACAACGAATAAAACCGAATGAATTGGATTCTTTTTTCATAATATATATATATATATATATTATGAAAAATTGATTGACAAATGATGCTTTAAACCGTATATAAATACAATCAAAATCGATCGATGAAAAATCGTTTAAAAATTGGTAAACTGAAACTGATTGCTAATCGGTTCTAGTTTCAATTTGAAACCGTATAGCTAATCGGTTCAATTTTGGTTTTACCCACATACACACCGCACTGGACCGGGCTGGGCCGTTTAACCAATTATAAAACTTCTAACACCTTTACATAAAATCGAATAGAATAACCGAACAAAAGACCGAACATTAATAGACGATTGAACCGATTAACATAAAACTGATTAGGGACCCAGACCGATTCGAACCGAGTATAAATGAATCAATGTCTCACAATTCAAGACCGATTAATTAAATATATCGATCACGGTCCAAGTTTTTAAATTGATGGGACCGGTTAGGCCCCACTGACACCGACACCGACCGTCCGTTGATCTCAGAGGTAGTTTCGTAGTAAGGAATTGTACTGTACACTTCGTGTGTGTATATAAACGGACGAGAAGAGAAGAGCGTAAGAGGAGCGACACACGAATCTGATCGCTGTCATCAGCCGTAGTTTCAGGGTTTCTTCGTTAGTAGCAGAGCTCTGTTTTTTCATCTTCTTCTCTTCTTCTCTTCTTCTTGTTGCTATTGAATTCACTTTCCGAGAAGATTTCCTTTTTTTAGTTGCAGTTATCTGAATCCATGGGAGGCCGCAAGGAGGTGACTATACTCTCTCTTCTCTATAGTTTTTTTCTCGGAAATTCTTTGATTTTGGC
Organism: Protea cynaroides; assembly: GCA_028583415.1. Classification (NCBI taxonomy): domain Eukaryota; kingdom Viridiplantae; phylum Streptophyta; class Magnoliopsida; order Proteales; family Proteaceae; genus Protea; species Protea cynaroides. The sequence goes on along the minus strand of CM053276.1, from coordinate 15,021,692 downwards.
CTCCGAATGAGCTTTACTGTTCTGTTCCATTTTGAATATTGAACTTGGATGTTTTGCTTTTTGGATGGTAATCCTGTGATTCTTGTCTCACCAAGAAATTTTTTAGGTTCTTTTGAACCATGAAAGACCGCGAAGCTCTGTGGTTAGAGCTAGTGGACTTTCATATATTCTGATTCTATTGTTCTGAAAAACTCTCTTCCTTTCAAAGTATCCCATCTCATAAGGTTTAGTTAGCTTTCATAGCTTTTTGATGATTATTTATAATAAATGTTATTATAATTTTTAATTTTTTCTCATTCATAAATAGAATTAAGGTTATCAACCTGATGATTATTTATAATAAATGTTATTATAATTTTTAATTTTTTCTTATAAATAGAATTAGGGTTATCAATGTCAACCCGTTTATGGTATCAATCAAACTCTCATTAATCCACTAGTTTAGTAATTAATGAAACCCATAAATCTAACATCAAAAGTCATCTCTTTCCTGTGTTTAATCATTGAATTCATGAGTCATGATCATATTTTGTATCAGATTTCCTCGGTTAACTTTAAGAAAGAGTGGTTTTCAAAGGTTATGTTACTGTTCCCCTGTTTTGGGGGAATTCTCATTTGCATGGCTTTTTTTTTTTTTTTCTCTATTTTTGGGATTGGATTGGTATACAGAGTTGAAAGAGAAATTCAAACTGTAAGGTTCAACTCATGGATTTATTTGCAGAAGAACGCGGAATGGTTGTCGGTGCCACAGTTTGGGGACTGGGATCAGAAGGGGGACCTGCCGGATTACTCAATGGATTTCTCAAAAATAAGGGAGATGAGGAAGCAAAGCAAGAGTGATATCTCTAGGTCGAAAAGTGGTACCGAAGAAGCAGTCAAAGTCAATCACAAGAAGGAAAACCATCACCGTTATCATCGAAGCAGTACTGATCGTGTTGAGCTTAACCCCCATGGTCACTCTCCAACTGTAAGATTCATTACCAGCCATTAACTATAGTCTATGATAAACCATAAAACATAAATTAGAACTGATTTATTATCTTTCAACATGCAGAAGTTTAAGGGACTGTTTGATAAAATTTCAATTCTGAGATTCTTACTTCTAGTTCAAATTTTTATTCCAACTTCAAAAGGATTAAGGAATATAAAGGAGTAGAAACATGTTTGTTAACCTAATTTAGTCATGGACTCCAGAGTGGTGGTGGTGGATGGCGGATGATAGTATTAGTGGTGAGTGGTGATGATTGGTGACGGTGGTGGCGAAAGGTGGCAGTGGGTGGGTGGGGGGTGGTGGTGGATGGTGGTGGCAGTGGTAGTGGTGGTGGTGGTGGTGGTGGGTGATGGTTGGTGGTGGTGGCGGTAGGTGGTGGTGGTGGTGGTGGTGGGTGATGGTTGATGGTGGTGGCGGTAGGTGGTGGTGGTGGGTAGCGGTGGCGGTGGGTGGTGGTGGTGCGGTGGTGGTGGTGGTGGTGGCGGTGGGTGATGGTGGTTGGTGGTGGTTGTGGTGGTAGTGGTGGTTGGTGGTAGTAGTGGTGTAGGGTGGTTTTTTTTTCTCCAAAATTTTATTCCAAAATCGAAAAGCATCTATTTTATGTTCCAAAAAATTAGATTCTGGAACCCATTTGAAACTGGTTCACTCATGGATTCTCCAGAAGTCCTAATCACGTTATCAAACAAGCTTCTACTCCATTTATACTTCAGAAATTAGAATCCAACTTCTGGAGTATTATCAAACACCCCCTAAGAACAGTAAAATCTCTGGATTTTTTATTTGGGTTTTGTACAATGATACTTGATCAATAAATTGGTTGATTTGTACCCCAAAATATAAAAATAATGGTTTGTAGATTGAAGGGTAAGATTGGCTGATTGATCAATCACAACCCATTTATCAACCTCTTTTGTTAGTGGATTCTGTTTCTATGACTTTTTTTTTCTTTTTCCCAGTTGGGTTCATTGTTTAGTTTTTGTTTTGATTTTGTAGTACTGTGTGGTTTCTGAAAGTGTATTATAATGCTTTTTGTGGCAGATGAGGAGGAGCGTTCTCAGTTACTTCAACTGCTGCATAAAAGCTGATTACCCAAAAAACAAAAAAACTGCTGCATAAAAGCTTAGAATCCGTGTATCAATTTGACAACTTTTTGGGACCAAAATTGGAAGATAATATATATATATTTTTTCCTTTTTGTACATTCGTCCTGTTATTGTAATTATGTGTTATCCAGATCAATGTTATTTTACTATTTCTCCTCGTCTCGATAAGAGATTGGATTCACATCCTCTTCCGCCTGAGTTTGGGCAAAAGACTTGACGGTCCGGGTGGATAACCGCCACATGGCTCTCGGGGGATCCGAATCTTTCATCCGAATCGACACTCGAGCCAATAAATTGAGTCGACAGAGGTGTCGGCTCGGATGGAGGGCTCAGATCCACCCAAGAGCCAGATGACGGCTATCCATCCAGGCCGCCAAGTCTCCCACAAGCGAGAGACGATTTTTATACTAAGAGACTGCCATTTCATTTTTAATGTAACTGTACCCTGCGTTGTAGAGTCTCTAGATCATGCATGGCTGCCAAGTGTCAAACAATAGATCTGTCGTCTAAACTCTTGAGTAATTGCAAAAGCCACTGGGGACCATGTGGATGGCTACGGATAATTAAATGAGGAGAGCTTCATTAGTGCATTACTTGGATGACTGTCATACCGAAGTTATGAACACTGATATTGGACTTAATGTAAGCTATTAAAAAATAAATTTTGAGTGTTGGTAGACTGACTAGCTGTTATGTAATAATCCAAGGCCCCTATATAATTCTTTCAAGATTTAATGTTCAGAACCCCTATTAGGTATCATGTATATATACCCAGTAGAAAGTAGCTTCATCCACTGATATGAGTGACTCTACTTACCCTAATTTCCCATCTGCCCATGGTTGTGGATTGGTAGACCTCAAGATCTTTAGATTATAATTATTACCCTAATTTCTCATCTGCCCATGGGTGTGGATTGGTAGATCTCAAGATCTTTAGATTATAACTACTTGTCTAGTTTCAGTTCAAAGAGAGTTCATTAAGTAGTAAAATGAAATTTTGAAAATTTTGGGACAATTAGAGAATGCATAGATATTTTTGGTAAGGTTTTAGTAATCGGTATTAAACCGATCGATATGATCGATTTGTATTTAGTAATCGGTATTAAATTGACCGATACGGTCGATTTTTATTGATATTAGCCAACACCAATACCATTTATATCACTTATTTATTTACTTTTTAATTCAATATCAACACGGGGTTGATCATTTATTAGCTATATCATGGCTCTGGATATCGATAACCTTGATCCCTGAAGGGTAGAAAAATAGAAGGATACATGCCATTCGAGACTATTTGATTAAACTAGTTCCAAATGAGAAGTAGAAATTCTCATTAGGGAAAAAAAAAATCATTCCAAATGAATAAAATAAATAAAAAAAAGTACAAGAATCAAGCTGAGGAATGAAATTTGTCCAAAACATCAATCTAATTAAAATTGCTTAAGAGAAATAAGTAACCTATCAATGTTTCTAAAGACCCTTGGACTGATACAAAAGATGCCACGCAAGACAAGATTTATGTTTGATTAGATTTGATTACTCAACTAATACAGGAGTTGTTTCCACTCACCCAAACTAAGAGGGGCTCTATCTTAACAACAAGGTGGTCCAGTCAAGAACTACTAAACCTGTTGATTCTCGTAGAAAAATAGAAATTTTATACTACACAATATCGAACATCCTAAAATTACCAGACGATCAATTCACACTATTCTTAAAACCATTTAATGGTTTTTATAGCCCCTTTCAAGGTGTTCAAATGAAGTCGGAATTGTTATCAAAAGAAAAGAAAATGAAGTCCGATAATTTATATAGTTACAACAAACAGTTAGTTAAAACGGGAACGACAGAAAAACAAAACGAGAAAGAATAGGTTTTGTATGGTAAAAAAAGAGTCAAACATTCCGAGAATGGCAAAAATAAATAAATAAATAAAATGGACAGTACGGATTTTAAACGGATCAGATATAATACGATACGGTGAAAAAAAAAACAATAATATACTCCCATAAATTGAAGAATTATATTTAAGTCATTGGGAACAAATGACATTGATGATGCGTCTAATCATAAAACGGTAAGAATTATCATCTTCAATTAAGTAGTTAATTGATGTTTTATGTTAGTCCAAGACTCCAACCACGAATAGTAAACGGTTGAGTACGGTACGACTGTATAGTATGCGTTCAAAACGAATTTTAACTAATAGAGGTTACAACCGGTTATCTTAAAAGCAAAGCGCAAGCTGTTAATTAATGACCACAACAATGTATATCAATTCAACACCACCATGTGGCACTCAGTAGAGAAAGTGGGTTACCTTATTGTACTTTCTAAGGATCAAACATTCAACCTCCTTACTCTGATACCATATTACAACATTGCAATTATGTAGATCAACTCAATAATTACATGACACTTCCAATAATCACTCTGGCGCCAAGACAGTCATTTGATATCAGCCCTATAGGTTATATAGCCGCAGGACCAAGATGTTGCACAGATCTAAGATAATCTAGGACAACACAAATTAGATCTTACATCTTTCTATTTAGTAGTAAAAAAGTCTGTCCTACAATGTTTCACTAGTCATACACAACCTTCATTAGGCAATGGACCAATAAGCAAATTCTGACTTAGTTACACATCAAAGATTGGGATGAAGGCAAAGCAAAATCATGCAGTGAAGGAAATATGACAGAGGACAAATATTGGGATGAAGGAAAAGCACCATGATGCTGGTTTCTTCACTACCAAAAAACTTTCTTGCTCTCTCTAACTTTCTGAAATACTCCAGTGTCGTCAATAAACTCATCAAGGTTCCTGATCAACTTTCATCTTTGTCAATCACACCTTTTTAATTATCTGAACCACATCTTCATCCTCAAGTTCATGCTCCTGCAGAGTATCCAACATGACAATGAGCACATGTAGGAGGAGGAAAAAAAAAAAAAAAAAAAAAAGAACATTCACAATCACAAAACCTTCTAGCAAATTGGGGTAAAGAACGTACCTTGCCCACTCTCTGTGGTTTGTGTTTTACGCTCGAACCCCAAACCAACGCACTGTTTGGCCACCATATGCATTAGTAATGTAAGATAGTCGCAAGAAATGCCCAAATTCAAACAAGCAGACGAACACCAAAGCAAAAAGAGGAAGGGAACATCCTCCCCAGTTATGCCATTTGTGCAGCACATGCAGGAAGATGTGAAATCCAACGATCTGACTGATCCCACTTTGATCTGATCACTGGACCCATGTTATCATTCATTCTTCTTTTTTGCTTTAGTGCGATGTATTATCTATGCACGTATGTTTATATGTATATTACAAAGCCGTAAACAAATGAGAAGTCAGTATACATAAGGCCTTGGTGGGAGCAGCCCAACATGGACTTCCAGAGCCTTGCATGTAGGACACTTATGCAGTTTAGGTAGAGTCCATTGCTCCTGTTTCATTCACCATCAGGTGTACTTGCTTACTGCAAATTAAAAATAATATCATGGAAGGAGGACAAGAGGGACACTCACTACTTGAATTGTTTAAGCATATCTTTATGTATACGGGTGCAGAAGTCCTCAACAGTCCTCTTCTTGGAGGACAAGATTACAGGGTCTTCATAGTCTGGATTCATTCCCTTGGGCTTTGTGTATATGCGTGTTAGGTCAAGATATTCCCATATTTTATCCAGCAGGCCATCAAGGTTCCACTCCAGGTGGGCACTGCAGAAAAAACCTCAACAATCACAAATAGAACAAGTGAAATTGGCAGAGACAAACTTACCCAAAAAAAAAAAATAAAAAAAATAAAATAAACGAAATTGGCCGAGACAATAAGTTAGTTCTGCAGAGCAAAAGAGTTACCAAGAAAATTGATGCTGCCTGAAGAAGTCCAAAGCATCAGCACATTAAATGGAATGAACGACATGGTAGCTGTTGACTAACTTTCTAAGGCTCACCTCCGAGTTTAGACACCAATTACATGTCTAGTGTCAACAAATGGTGAGTGACAGTGTGAACCCATTCTGTGCTTTTAATAAAAAAGGATGTGATCTTAATATTTCCAACATCCAAGCAGCCCATACTTAAAATTCTACAAACTACAGGACAAGATTTATTCTTGGGATCTGCTTGGCTGTATTAGCCAGGTTAACTTCAGATCAGCCAGGACTTCTGGTGTAGTCCCACCCGGTGAACAGGAAAAAGAGGGAAAATAAGAAGAAAGGATGGAGAACCGATGCAAGCCTCCAACAACCAGAAAAGAGGAGAGAGAAAAAATGAGAAACAGAAACGCATATCCCGTTGCCATGGCAAGCTTTCATCGCTATCTGGTTATTCTCTTAAGATCCTGCAGCCACAACAAGGAAGTGAATCCCTCATCTTAGAACAACAAAAGAGCTCAAAGGGCTCTTTCATTGTATTTGTTGGGCTTTAAATGTGTTTACATGTCTTTCCATTTTATGTTAGTTATAATACCACCCTAAACTCTATTGCGGAAATTACTAGAACTTGTTACCTCTCATATCAACCGTAAATTACCAAAACCCCTAGCACCCCTGAAACAAAATGCCTACCGTTATGCCTAAGCCACCAACTAGGCACCACTTAGGCGTCACAATGGCATACCAGTGCCTAGGCTCACCTAGGTGACCTGAGAACAATGCTCAGTTGAAACAGTTCTTGGAAGCATGACTTTGGGCCGATCTGGTTAAAATTCAGTCGAGTTGACTTGGAATTGTATTGGCCAATCCCCAAGTCCAAGCCCTAAAACTTTGAGTGCAGGGGTGTGGTGGTGTGGGTGGATGGAGGCATTTCCATGTTTAAGTAGGAACCGGAAAGGATGAATTTGTAGATGCCAAGAGTGCAGTTTCAAAATGATACAAACAGAGATAGAGAAAAAACAAATGCATAAATATAATGAGGACTACATTACCCGACATTGTCCTGATAAACTTGTCAGGAAGGCCCAACTTCTATTACGTGGTAGATTGGATGATTCCAAGCCTATGCATCGAGTTTAAGCCCAAGAACTTGGCAAGTGGCAAAAAAGAGCCTCAAAAATCTAGGGACTACAGGAGGATGAATGGGTAAACATGGTTAGCTAAAAGTACAAGGATGCATGCCAATAAACGGGAGGGTATTGGATTGAATTGGGTCCTGAAATTTGACATGTGGCTAATCAATCCTAGCCCTATCTATCCAACAATCAGAATTACAACATAATCCCACTACGTGGCTAAATTGGTGAGCCACCCTAATAAACTTACCAGGTTGGCTGTCTAAAGCAACTTTTGCCATTTAATTAAGGGTTTTCATCTGCAGCACTATGTAGAGTGAAACAACTTGGCTTTCTACAATCTGGCCATGGATTTCGTTATTTTCAAGACTGGGGTACATTTGCCCAATGGAAAGACTACCTCCTTATTCATTGATTAAGGGCAGAATGACAATCTAGTCTCGCAGTCCGTGGTAGAGATGACAGATGAAATCATCATTGAATCTAATGGTGACGTTTTCATTGAGTTTTCAGTTTCTTCCTACTTTGATGGTGGTAGATTTCATGTATTTCCTTTTTCCAAACATTGTATCATAGCAATCATGAATGGAAGAACAGAAGGATATCTTTGATCATGAAGGAAACCCATGTATGTTAAAGCACTCTCATCTACAACGAAGGGTTGCAGGCCTGCAGCGTGATAGCATTTTAAAGTCAGTTGAAGCGACATCAATGATGCAGCTACAAAAGGAGTTGAAAGAAACCAAACAAGATGAAGAGAACTTGTTATTTTAACTGAGCCTACAAAGGAAGTTCAATTCCTTCGAGCAGAAAATGAGCTTGGGAAACATCCTATTCCAACAAAGATTGTTCCACATCATGAGTTCATTCTTCTTCAAAAGTTTCAAGGCACATATGCAACATCACAGCTTCAAATCTTGCATTTTGTTCAAGTTGTAGACAAGAAGCCGCAAGCAACTGCTGAAGTGTTCTTATTCCTTCCACACTTACAAAAATCAAGGACAATTTTTTTTAACCAGGGGAATATGCATGCCCAATTTAAGCCTGGGCCAGGGTTTGGTACTTTAGTTTTGGATTTAATTTTGTATGGGATTAATTATAAGGCCCAAAAGTGGGTGTCTAAAGAGGTGTACGAAAATAATTATTTTACTAGACCCATTGCTTTAGTGATAAGGTTACTTAGAGTTGATAAGGTTTAAACAAGATTTACTTTCCTAGTTTCTTTTTCTTTCTCCAAGAGTTTGGTTAGTTAGGGACGCTTCCTTTTATCTTCTAGAGGTTAGTTACAATGAGGAGAGCGTCCCAGTGCACGAGGCTCCCGCTACTGCAGGGTCTGGGGAGGGCAGAATATTCGCAGCCTTACCTCCACAACGTGAAGAGGTTAGTTACAATGCTTCCTAAATTTTAGGAATCTTATCACTATAGATAGTGGGAGTCATTTAGAGTCTTTTGTCGTTTTTAGAAGTCTTATTTGTTATCCCCTTTAAGAAGTCAACTTTAAGTGGAATTTTATTTCGTTTTTATTTTATTTTTTATTAAAGCTTGTCAACAACCTCCCACCCCAATGATTGATGACTAGAATGAAATACTAGTGATTTAGTTTAGAGTTTGTTGCCTCTCTCCTCTCTTACACTCCACGGTTTCTCTGCCTCACTCCTCTTTTTCCTAAAGCAAGCACTATTCACGAATTACTGTTCATGGGTACTGTTCACAGTCCCAAAACAGCCCTCTATCTCTCCTCTTCTTATTCTCTCCCTTAACGCAACACCAGCAAATCACATCCCTTGATATGCATCACTCTCTGTTTGTAATTCCTCCACTTCATGGCATGGCCGACGAGGGAATTAGGGGAAGGCATCAATTAATAAATTTATGGTTGAGAGTACGGATTTGATTAGTCAATTGGTGGCATGGAAGCTTTGGAAGGTGATGGTGGTAATCAGAGTTCTAGAGGAAGGAGAAATTAAAGAATGGAGACGTTGCAAGTTCCAACTGCCTACAGTGGGTAGAGCAAGACTGCGGGAGGGGAGACTGCAAGGAGAGGCTGCAAGGAGAGGCTGCTGCAGGAGGGAGCAGTGGTTTTTTGGAGGGGAGAGAAAACCCTGCAATTTTGCAGGAGCGCAATAGGTGGAATGGGTGCTGCGAGGAATGGAGGAGACAGAGAGGGGGGGGGTTCGAGGAAAGCAAGTGAGAGGGGAGTAAGAGCTGGAGAGTGAGAGGGAAAGCCATATGTAAATGTGATTTTACAAAAATTACCTTTTCTTTCAACTGAACAATGTTCATTGAGGGATAAAAAAGTCATAGTGGAGTGAACTACTTCAGTGGCTATAGTGATGATTAGCAGGACCCTATAATTAATATCTAAGTATTCAAAATTAATTGCAATTTGCTCCGTAATGCAGGGTAAAGGATCTATTGAAAGAGGTGGATTGAATTTGAAGCTATAGATGCAGGGTATTGAAAGTGGTCAATTGAAAATGAAGTTACAGATGGTGGTTTTCGTAAGGGAAAGTGATTTGGCAAAAAATTGCAGAAACAAGTGAACAAGTTTTCTTAAGAAAACTGCAACTCTATTTATCTACAAATTCAGCATAAGGCTAAAATTAATCCTTATTTACATTTTGAGTAATGCTAAAGATTTGATAGGGCATAACTGTTGAGAATCACTCATAATCGAGCTTTGTTAAAGAGATCTTATTCATGTCCTTTCCACACAAAAGTTATATCCAAGAACAAGACAGTGCTGATGACCCAGGATGTGAATACAGCAACTAGGACCAAGAATTCATCAAAGTTCAAATATGAGGTTACCTGACTGGACAGTAATGAGGAAGTTTGTCCAGAATCTCGAGTTCTTCAACTGTTATCTGATCAACCTTGTTCACAACATAGATGCATGGAGTATATATTCTACTACCCTCAATAACATCAATGAGATCATCAGCAGTTGCATCAAACCGAAGAGTTATATCAGCATTATGAATTCTGTATTCACTACAGATGGCCTTCACTGTTTCAAGGTCAAGGTGTGTGTTTGCGACTGTTGTTGTGAAATTAATTCCACCTTTATCTTTCTTCCTGAAAGTCAGATTAGGTGGTTCCTTGTTTAACCTGCCATCGATGTAAGGGGAAAAAGGAATAAAACACCTCTGAAGGAAGCAATGTAAACAAGCAGCACAGTAATATAATCTCACAAAATCCTCCACATGGGTTGAGATTCAAGATAGTAATTACAATCTGAATAAATACAAAGTTTCACAAACCACAAATAATACAAAGTAACACACGGCATCCAATAATCATGCATATCTGACATCTCTCTCTCTCTCTCTCAACAGAAATCATTTGGTAAGAAAACAAGATAATTCAGCCACAAATTCTCTACAATTTACAGACAGGACTTAACCTTTTATCGGTAAGGGGTTGCAGGGGGGTTAGCGACCGGTTTTAGGGTAACTCTTTATTAATGAAAGGCAAAGCATGAAAAAACAGAAAAACAACCATGGTAACTTAGGAAGACACCATAAGTTCAGTCCCCGTTTAATCCTTCCATTAGATCAGTAGAACACTACGTATATATCGGTTCCCAATTGAAACAGAACATAGAGCTTGGAGACCTTGATGCCCTTGAATTGAACATAAATAGAGACAGATCCACATCTAAATAAGGTTTGCAAAGTCAGGCAGTCAAACAGAACCATGTGTTCATGACATTGATACATAATATTAGAGATGCTTGGGAAAGAAAAAATTGGCTGTAATCATCACTCAAGGTTAAAGCAAAGGAATGTATAGAGAAAAGCTATTTATGCCACATATTTTTTCTCTGAGAAGCTCCTTTCTGCAAAATAACATAGGCTCCTTTCTGTAATAATATACTTCCATGGAAGAGGTACCACACTTTGCTTGGTGGTAAGGTCTCCAGCTGTTGATAGCAGAGCGAAGGGATTGAATTTCACCTCGTGTGAGGGAGTCGATTTGAGGGGTTATGGATTGTAAGGGCATTTATCCTTAAACCAAGAAAATCATTCTTCCACTGAAACTCATTAGCATGGATATCTTCAGGTGCACAGAAAGAAAATTTTGAATAGGAATGCAGAAATAGGTTTCAATGTTGGACCTAGAAGGAGTTAAAGATGGTGAGGTCAAACTATAGCATATTATGACATTATATAACCTGTTTAATAAAATGAGGAAAAGTCTAGGATAATGATGTCTCCAATGAATCAACCTGCTGGGATTAACATTTAGCAAAGATCACTCAGTTCTTAAACCACATCAACCCCATACGGATTTGAGAGATGACTTACTGAAGGCTTGATAAAGGAACAGAAAATCCGTTTTCTCATGTTATGGATATCTTGGGTGGCTAGTAAGGGCATGCATCTGTTTGCATGTTCTTAAAGAGTCATGTACTCTTATTTAGAGTGGTTTATGCTCATCGAGAATGTCAAACTAGTGCAGTTCTATAACTCAATGAAGGTTAGCAACTAGGTCCTGGAGTCTACTAAGTTGACATAGCTCTTTCTTTTTCTTCTCTCCACCCCCCCCCTTTCTTTTTCTTCTGGATAAATATCAAATTTTATTGACCAAGATGGAAAATACATAAGAAGGCCCATCAACAATAGGCTACTTAACCACCAAGACTAAAAAGAAGAAATAAAAGTACAATCCCTTGACAGAAACACAAAATTAGGATTACAAGGGTAATCAGCTCCCTAAAACCATCTTGGCCTAACCTTACCTTGCATAGTTAGTCAATCACCCAATCATTTGCAGTTCTTGAATACCAATGGAACAAGCTGTTCACTTGTGAAGTAAATAGCTGTTCACTTGTGAAGTAAATGCTTTACTTTCCTAATCAAATTGACAAACCTCTGCAAAATGTCCTCAGGATGGTAAAACTATAACTGTAGCTAGGTGGCCCCAACAATTAACAAATAAGACAGTTAAACCTCCCTAATGGCATATTTCAATCCCATATGAAGGGAAAGCATTCAGTGCACATCAGATCTCCATATCTAATTGGCCTTGAATACACCTTACTAATATCACCCGAGCTTCAATGTATGACCCCCCGCCCACACCTGAAAGCCCAGACTTCTCCAACGAACACCCATCATAATTAAGCTTCAAAAGCCTTTCTGGTGGTGGATACAGAAATCTACACATCTATATCTTGGCCCTGGCATGAAAATGATTTCGCTCCAAGCCTTAAATAGTGGAAGTTACTCTAGTCATAATCTTCTCAATTACAATCTTCTCAAGAACTCATCCTTCAAAAATCTAGCAGCCTTTCGTCGCTCTCAATGGTGCAGATAAGCAAAACCACAATAGCTCCCCTGCTTCATTGATCAATGGTTTATTCATAGTTATCTCTGAGAAAAGGAAAGCACTGAGACACCCATATAAGGGGTACAGAAAGTCTTGTATTTGAGAACTTGAATGACTTGTGAAATTCAACATAGCATCCTTCTAGAGGCTTTTCCTTTAGTTTCTCAATAAAAACTGTGCACTTTTGTCATTGTCCAAGTAGCAGGGATTGATTTCTCTTGCCGTATAAGGTCAGTGAAATGCAAGGAGAAAGAAAAAAAATTATATGCCAAAACGAATGTAACGTCCCAAGTTTTACTAACTATGTTACATTATGCATAAAAGTAAGCATAACCATTTAATTATTTAACTGATTTTTTTTGAGTGGTGTAAATCATGCAGAAAAAATGGAAAATGCAAAGCAGATCAGCCATAATTTGATCCTCCAGACCCAATGAAAACAATGGAAGAAAATTTTAATAATTTTCCTTGAAATACTAGAGAAAATTAAATCAAAGCTAAATAAAAAATGATAACAGAAAGTAAAATACCATCTAAAATTACCTGATGCCAAATCCCTCGAGTTCTTTCTCTATCAGACGCTTGTGAGTTATTGGTTTTATTGCATCAAGAACAATTAAAATACAGTTGCATGTCCTAGCAGTGCTGATAACCTGGATCATGATGCCACGACATCTCTCATTAGGCAGCCTAGTATATCCAGTGAATTTAACAGAAATATCAAAGAGCAAGTACCTATCATCAATATTTAAACTTTTTATAGGTTGATCAAATAATGAATCATAGCAACATTTGGCAAAAGTTTTTCTGGTTGGCAAAGTTTTTCTGCTGACATCCGCCTTCAAAAGTAAAAAAAATCATGCCCCCTATTTATGAAGTTCCGATAATACCCCCTACCATAATCCCGTCCCCTGATTTCTCTGCTCCAAATAGGAGAGAACCTCTTCCCATATCATTTATTTAAAAATCATACTACCCAATAGATTGATATGATATCCAGAGAGTCATGCAACAAATAACTAATGGAGACTGAATCTCACTTAAAGGGATGAAAGGGAATATCAATGGAGAATATTGAAAACACTATTATTAGGAAAGGGAGGAAAAAGGATGAGATCCAAAATAGTAACGTGGGATGATTTTAAGGATAATTAATGGGATGGTAGGATAATTGTAGGGAGTCAAAATAAAGAATTAAAATAAAAGAGATATAGGAATATACCTTATGGTATAGGGAGGGAAAACCAAGAAAGAGAAAGATATAGAGAGGAGAAAGAAGCTATCGAAACAGCAAGGGAGAAAGGGAAACTCAAAGAGAGAGATCAGAGGGATACCGTAGAGAGGGAGATAACCGAGAGCCTCTTCTTTTCTTTCTTCTCAATAATCATCAACTACTAATTTCATTAATAATAATGTCTTTAAATAAACTTACAATCCTAATTGGATTGAAACTCTAAAAACACAATTAGAACTCAAATATGACTTTAATATAAGAGTTCTAATTAAACTCAACTACTAATTAAAAATCAACTCAAATACTAATACTCACCTACATCTAAGGGATAAGGGACCCACATCTCAAATAAATAAATAAAAACAATAAAAGGGACGTGAGTAACAATAAGAAACCTAACAAAACTCTAAGACTTACAGTCAAATCTAATTAAAATTTTTAAATTAAAAAGATTACAAATATATCCCAATTAACATAGAATCCTCTAGAGATTCCAATCCAGCGGATCTCAGCCTGCATCAGTAACTATTCTTTTTTTGTGGTAGGTCATGCAACAAGTAATTTACTTGAAAAAGATCCCTATAAAGGCACAATTCTTGTGGTTTTATAATACTACAATTCAAAAGTCAAATGCTGCATGTATAGAATGATTGACAGCATTAACAACCAAACAGGGAACTCGTACATCTTTAATCCCATGAAAGATAAAATATGTAGCAGTAAAATTTGAGTGTGTGCACGCACGCGCATGCATGCAAATGTCTCTATGGGGAGCACGGAAGGGGGGGGGAGGAGGTAGAGAGCATCTTATTTTATATTTTCTAGGCACAAAAATAGAGAAATATTAATCAGTTAGATCTCAAGAAAGTTGCTTTATCCATTTTCAAATCCTAAACTTGAACTTTCTGATAGCCAAGTAGTTTCTGGATAGGAAGAATAGGACTAGACCACTCGATCCAAACAGTAAACTGCAGTATTTTCTTTATAAGTCTCTTTAAATGCTATTATCATATGCTGAGGACCTTTCCTGGATGGACAGCTGCATTCCATAGCCAGATCGTTTCAATGCCATTTTTTCTTCAGCAGCAAGTCCAGCTTACCCTATCATGTCAATGTAACTAGTGGCTTCTGGAATGAGAGGGGGAGGAAAGAGGGGGGGAGAGAGAGAGAGAGAGAGACAGAGAGAGAGAGGGAAGGATTTGATTGCAATTGAACTTGACAGTGGTTTCAATTTTTTCCTGACTGCATTCAACATCTAAAACAAATGTATCTGTCATTATAGGTGGGAAACTTGGCTAAATGATGCTTCAGATACACCCAAATGTTGAAGTGGATACTCCACAGTCTACCTCTAAGCATTTATTCAGCAGCAAAATAGGATTTTGAAAAAAATAAATAAAAATAAATGAAGTTTACTAGCACTTCTGGAGTTCTTGAAAGTGACTCTAAATGAGGAAAATTTTCAGTGTAGCCGTAAGTGGGTACTTAATCCACAGCACACACACACGCGCAGAGAGAGAGAGAGAGAGAGAGAGAGAGAGAGAGAGAGAGAGAGAGAGTAATGGAGACTGAATTTCTTATCAAGGAAACCACCCAAAAGGGAAGGGAGAAAAAGGGATGGGAACCAAAATAGGTGGGGATGATTTTAGGGATAATTAATGGGATGGTGGGATAATTATAGGGGGAAAACCAAGAAAGAGAAAGATATAGAGAAAGAACTGTCGAAACAGCACGGGAGAAAGGGAACTCAAAGAGAGAGATTAGAGGGACACCGTAGGGAGAGAGAGAGCCGAGAGCCTCTTCTTTTCTTTCTTTTCAATAATCTTTTTTTATCATTCGATCATAATTTCATTAATAAACTGCCCTTAATAAACTTACAATCCTAATTGCAAAAGAACTCTAAAAATTAAAACAACTCAAACCTAATTCACGTCTAAAAGGGGAAGGGGGGCCCACAAGATAATTCCAATAACTAAATAAAAACAAAATAAAAACTCCTAAGCCTAATTAGACTCTAACTACTAGAAGTGTGCCTATTTATTAGGAATCACACTCTTATTACCATTACTAACTAAATGAAAACTAAAATAAGCAAATAAACAAAAGCATGGGTTATATCATGTGCTCCATGCCACCTCTAAAATAAACTTAAATCAATAGAATTAAAAATTACTAAGATTTCTAAATTAAATCCTAAGAAGATTTCTATCCAACTGATCTTGGCCTGCATTAGAGAGAGAGAGAGAGAGTAATGAATAGAATTAAGCTAATCTTGACATCTAGAGGAATGATGTCATCATGCAAGCAGCAAATTAGAGTCCCTTATGAGGTGACCAAGTCTCTATAGTCATCCAGAACAAGAGGCCAACTAACTAAGCACAGCAAAAGATTCTGTAAAGACCAATAATAGATCAAGTTCAAGGGATCAAGTAATCCTGAAAAACCAAAGTACATTCCACAGTCCCAGCAAGGATAAAGTCAATACACCCAATCCAGAGCAAGAATTTCAGGTGATTCAAATGAAACAGCTGTAAAGATTAAGTGAATCTCATGACTACTAGTTCAGGCAAACTAAATACTATTTACCTGCCTTCCTCTACCCTTTCCATCTTTTGCACCCTCAATAATCCCAGGGAGATCCAACAACTGCCAGAGGGAAGGGGAAAAAAAAGCATAAAAGAAAACACAGTCAGAACATTTTCTGATATTCCTAAGGAAACGATACCCACAGGCATTGGAAGATCTAACAAAAATAAGTTGAACATCACATATGAACTACAGCTTTAAATGAATAAGTCCACATTCATCAGTTAATAATACATTCAAATGCTGCATGTACTGCCTCCAATGCTAGTGGTACATATGAGGTTATTATTTTCCAATTACACCTGAACATAATTCTGATTAAAAAAATCAGAAGCATATTAGTTCAGTGAAAAACCTTGATCCTATAAAAATGAAAAATAGCAAGAGGAATAAAACAAAAGGATATTAAAGTTTCAGACAGGTATCAGTAGACCTTCAATCATAAATCAAGGTTAGTTGACTGCTTCATGTTGCTTCTATCAAGTATCAAACATATCCCTAATGCTGACCCCAAATTCCATATAGAACTTGCCTGAATTATGGGAAGCTCAACCTAAAGACAGGCAACTAAAACAAAAAAAAGGGGCATTCCCAATGCACGAGGCTCCCGCTAATGCAGGGTCTGGAGAGGGCAGAAGCACAGGCAACTAAAACAACTTGCATTGAAATAGAGCTGCTAGAGCCTAGGATCTTTTCAATGTCAATAAGGCATAAAATTGCAGTAAAAAACAAAGTGAAATCTGTGAAATATGGGCTCAGCCTATTTTTTAAATACAGAAGGAGAAAATATTTAATACAGAAAATACTCTTCAGCACAGGCCCCGCCTATATCAGCAGTCTTAAAATATTTTTCTTCAAGAATGATGCAGCTAGAAGCATGATGACCCAATGCCGTTGCATGGAGTGTAAACATGTAACTGGGACAGCAGAAGTGTCACATCAATATGAGTTAAGTGCCAAAATGGGACATATCTAGGAGTTACTGGGAAGAAATCGGAAACCACACACCTAGGATTTGTGTAAGCTATATACTGCTTTTTTATGGGTATGAACATCAGAATCTGACATTTATGGAGTGCCAGATTTAAGATTCAAGGATTAGGGAACATATATATATCTAGTTAACCTATGTATCAAGGTAGGAAATTACTAAGTTGAATATTGGATTTAAAAATTAGAATTCATATAAATGTAGCATTAACCTATGTATCAAGGTCTGAAATTTCGCTTGCTGCTGAAACCGAAATATTTCAGTGCAATTTTACCCCTATATTTTGCTAATTATTTCAAATAGCTTTTTGCAAAATTGAAAATTTTTGCTTTCAGTGAAATTTAGAACCATGTAATATATAGAGCCATTAGTAAAACACCATTGTCTTTAGTGTCTAGAATCTTTATATAGGAAACATTCAACTCCTATACATCAATAATAATTTATGTTACAGTCATGGAATAACTCGGCGAGATCTCGCCAATCTCGCCATTCTCGCCATTAGCCGAGACGAAAACAGAGTCGATAACCCTTTTCGTCTCAGGAGATGCATAATTTCGCCGAGATCTCGCCTCGGTAAATCTCGAAATTTCTCGCCATTTCTCGCTAATTTCTTGGCGAGAAATTGCTTTTTGTTTTTTTCTCTTTATAAAAGAGAGAAGTCACTATTCTCGGTCGAGAACTCGACCAAAAACTGCTGTTTCCTCTTCTTTGTTAGTTTTTTGAAGATTTTCTCATTTCTTCCTCATTCTTTCTTTGTTTGGACTTTTAACTTGCAACGAGTGGTGCTTTGGACTGCGGGGATTGCTGTGGAAGCTTCATATCAATTGTTGAAGGTAAGTTTCTTGCCGAAAAATGAGATTTTTACATGAGACTATGTGGGAGAAATTTTTTTTTTTTCTAAAATGTGATTTTGTTTCTCTTTCCCCTAATGCATTATGTTATTGTCTGATTTGCCATATTTGATTGAATATAATAGCCAATATTAGCCTAAATTTAAAATAGATTTCAGCGTTGACTGTCAAAACATGGGTGTAAACCCAAACAACTACAAAGAGTCATTATTTTTACAATTTTATGCTCTAAATGTGTTTATGTATGTAAAAATGAGATTCCCCTGAAGTTTGAGACCTAAAAAATGTATTTTGGCCACCGAGACAGGCTGTCTCGGACAAAATGCAGTGTCTCGGCGAGATCTTGACGAGATCTCGGTTTCGGAGGAGGCCGAGACTCCTCCGAAACCCGAGATTTTAAACCTTGGTTACAATAACATAAGGAGAAAAAAAAAAAGAACAAACTCCAGAAGTCTCATACAGGGATCCATGGGATTTGGGATTCAATGTGTCCATAAACAAAAATTTCATCTAGTTAATGAGTCCATGTGAGATAGAAATTAACCACCAATTGTCAATTAATAGAGAAAATAGAAGATAAATTCTTTATAAAATTTCCATTTATAGTTGTCAAGGCATTGTTCAGGTGGTATTCAGGCATCCAGGCGCCATCTTGGGTCCGAGGAGATAGAAATTAACCACCAATTGTCAATTAATAGTGAAAATAGAAGATAAATTCTTCATAAAATTTCCATTTATAGTTGTCAAGGTGTTTCTCAGGTGGTGTTCAGGCGTCTAGGCGCCATCTTGGGTCGAAGGTGATCACACGCCTTATTTGATGTAAGAAAGGCGACTGTCTTGGCATTACCTAGGCAGGCGCCCTGTCGCCTTGTGATAACACACCTTATAATGTTAAATCAGTTTTTTGTAACTTCATGAGTTCACATTGAATTATTTATTGCTTTTTTTTTTTATGAATATGCTTATATTATATCCTATGTTTTGTCTAATATATGTTGGTTTTTTTCATATTAGGTCATTACGAGGCACAAGTATAATTATATAAAATTTTCATTGCTATATTACATATGATGCATGCTTAGGACGCCAAGGCAAACACCTTATCGTCTAAGC
Organism: Protea cynaroides; assembly: GCA_028583415.1. Classification (NCBI taxonomy): domain Eukaryota; kingdom Viridiplantae; phylum Streptophyta; class Magnoliopsida; order Proteales; family Proteaceae; genus Protea; species Protea cynaroides. Next base: position 15,002,467 of record CM053276.1, on the reverse strand, counting down.
ATCTAGGTGGCCCTCCAATGTCCTGGGTCACCTTGTCACCTTGATAACTAATTTCCAAATCTAAATTTAAGTTTGCATAATATCAAAATGGCACCCAAAAAAAATGTTATCTCCAGAGAAAATTACTACACCCCAAAGATCTAATTTTAAGAGAATAAAGGACAGTTTTTATACTCAAAGAAATTAACAGAGCTACAACCAGCACCAAGAAGAACCTCTCAAGCCTTTGTGAAGGAAATAAGTACCTGAATTTTAGCTCCTCTATACGTTATCACACCAGGAATGCAAGTTAATGTAGTAAATTCATAGGAAGCAACCTGTAAATCACAAATAATGTTATGAATAACAGAAAATTCCCAAACCCAAACTAGTTTACATATCGTACATGTCATATTGTCCATAAGAACGAGGTAAGAAACCAGAGGGGTATCATATTTTGAAGTCTTAAGCCAAGAGATGTGAAAAGGTAACCAGAACCAGGGGGAAGAGAGGGGGGGGGGCCTTTTGATGAACAAATTGTAAGCGAAATAGTAAAAAAATGTGCAAAGGAAAGAAATATAAGATGTTTAATTGTTCATAAAACTGCATTTTATAGAAGCAAGCTTTGCTATGGCAATTTTGCAGCAGGACCCGTTTGTTTCTTACACCAACTGAACAGCATCTTAAAATCATGTTACGTATAGCCCATGGTTTAAAATCTCACCAAGATCTCGCGGTATTTTCAAAGTTCTCCACTTGGTCGAGACAAGACAGCCCACGAGAGTGGGTCTTGACTCGTCTCGACCCAGTATTGATTGGTCTCGACCAGTCTCAACCAGGACTGGTCTATTTTTCTTAAAAATACCGTCTCGGTGGAAACGAAATTTCGACCGAGACTTGATATTTTCACTAGTTTTGCGGCTTCTGCTCTTCTCCCATTTTTTGCATCTTAGCTTCAAAAACATCCGTTATCTTGGGGTTTTTTGACGAATCTTTCCATGAGATTGTCAGGGGACCTTGGTACGAGAGCAAAGATTGTCCATTCATTGTCGGTTACACTGTTTAAGGTAAGATTTTTTCCAAAATTTAAATTTTTACATAAACACTATCATTACATGGTATATGATGTAGATATTTTTATATGTGAGACGTAATCCCGATCTACAAGCTCATGGTTTCAAAACTTTTTTGCTTTATATATTTTTATTTTTTTTTATTTCTGGTTAAAAAAACTATTTTTCAGCATTAAAAAATTGAAATAAATATGATAAATATTAATTAGTTGATGGTCAAATTTTATACGTTGAACACTCTTCATGGAATTAGAAATTGGGATGGAGTGATGGGGAGATGGGACTTGGGAGTTGGGGTTGGAGGCATCATTGTATTTGAGTATTTGAGACTTTTGACTCTTCGAGTATTTGATTATTTGAGTATTTGAATGGAATTATGAATCTATTATTTTGCCACAATGTGTGATTATTTTTACAATTTTATGATTTAAATATATTTATATATGCAAAAATAGGGTTTCCCTGGAATATCAAACCTTAAAATGGTCATGTAAGGCTCGAAACACATATTTTAAGCCTTCGCGATTTTTGTGCAAGTTCTCGCCGAGATCTCGACGGAAATCTCAGAAATCTCGGTTTAGCCAGAGGTCCAGACGACCTTGAGTTTTGAGATTTTAAACCTTGGTATCATGGTTCGAGGTACTGGTTTCGACCGGCACAACTCAGTTTCAACCAAGGCTGAGACGAAACCTTAGGTCGAACCTGAAAAGTACCAGGTTTTGACCAGGTTTCAGTCGAAACTAGGTTTCAACATGGTTTTGGTCTATAAAAAGCCAAGTTTCGACTCAGAAATCAAGAATAGGACACAAAAGTAAATGTTTTTTTAATTTTATATTTCATTGACTTAAGATATTATTCATAAATAAACAAACACCCCCCCCCCCCACCCAAAAAAAAAAAATTGAATCCAATAAAAATAGTCTAAAATTCAATTTCCAAAAGGATAAAAAATCAACCCTCCAGTTTAAGAACAAAAACTGTATTTTTGGGTACGGGGGCGATTCTCAACTTCCAATTGCTAGGCTTTTTCCAAATATAAAAATTCTATAAATCTTATTATAGTAAAACGTCACTAAAAACCAAGAATGTGCCAAAATAATCTCTTGCTTTGATGCCCAAAATATTATTTACATTTAGATAACTTTAAACAGCATTCGCGTACTCCGAACGAGGTTTGACCGGAGTGTAACTCCTTCATTATAACTCGGATTCAAGCAATCTCGGATTTATTGAAAAACTGATTATGCTAGCTTTGCAATGAATTCAAGATTGCTTGAATCCGAGCTATATGAAAGGAGTTATGCTCCGGTCAAATCTTGTTAAAAATACACGAATGTTAGTCATAAATACTTGTTGCATACATAACTCTAGACACAATTCCAAGTCTCAACGTACACTAGCAAACTCGGATCCACACAACATATTATAATTTGGATGTTTTTATTTAAACTAATGTGAGGATACGGGTAAAATGGTTAAATTAGGCTATAGACAAAAAAAAAAGCCCTCAGATCAAGAAAAACAATTTTGGGTCTCTAAATCAAGCTTCAAGATGTCCCAAGAAAAATCCTAGGTTTCGACTGAAATATGGTCGAAACCCGAGACAACTCGGTTTTGAGGCTGATCGAAACCGGCACCTTAAACCTTGCTTGGTATAGCCGTATACATAAAACTGAACACAACTAAGCCCTATCCTAAAAGAGTGTAGGCTACACAAAACCTGTTTCACCATTAAACCTCCATTGCATATCCAAAAAAAAAAAAAAATCCCCTCTATTTAAGCCCATATTTGCTATTAAATTAGGCTATGTTTAGATGTCAAGGGAAAAAAAACCATAAGGCAAAAGTAATGATGAAACAATGATCACCTTTATATGTCCATCTCAATTTTAAAAATTTTCTTTTCTTTTCTTGGCATGCATACATAACCTCAAGGGCATCCATCTCTTTCCTTACTACTCCTTCCCAAGTCATTTCTGGTCCTTACTGGAGCATTTAGCAGCTCATGTTGTATGAATGCAAACCACCTCAAGTGACTTTCCTTCAGCTTATCACTTAACGGAATTGACTTATAGTGACATGATATTTGTTAGTGTTCCAACTTTTTGGGCATCTTATCCACATCATCATAAAGCCATGGCCCACAGATTACTTCCAGACCAATCTGACTTTTCCACAAATCAATATGATGCAACTACCTAAATCTTAATTTACAGTTTAAGGTTTTTAGGATCCGATTAGCTGCTAGACAGGCGAAGAGATAGGTATAACATAGAAGAATGGTGCAACTGGTTCAGAGATTGATAGGAAATGGGATAAGATATTTAAACAGAAGTTAGAAAATCAATTTAGGTTTTAGATAAAAATTTGGTACCAATTCGGAGGCTTGACAGATATGAAAAGAGAAGAACAACACAGCAGAAACAGATCAGAAATAAGGGAAGCAGGGGATTACTAAAACAAGAACAGAAGATAGGAGAGAGAAAGAAAAGATGATAGGAGGGAGGGAGGGAAGGATCTTCACAGGGAGAGAAAAATCAGGCATACATGGACCAGACAGGAAACTTGCCACCAGCAAATAATTAAAATCTGACCAAATCCATTAATCAATGCAGCTCATTACATATTTATAGACCAGCAATCAACCAAAACAAATAACCTTAGGAATAGGACCTAAGACATCTATTGTTATTAATAAACTAAATCTATCTGGACTTATCCATGGTCTGAAATATTTCGTTAATTTTTTAGGTTTCACAAGAAATTGAAATGACATTACTAAAGAAATTATATATGCAAAATGTACTGAAATTTCACCAAAACATTTAGGTTTCAGCGGAGGTAGAAATGGGGGTGAAATCCAAAATTTCCAACCTTGGACTTGCCTGTAGCCCATGCATAGTACAGCAGGACAATAAAATATTTTAAAGTTCAAAATCCTAATCAACTCTAAATTTGGACCAACATGATTATTTTCAAATAAAATTTTGGATACAAAGTACCCTACGTGACCCACTACTAATCCCCACAACTATATAACAGAAAATTAAGATTGACACTGGTTATATAACACTGCCTTAGTATTCTGTGGAACAAATCCTCCGCATTACAATATATGTAAGCAGTGGGTCTACTTATGATGAAAGGAGAAATGCCCTGGAAAACAGAAGTAGAAAAGACATGCAATCAAAAGCTATGTTCTAGCAAGGAGGAAAAGAAACTGCAGCCTTCTCAAGCTTACCAGAAGAGCAAGTATTAAAGGATAAATATCAGGAAAAGAAAAGCAAAATCTTTTATAATTATATAAATGATAATGTGATGAAAGACAACCACCATTATTCAAGAGCATCCGATGGAATGAAAACAAATGTCTTCACTTGAGTTCAACACATACCATGTAAGGAAGGTAAATATGTTAAAATTCTGAACGGCAATCCCACTCATGATATGTAAAGCGGGAGTTGCATACCTCTGAAAAAGTGCCTGTTAATTTATTAAGAAGGGTTGATTTCCCAACTGAGGGAAAACCCACTAAACCAACTCTTGCATCTCCACTTTTGGTAACATCAAACCCTTCGCCAGCACCACCACCTCCTTTTGTTGTAGGTGTAAGGAGTTCACGCCTTAGCTTCGCAAGTTTAGCCTAGCCAAGAAATGCAATTATAGCAGATAATTTCTGTTAAAGTAATTTTAAAGTACTGAATTAACAGGCTAAAATAAGAAAGTGAATTCAGAACACAAGTTCACATACCTAGGATGTCTACAAGGAAAGAAGTAGCAAGTGTTGTTTAATCCTTTTTAAGTGAACCAAATTGCAATTTGAATCCAAAAATGTTGCAAAGTGAGTTGATAAATAAAAAATTATACATAATCATGAATTTGTGTATGATAACATCCTGAAGGACAAAATGTTTATTCAAGCTCACAAAAATCACTCATCAAGAAAAGGCTACTTAGCATAATATATTGCATGAGCAGAAAGTACTGATGTTAAACCAGATAACATATGATGTTAAGCCAGATAATATAAGTTTGAAAGTGTTTGAGATACCGTACAAGAGTTCGCTCAACACCTCTAGCACGCATCTAATGAGAAGCTCAAAACTGTCCAAGAGTTTGCTCAGAAGCACTTTTTGTGGATTAAAGTTATAAACAAAAGTATGAATCTTGTTGAGTTATAACATTATGGTGATGTTAGTAACTGTTCAGACTGTCACTAGTGCTGGTGGTATTTAGTAATTAGTCATTCTATGTAACTCGGCTACACTATGTATTTTCGAATATTTCATAGATGATATAGTTCTAGAGTAATAGAGTTCTACTACTTTTATATTTCATAGATGATATAGACTTCCTTTGAATATTGTAACTCACTTATTCATTATAAATAAAGTTGGAACGATGGGAGAGATACCCCTCTCTCTCTCTCTCTCTCTCTCTCTCTCTCTCTCTCTCTCTCTCTCTCTCTCTCTCTTTTCTACTTTGTTACATGGCATCAGAGCAATCACTTCGGTTTCCATTTTGAGAGTCATCTAAGATTTTATTCTGGTGTGCAGCCACCATTGGTGCCTATGCTGCATCTCTATGGTTTGATGCCTTCCTTTTCTTAAGTCTGTTTTCCTTTTCTTGCTGTTGGCGTACTATTGGTATGCATGGAAAGCCTTCTGAAAGTGGTACTGTTGGTATGGTAAATAGTTCACTGTATCCTTATACTGTCATTCCTGTATTCTCTATACTTGCACGTTTGAGAAAAAATTCCTAGATCTTAGGCAATACAACCCTGTTTGTTCTGAAATTTGGGGCCTTACTTCCTTACTCTAGAGCACCCAAAACTTAGAGGCTTTCCACTCAAGCCATCTTTTGTTGAGAGCACCCAAACTATGAACTTCTTTGAACTTTTTCTTACCGCCAGACCTTGTCGCAGATAATATTATTTTGTTTGCTGGTTTGAAACTTAGCTGGCTGATCATCATAGGTCTATCGGTTATCTACCTAACCTTAAAATTTCAGAACAAATGAAGCAAATTTGGGGAGTAGTCTCTCTCGAAACCTTATCAGGTCTTCCATCTCGTAACCTGATGAATGGTAGGAGACGACTTAACCTTCTACCCAAATCGTGATGTGTTTTAGTGTTTCTTTCAAATTTTACCCCTGCCTTCGAATTTAATTCTGCTTCTGTCCTCATTTATTATCCCTTCTAGATTTGTCCTCCAACATCAATTCATATTCCTGTTGCGTCTCTTTCCTTCTAAATACAGTTCTGCTTCTTCCATTCTTTATTGTTATTTCCAGAATCATCCCTTACATAAATATATGCTTCCACTTAGGTCCTTAGATCTGTTTTCACCCACAAAGGTCCTTCACTATTATGAATAATTACTAGTCTGCCATTGAATATCTTTGTCCCTTACTAAAGGATTCTGCCATTCCAATTAATTATAGTTTCACCCCTCTTTTCAACATTGTTTCTGCTTTATCCCTACTCCGACTTTAAAGTTCAGTTTGGCCCTCCACTTCCAATTCTATTTACTGTTTGGTTCTTGTTCATGTTTCCCATGCCTAATTGTTCCTAAACTGATCTGAATAATTACAGAATTGCTGGACTTATATATTTGCAATTTTTTCACTTTGGAGGGCCCTAGATCACATCAGATTGGAATTGGCATGGAATGATGATTGTTAAGGCTATTGTCTATCTTGGATTTTATTTTCTACCTGAACGAGTGTGGATTTTATTTTCTCGGAATCTTATTTATTGTGCTACTCATCCTTCAAGATGTTGCTTATTGTTGCTCCCGCACTGCTCCTACATGTTTTGTCGTGTCTCTCGTGTCCCGCCATCATTTGTCCACATAGGATGTTCCACGTGAGGGGGAGAAAGAGTATATATCTGCTCAAGTTCATGTTTACTCGTAGAAGAGCCTAGTACTGTGATGCAGTCTACTACTTTACTAACTTTTTGCTCGTGTTGGAGTCTACTATTACCAGTTGCATGTGATGCACCTACTCATATTTGAGCCTCTACTACTGTTGCACATAATGCAATTGCTCATGTTGGAGCCTCCTACCTCTTTGCTTGTGGAAGAACCTACTACTACTATTACTACTACTACTAGTTGCACAAGATGCAACCCATGCACATGATGGTGAATTATAGGGTCTCTAGTAACCTAATGCTGCTACTTGGTCCGTAGTGACCTATACTGCATTGCTATCTATTACTATTACTACTACTATTGCTACTACTACCTTCTGTGGGATAAAATAACTCGAATGGCACAGAAAGCCAAGAATTTCAACCTTTCACCCAATACATAACTAAAATTGAGATAAGATATTACCAAGCAGGGTGAGGATAGGGGTAAATTTAGGCACTTCACTTATATAGCAGGTATAGATAGATATTGGTGTTTTAAGATAATATATCACCTATTCTAAAACTATCAGAAACATAGAGAAATTTGGACATGATTAAATGATGAGAAAAGAAATTCTCAACAAAAATATTAAACAACCACACGAACAACCCAGACAATGGTTGAAGTAAACAAACTGAAATTAATTAATAAACTAATCCAGAAGATGTAGAAGGTGGAGGCCAGACATAGGTCATTTTGCTTAACACCAAGTTTCACCCCTGTGGTATTCACAGCTGGTGCATAAGATCTTCCAGGCATTCAATCTCCACCATACCATAACCATAAACTTGTTGGTGTTATTAGCAGGGGAAACGTACAGTTCCCCAACAAGACTGAATAAGATCACAATCCTAAGTTTCATGATCTATGGTGAACCAATTCGATATATTACTTTTTTCATTAATTAAGAACTTAAAATGAATAAATCCATCAAAAAAATAAAAAAAACAAGGAAAACACAAATGCGAAGAGTTCACTGACTCTCTTGTTCATAATTAGCTTGAACCTTTCCTTACTGCACATAAGGACACAAGCCTGTCATCCTCAAAGAGGCAATACCATTCCAATTAGTAAGATAAAATCTCATTCTTTAAAAATAAATAAATAAAATAATTATGTTTTCAAAGAAGTAAGAATCTTATATTGATGTGTAACAAAAGGAAAGCAGCACATATGCTAGGGATGTCATACAATTATTGCCCAAAGCAGACCTTGTCAATAAGCCCCCTTCCCCTATAAAAACCATAACCGTATGCAATAACTATTCATTCCCCCCCCAACAAAAGGGGCGGAGGGGGGGGGCTCTGGAGCTATTGAGCAATAAGCTGATTCCAAAATACTGCCATACTACCCTCAATAGGGCTACCTTACCACTCCATTAAAATTGCTAACAAAGAACTAAGGAACAAACAACATACCTTCCTCCATACTAGGTAACGGATTCTAAAGCTTTGACAGAATTTTTCAAATAGAAGGATAGAAAGAAGAATTGCAGTATATGGAAAACAAAACAGAATAGCTACAGTTAAGCAGATCAAAATAGGTGTAAAATCCAGTTGATGGGATAATTCTGTTAACAAAAAGTTCTGCAAAGTATGGTAATGGCGATTTCCTGAAGTGTCCTACTGCTATAGTGAAGACTCCCAGTTGGACTCACAATTGCAGTAATCGAATAGTAGAACCAGAAGTCAAAAACATGAATTGAAATAGAATGAAATCTGAAGCTACTGAAGTTAACATAACCCAATAAAATATGATAGAATCATAGAACAAATAAAGAGTAATAAAGCCTACGAATTAGCAGAGAACAAAACAACCGCAGGGTAAATATGTGTTCAGATGTGAGCTGCATCTTTGATAGAAGGATAGATAGAAGGATAACAGGTATGGAATCCACCTAAGCCTCTCCCGAAATCCACCAGGTACACCATTGAATCCACCTAATCTGGACTCTATATCCTCAAAATCGATCAGGGGGCCTGAAGGCCTCAGATCCTAAATCATGGCTGACTTATGAAAGCCAAACCAGATCTGAAAAATAAGAGGGAAAAAAAATTCTGACTCTAATTCTTCCAAACAACCAGCTTTGTGAGAGTTATAATCAGACTAGAAAACTTAAATAAAGAAAATATAAACCAAACAGGACTGGAAATAAGTATGCCTAAGCCAGCCCACAATCACAAAAGAAATTAACTGATAAAAAAAAAACCTAACTAAAACAACCCGCAATCTGGGCTGGAGCTAAGATTCCTGATATTAGTAGGAATCTAGAATCTAGCAGAAACTGGATAGAACTGGAACCGCAGACCGTCAGATTCCGTCACAGTCAAAGCTGTCACAAGCTTTCAGATATGGAAACTGGTCTGCTGTCTTATCTTCCTCCTCCTCAGGTACTGCTGCCAGTACCTTGCTTCTGCTGCATCAATAGGGTATCTCCCTCGTACCTTTGAAGCAAGGTACACCCACTAAATAAAATTCATCTTCTTGAACCACACCACAAAGTAAGCATCTATGCCACATCCTCCAGCTCCTCCTAATCAGGTAATCCATCATAAGAATTTTTTCCAAGACCACGGTGCACACAAAGAAACATAAAGAAACATATTTTTGGAGGAACCCATCAGTTTACACCATATCTTGGTTCCATGCAATAGAAAAAAATCTGGAAACATATCCCTCAATGGCCACACCCCACACCACAAACATGCAAGAAGTTCACCCTTTTCCCATCCCCAACAAACGAACTTCAACCCATGTTTAAAATTTTGGGTAATTCGTCCATATCCCTATCCACACCCTTTTCCCAAGCGACCCCCCCCCCCCCCCCCCCCCCTTTTGACTCCCATCCTCCCTGAGAACCCAATCCTCGCAGAGATAACTTGCTTCCATAACCACTCCACCTCCTCCTCTTTATTCCACCTCCACAACCACTACCCCAACAATGCTATATCCACTAAGTGCTATCTCCGTTAATAATCCTTCCAACTCCGCAGAAGTCACTCTGTATTTTTAATTTTTTTTATACTATTTGCCACTGCCACTAGAACCCCAAGAAAAAGTATGCCTTTTCTCAAAACATGCAACCTTACACTAAAACCAAACAAATTTCAAAATAACTATATTAAACTCCTACAAGTCGAAGAAAAGCTAATAAAAAACTAGAACACTTAAATGGTATTTATTATTTGTTAGCTGAGAGCAAGGTTGTAAATATGTGTAAAATACAGAACCAAATCAGTTCCTCATTAAACATTATAAATATCTATTACCTTGTAGTAATTAGTTACAAAAGCAATGAAGCCATAGCAACCGATTACTTGAAGGAAGAAGAAAATTAGTTGCATATTCTCTTCTCTTTCTTGTTTCCCAAACTATTACAAAAAAAGTGATTGAAAAGATGGGAATACAATGAAGGGCAGCAGTAAAAACAGCCATAAAGAAAGTTAAAAACATGATTAGATAATGCAGTTGTGAGAACCATGGAACAAACACAAATACAAATAACATTATGACAACAGCCATTTTCCAAAACAAATATTAAACAGTGAAATGATGAGAACCTTTAGCAACCCCAGGTGATGGGCCGTTGCCTTGTTCTTTTGAGTCTTTGCCATCTGTAATCAAGAAGGAGGAAATTGTTAACAACTGACTAACACCTTACCGTATTCATAAAAATTGATTAAATATGAAGAGGAAAAAGAGAGAGTAGAAGAACGGAAATAATGGGAAGACTAACTCTAAAATGAGAAGTAGAAAGTTTAATAAGATTCAGTCAGCTAAAGAGTTGCTCGGTTGAATGTACAGTTTCCAAAATGAATATCTGAACACAAAGCAGTAAAAACTAACGAATGGTCTCTCAAAATTACTATGAACCAAAGACATCTTACACTCATGACTCATGAGAGAGATTGATAATGAAATTATTCTGATAGGAAAAGAAAAAACAGAATCTCACTTCCAATATAAGGAGTACAAATTATATAAAAACATGAGTTCATTGAACTCCCGATAATCCGGACGAAGTTAAGAAACAAATCATTTTATCACAGGTGGGATATGAAATCTCGCACTAGTCTTTCGCATGACATCGCAATTTAAGAACAAAATGTGTAGTTACGAGCAAGAACACTGCTTTGCTACCGTTGATCCCAGTGTAGCAGCCTAGAAAAAAGAATTATATTCTTCAACTGAATCTAAATATATGAACAAAATTCTGAGAATAGAGATGCAACCACCCAAATATGCTAGCATATGAAATAGTTGTCTTTTCAACATTTCTGCATCTCTTTTCGGAAGACGGTTGATTATGTGCGCGATACAAAGTTCATGATGCAGAACTCTTTTGGTTCATCCTATCTTCTATCTTACACTTACTATGTTTGATCTAGAAACTTCAAAATATTTCCTTGAATATATGGAGCCGTAAAGTGAAAATTGGTTTAGTGTGAGTCCACCAAAGGGGAGTCAGTTTATGGGCCAATCAAATGTTGTCAATTCGAATGCTTTCACATTTGAAACCCATCTTTTTTTTTTCAATTCAATCATCAATGATTTAAAGCAGATAAATAAATAAATAAATAATATTCGTTGCTCTCTCTTTCGATTGAGCGTCGATACCCCAAAGGTATCTTAAAAATGATTGGAAATTCCTTGCTTTAGAAAGTGAACTGTCTCTATTCTAGATTGATCGTTCTCTATTCTACCGGGAACAACATTAACAAAACTACATTTTGACGGATGAATAAGAGAACTGAGCTAGGGTTATTACGTAGATACATCACGGTTTGAAGAACGATTGAACACATACCTCATCCTCTATGTCTTTGATTTTTTGCATTACGGTCGCCATTCTTGAAACTTCAAACACACAAACTGTGACGAGTAGAGAAACTTCCCTTGATCAGAGAAACAGGTTTCTGCTAAGATTATATGTTTCCCGCTGCTTCCAGAGTTGAGAGACGACAGAGACGAAAGACGGGTATTTATAACAAGGAATTTACAAAAATGCCACCAGGAGGGGTATATATAATAAAATATTAAATGACGGAAATAACCCTAGGTTCCAATTAATAGACCAAATTATCCTGTGTTTTTCTAATGCTTTTCTTATCGTTAAAACGAGGAAACTTCCTCAGTTGTAGCCCGGACCTGCGCAGCTGCCTCTCTGACCTCTTTTGGCTCTGAACCCATCACTTTCTCTCCTCTCTTCTCGTTCTCGTGTCTCGGCCCCTACCGATTCGATTAGATTGGAAGCTAGGGTTTTCACAGAGTCGGAAAGTGGTTGAAATTCTCTAGTTTTCAATTCACAGTGGATGTGACTTGTGATTTTTGAAGAGTTTTGGAGAGCTTCTTGAGTTTTGATTTTTATATATTTTGGAATTGAAGAGGAGGTGAAAGAAAGTCTCTGCGATTTTGAGTTTTATTTGAAAGTGTTGATTCCACTTCATCTGGTCTTTAGATTTTTTGAGAGCAGTAAGTAGTGAAGTAAGGTTTTTTCTGGTTTCTGATAAGTATTTTTCCGGCAGGGGCGAATCAAAGTGTAGATAAATGACGGTATCTATTCCCTCTCATGATGATTTTGGAGATATTAAATGGCCTCCTGGATTCCGATTCCATCCCACCGATGAAGAATTAGTACTATATTATCTGAAGAAGAAAATTTGTCGCCGTCGCGTAAAACTCGACGTCATTAGAGAGCTTGACGTTTACAAGTGGGAACCTGAAGAATTGCAGGGTATTTCTCTCTCTCCCTTTACTTTCTTTTCCTTAAAATTCCCCGTATCTTTCATCTGATTCACCATCTGCATATACTTGTTTAGGATACGAAGTTTTAGTGTGCTGAGACTGTTGACTTAAGCTTTATTGAAAATGTATCGGATTGATCGCAGCTTTGGGTTCTTCTCTAAACCTTTTTGTTCTTTCCAAATCACCCAGTTGGGAAAATCCTTATTTTTCATTTTTAGTGTGAAATTTTTTAAATTAGCAGTCTCTCTTTTATATACATTTTTTTCTTCCTCCGTTTTTTTTTTTTGAGCTTTTCCTGAATTCAATATACATCGTGTTTTATCGTTGGTTTACCAAATTACTGTAGGTCAATCGTTGTTAAAGACTGGGGATAGGCAGTGGTTCTTCTTTAGCCCTAGAGATAGGAGGTATCCAAATGGGGGTAGATTGAATAGAGCAACTAGGCAAGGCTACTGGAAATCAACTGGTAGGGACCGCAATATCATCTGCAATAATCGGACGGTTGGAGTGAAGAAAACTCTGGTCTTCTACAAAGGTCGTGCTCCCAGTGGTGAACGCACCGATTGGGTGATGCATGAGTACACCATGGACGAGGCGGAGCTTAACAGGTGCCAGACAGCGCAGGTATGCACCAAAAGTAGCCTGTTAAATAGGGTCTTTCTCACTTAATTTGTTTATATGGCTATCATTTTGAGAAATTATTTATGTTCTTAAACTTTTCTTTTCTGTTTCTGTTTTCAGGATTCCTTTGCGCTTTACAAGGCTTTCAAGAAGAGTGGAGCTGGTCCCAAAAATGGTGAGCAGTATGGAGAACCATTCATGGAAGAAAAATGGGCTGATGATGATGATCCTGTTGATACCATGCAGCCACTTAATGTAATCCCTTTCGGTAATAGCTTCACAAATTATGAGGAAGAACGATTAGTAGAGAATGATAGAGAAGTGATTTTAGAGCGAATTGTGGATGACCCCAAAGTTGATCAACCACGAATTGATGAGTTCGCTCACTTATTACACCAGGTAGTTCAAGTGTCGAAGTATTCCAATACCAAATGTGGTCTGTGCTATTACATTTGTGTACTTGGATCTTTGCTTTCTGTTATTGTTGTGGTAGAATGAAACGGTTTTAGATAAACCTACTACTAGCATGACCTTTTCCCTATTGTTCTCTTTCTTTTACTAATGCAGTCTCAACAGAAATTTCTTCTGTGGTTATCTATAAGAGAGAAAATTTGAGCTTGAGAATACGAGTTTTTTTAAATCTAAGTATGATGATTTTGGTGCATTGATTCTACTGAAATACTGCTAGGATTAATTTTAATCCTTAGAATTAATTGTGGCTGCAAAGGGGGGCACCCTTGCTTGAACATTCACATATTTTAAAAATTTTGTTACATTCATGGTTTTCAAATGGAATGTGGTTTTTATTAAAGATCATAAAAATTATTAATTTGTATTTTTGTTGATGTAGGGTGGCTGTGAAGAAATCCTGAGTATTATGGGGGATCCATCACTTGGAGAAGCCATTTGTACTGAACCAAGAATAGTTTTGCTTCCTGGTGGACAGCAACCTGTTGCACAGTCTAGTTTTGAGGCCACGCAATCAGCTATCTCTAATATGTATTCATATGAGGCAGCTGAGGTTACATCTGTTCCCACTATTTCTAAACAGGATTTACATGCAGTGGAGGATGATTTCCTAGAAATGGATGATCTCTTGGGTCCAGAAACTAGCTTTCCAGAAATGCGGAATGCCTGTGAAATCTCGCAGCTTCAGGAAACAAATGGATTGGATGGATCGGGTCCAGAATTTCCAGAAAGGGGAAATGCCTGTGAAATCTCACAGCTTCAGGAAACAAATGGATTGGATGGACCTGACCTTTACTTCGATGCAGCCATGTTTCTTCAGGACTTGGGACCTATTGATCAGGGGATGATGCCTCAATATTTTGTCACACTCCAGGGTGACATGGAAAGAGAATTGAATTATCAATTGTCTTCCCAGACAGATGATACAAATAATGCTAGCAGTGAGTTGTGGACATATGAGCAGAGATCCAGCATAGTTGCATCACCTGGATCTAATCAGGTGATGGTTGAACAAGGGACGACATCACAAGCATATTTTAGCGCACTCCAGGGTGACATGGCAAGCACGTCGTATTATCAGCTGCCATTCCAATCAAATGATACAAATAATGGTAACAGTGAGCTGTGGACAGATGATCAGATATTCAGCATATTTTCATCACCTGGATCTAATGAGGTGGTGTTTGCTCCACCAACGTCAGGTACATTTATCAACAGGCTTTCAATATCAATGCTTCTATGTAGCCATCACTTTTGCTAATTTTGGGCTTCTTAATGTGCCCATTGTGTGTAGGTCTTGAACATACTGGTAGTTCTTCAAATCTTGTTGTTGAAACGACACAGAATCAAGGTGGCAATGAAATCGAATCTCAAGATTCCTGGATCAGTTCTAAACTCTGGGGCTTTTTGGAATCAATACCAACTACTCCTGCCTCTGCCTCTGAGAGTGCCTTGATAAATCGTGCATTTGAGCGAATATCTAGTTTTAGTAGAGTGCGAATCAATGCCAATGACATGGATGGTACTGCTACAGGAGGCACACCCAATGTGAGGAGGACAGGTGGAAGTAGGGGCTTCGGCTTCCTTTCATTCCTTGGGGTGATGAGACCTGTATTATGGGTGTTGATGCTGAGTACGACTGTGAAACTCCTCTCTACTTTCTTGGGGAGGTTCTTGCCATGGTGAATATGTAGACTTCATCTGGTGCAAGTAGAAGGAAGGTATGGGAAATGAAATTGGCTTAAAAAAGAAAATAAATTTTTGTTATCATTACATATCATGATTATAATTAAAACTTTTATCATGTTAGGTAATTATACTTTTCAGATGTAAATTTATTCTGCTTGTCAAACCCAAGGGATTTGATTACAAAGTAAAGTAAAATTTAATAATCAAATTTGAATTAATGTAGAGATAGTTACAAATTCATGTTATGCAATGATTTCAGAAATTTTCGTATTAGTTTCGATTCATTTCATTTCTCTTCCCTTTATTTCCCTTGAAACCAGATGAAACTGTGAAGAAGTGAAACATCTTCTCTGTATGCAGGGTTTTTGTTGGATGATATGAAAAGGTAGTTCATAGGGTTTGGAAAAAAAAATTCAATATAGTTGATGTTAGTTAGAAGGATAATGTGTTGATCTAGCAACCAGTTTGCCACGATTTCCCACTTTGACTCTTTGTTTCTTTGTAAAATATTACTTGTAAAATTTTTACTTGGAAATTTTTAAATTATGTTGAAAACGCTTTCCAATGTTTGTTAATAGAAAATGTGATGTATCCAAATTTGATTTATGCAGACCTTATCATTTGGTTCTGAGAACCATATATGGATGAGTCCCATAGATACAAGCTATGTATGACCTATCCAAGGCAACAAGGGGTTTCCTTTGGATATTAAAATTTTGCAAACAGATATTGTAATCTGTGTACATTTTGTTAGAAAATGTGTAGTCTCCTGTAGACTTTTTTCCCATTAAATCTTTTAGATTTAAAAACGATTGAAAAATTAGATTTTATGGTAAATTTTCTTTTCCACTTTTACTTCGAAATAAGCAGAACCTCAAGTTATTGACCAGAGAATGGAAATCAAAAATTGGATTTTATGGTAAATTTTTCTTTTCCACTTTACTGTCGAAATAAACAGAACCTAAGTTATTGATCAGAGAATGAAAATTGCTTACATCTTCGACAAACCATCACTTTGGAATCCTCTGAGATTGGGTTTGATTGTTGAAACTAAAGGAAAAATGAAAATTTTCTCAGAAGAATTTATGTTTGCATTATTTCTGGTAAACAAAGAAATGAGAATAGCGAAGTTTTCATGGTTGTGAATAGTCATGTCAGATCATTAAAACCCACCCTTTGAAATACCAAAACCATACCTCCTATAACATGTGGTGCATGCTAATATAAAATGAGTATTTGATTGAATTAGGACCCGTTTGATAAAACTTTTATTTTTGGATTATGGATTCTGGTTCAAATTTGGATTTTATTCCAAGCTATTTTAGGATTATTTTGGAGTAGAAACTTGTTTGATGACGTAATTCTAAAATGGATTCCAAAGCATCTTTGGATTAGAAACATGTTTGATAACACACTACCCCCTTCAATCAAAGTCTAGAAAAACAGTTGTGGTAGTGGTAGGTGGTGGTGGTGGTGGTGGTGGTGGTGGTGGGTGGTGTGTGGTGGTGGTTTTGGTGGCGGTGGTGGGTGGTGGTGACAATGATGGTAGTGGTTAAGTGAGAGTCATGTGAGAGTTGACTCTTTTCTTTTTCCCAAAAAGTTGATCCAACAGCTTGGAGCAAGTATTTATGATTCCAAAATTTTGGATTCTGGAATCATTCTAAATCTGGTTCACTCTGTGGGAGTTGGAATCTAATCAGACTTATCCAATGCACTTCTACTCCAAAATGGTTCCATGGTAGCTAGAATCCATAGAATCAGAAACAGAAGTTTTATCAAACAGGCCCTTAGATTCTCTATTTTGACACGTGATTAATGTAGAATATATTTTTTCTATCTAATTATTGGAATAGATACATCATCTATGTGATAAAATAGATGTCTTGTGATATTTGAAAAAATAATATATTTTTGAGATAACAATAATTTGTCAAAATGTTTACCAAAAAAATTGAAAAGTAAGTTTTTTTTTTTTTTTTTCATTTTTTCCGTTAAAGTAACATGGTTTCGTCCACCAAAAAAAAAAAAAAAAAATATATATATATATATATATATATATAGAATGATCCATGTTTTAGGTGTTTGGAAAGGATCTATGCTTTCATAGATGTCGAAAATCTTTTATGAATCTCCATTTAAGAATAAAAAGGAAAGGATCTATGCTTTCATAGATGTCGAAAATCTTTTATGAATCTCCATTTAAGAATAAAAATTAGCTACCCCCCATAATAATTTTGAAACATAACCTACCAACCACACTTTTAAAAAACATCAACTGCCACCTAAATATTTACCATCATTTATCAAATAGATTTATTTCGTTTAAAAAATCCCGTTAGTTGCTTATGTCATTCAAAAGTAAATTTGAATTTGACAATAATACCCTAAAAATAAGCTGAAAGACATTTTTACCCTCCCTTAGTTAATTGATCCTACACCCCCAAATGGTTTCTCTCTCTCTCTCTCTCTCTCTCTCTCTCCCCCCCTCCCCCTCTCCCCTGCCTCTCTCCCCCCCGCCCCCTCCCTCCCCCCCCCCCCCCCCCCCCCCCCTCCCCACCCCGTGCACACCATCGCTACCTCCGCCATCTCACACCATAGAGCGAAGGAGACGAGAAGGAACTCTTATGGGTAATGTGAAACGACAAAATTAATGTTTTTGCCTTAAATCCCTAACTCTTTTCTCTTTCATCTTTGTTCCTATCTTCTTCACCTGCGAAGGCGACAACAATTAGGGTTCCTTCGTTCCTATCTTTTTCTTCGGCAACACGACAACAATATAACTAAAAGAAATGAAAAAAGTGCAGGTCTTCCTCCACAATTTTGAGTTGGACTGCCAATGTTGAAATCTCCTCCAAGGTAAAAACTCAAGAAAGAAATAGACGGATACTAGAAATGTGTAGTATCAGGTCAGGTCCAACTTTCAAGATATAGAAAAAGCAACAAAAGAAATCCATGGCATGTGATGAGAAACATCACCCATGATCCACCATCTGTCCACAATCATGACAACTGCAGTTTGCTAAAACAAAGCATTTGCAGCTACCCATTTTATGTGGAAATAACTGAGATATAAAAAAATATTAAACCTGAAAGATATATCAGGCATAGCAGTAGAAGTTTCCCTTTTCCATCGAAAAATGAAAGCAGAGTAAAACAACAATTTCACAAAAGAAAAAGGCTGATTGCAAGGGGACGTAAAAGCTTTGGTGGGACCGTGAAACCAGATTAGGTGAAAATCACAATTCAGCCATATTCAATCTTGTGGAAACCTCTATATTCAAGAAATTGCAGAAAATAGGGTATAAGAAATCCTAAGTATAAACGAAACAATAACCGAAGAAATTCTCACAAGAAACTGAAGAAACTCTCGCAAGAAACTGATGTACAAAATTTTGCACAAAAGAAACAAGAAGTAATTGCAGAAAGAGGCATCAGGAAAGAGGTTTCCAACAGGAAATTAGAAAAACAAGAACAAGCACCGAAGCAGAAATCGGATCACATATCTTCTTTGAAACAGCTTTAAAATGGGTCGAGACCTCTCCTCGTTATTCAGAGGAGTTATTGAAGGAAAACCCTCCCATTTCCTTCTCTGCTCTTTCCATCTCCAAACATGGCTGCTACTCCTAATTTTTCTTTTTTCTGAAAACCAGGAAAAGAAGAAGAAGAAAGAGATAAGAAAAGAAGAAGAAGAAAGAAGGGTTATTTTAGTAATTTTACTAGTTTTTAAAATTTTCAAATTAATAACATAAAGGTTTAACTGCCTAACACTGATTTCCGTTACCTCCGTCAGTTACTTGGGTGCAGTTGATGTTTTTTTGAAAAATGTGGGTGGTAGGTGATATTTCGAAAGTATTATGGGGGGTAGCTGATTTTTATTCTTTTTTTAATACATTTGTGAAATGAGTGAGTATGGATGACTGAAAGATATAATGATATTAGCTACTTTCAGTTTTACATATCTTCACTTTATCCATGCTTCTGCTCCATGTTGCAGGTTCTTTTATGCTATGTTTGGTAGTCCAGAAAAGAAAATAAAGAAAAAAACAAAAATTTTGAATTAGAAGAGAGGAATACACATAAATTGATTCAAATATACAAGAAAAACAATACAAAAGTCGTATAAAAAGAAAGGAATTTGTCAATGAACATACCGTAATAGTGGTGGGGGATGTAAGTCAGCTGAACTTGGGCGCGCGCTGCCAAACACAAGTTTCAATTTCCATAGGGAGCTAAAATGTATTACTTCCAGACCATTTGCCCATGAAATAATCAAGAGGGAAAAAAAAATTTGAGGGAAAGAGAATGTCAGTGAAAAAAAGGATTTCATGGGTGTGGCGTCATGGTATACTGGAGAGGGGCAGATCTCGATCCTCTTCCATGTTGGATTGGTCAAAGACTCAAAATAGGAATGGATTGGCCCTCAAAAACCTTAGGATCAGTTTTATGTATGTGAAAATTGCTATTGTACAGTACTGAATCAGGGTGTGACTTGGGATCAGTCTTGACTCATCTAATCCATGGATCCATGCCCGAACCCCTGAACCATAGCTCTGATGTAACTCCCACTCTATCGTTCAGAATTACTTTCCCAAATACGTATCCAAATCGTCTCCTGTCGCCTGTCAAGGGTCAGATTTCAGCCGGTCCACCTCCCCATGTATTGGCAGGTGGGCAGACTGATCCCCAAACCCTTGGATCAGTCGCAGAACCCTCCTGCCATAGGAGACGATCTGAATCCCCTAAATACATATGGCTCAAGAAATTATGGGCAAGAGTGGATTGATGGATTTTTTTTTTTCCGAGTATGTTAAGTAGATTGATGGCTCTCATTTATAACATGGATGGTACGTGTTTTATATGTGTTTAAAAGTTCATATGAACTCCTCTCCTTTTTCAATTGAATCTTGGGATTCAAGGCAATGACCAAGTCTTCTTAAAAAAAATTATAAATTATATATTATATGAGGTAATATGAAAGCAACTTTGGTTGGATCATTCAAAACTTACATGCCAAACTTCCCATCCACTGGTTAGCCTGTCCAAAGGAGCCATCCACGTGGTTGACAAAGGTGAAACCATGCAAAGAAAGCCCAATAATAGGACTTGGGTTTCCTGCAGCCCTTGCAGTTGCATTCGGGCTGTTGAAAGCGCATCTGCACATGCATCGTCGTTTTTGCCGAGCCTGATTTTCTTTTCTATGGACGTGTTTTGCTGGATAAGATAAGGAGGACTGCTCTTCGACGCTTCTTTCGCTGTCCAACTGCCCGAATGGAGCTGTAGGGGCTGCATGGCTATAAATGATCCAAGCCCCAATAATAGTGCCGTTATTTTCTTGTTATTCGGTTTCTTATATACCTATATGGAATCATCTTCTAATGAAAAAGGTATTTTAGAAAACACAATAAACTAAGAGAGGAATTTGTGAACCATTGGGAAAGAGGTAGATTCTATATGGGCATACAAGAAACTAGGAAGTAGGAAAAAAAATTTACCTATTTACACACTATAAAAAAATCAATTTTTAGTAAGCTTGAAAAAACCATAACTTAAAAAAAAAAAAAAAAAAAAAAAAAACACACAAAAAAAAATTCTTGTCTTTTATCTCATTTTGAACAAGCATTTCACACTTCAAGAGTCAATCAAACACATATTATGGAAGCCACACAATTTATTCATCATTATATTTCTGATGAGGCCAATGAAAATTTGTGCTGGATTCTTGATTCGGATGAAATATTTTCTGCATTAAAATCTATGGCACCACTTAAATCGCCTGGGCATGACGGTTTTCCTTCAATATTTTTTTTAAAAATTTTGGGAGATCACAAAAGATGTTGTCACTGGTTTTGTTCAAAACTTCTTTATTACATGTATTTTGCCTAGAGATTTAAACAAAACTTATATCTGTTTAATCCCCAAAAATAACAATCCTGAGACTGCAGACCATTTTCGGCCTATTAGTCTTTGTAGTGTCTATACAAAGCTCATCTCCAAGATTATGACTATCAGATTAAGGCCTTTACTTGATGATTTTATTTCTCCTTCTCAATCGGTTTTCATTCCTCAAAGACTTATCTCTGACAATTTTTTAATAGCATATGAGGCCTTTAACTTCATAAGAAGCAGGGTGAAAGGAAAAAAAATTTATTATGGCTATGTGCAGAAAGCCTATGATAGGCTAGAATGGAAATTTATTGAAATTACTCTCCTTAGAGTTGGTTTTTTTGCTAAATGGATTTCATTGGTTATGCAGCTCATTAGTACAATTTCCTATACCCTGCTTATCAATGGAGCGGAGCGGGGTCAATTCATGCCATTTAGAGGCATTAGACAAGGGGATCCCCTATCTCCTGCCTTCTTCACAATGCTGGAAGACAAGGTTTGGTTGCTAGTATTCAATTCCATAAGAACTACCAATCTATTAGTCATTTGTTGTTTGTTGACAATTGTCTTCTTTTCTCTCAAGCCAATCTTAGTCAAATGGTTGCATTGAAGAGCTGCTTGGAAACTTACTACAAGGCTTCAGATCAGAATATTAATTTGAAAAAATTAACTCTCACATTTAGTCCCAACACACCGGCTCACTTTTCGAGATGGTTTTCTCGCATTATTAAAATTCCTTGTGACCAAGGCCCTTCTAATATATTTAAGTTTGCCATTGGAATTTAGTGTGTCTAGAAAACAAGTATTTAACACTATCTTGGGAGAAGAACAAAGAGGAAGAAGCCGTCAATAATCTTCCTTCTTCTAGAAAGCATAAATGGGAATTCATCGACAAAGAGAGTTGGAAACTGATTTAGCATGCTAAAACACTGCCCAAAATCCATGCCTTTTTATGGAGGGCTTGTGCCCAGGGAATTGCATCAGGTGATGTTGAATGTCATCCTTAATATATAGGACTCTTATATTACTCTTATAGTATATTTTGTTTTTATTTCCTTATTTCCTTTGTATTTCCTTTGTTAACTGGGACTCTTTCTTTCCTTAGTTCACTGGGACTTCTAGTTTCTCTAGGACTCCTATTAGTTTGTAATATCTTTTCTTATAAATAAAATTGGGATCGTGGGAGAATAATCAATCTCTCTCATTCTTTTTTATCAACATGGTATCAGAGCCTCCCTAGGCTCCACTGATTTTCTCCTCTTCTTCTCTTTTCTTTTTTTTTACAAGTTTAGCCACCACTGCAATGCTACCACCCCTCTCTACCAACCTCTAGTCCTCCCGCTAGCACCTTCAGCCAGCCTTTAACCCCTACCGCCATTGTCACAACCTACCTAAACCTCAACTACACCTGCCGCCACTGTCACAACCAGCCTTTAACCCCTGCCAACACCTATTCAGACCTCTTTTACACCTGCCACATCTTACCTAGACCTTCTAGACTTACCGCCACCCCTGTTCACTATTTCCTAACCTACCACAACCCATATCTTGCATGACCTATAACCTGCAACAAGATTTATCCCTTCTAACCATTTATACCTATTACCACCACCCATAAATTCTATTGGTATTCCTTAAAACTCACCCCTTAATCACCCTTGCCAATCTCGACACCACTGAAACCTTACCACCATTTTTTTTCCTTCGCTACACATACAGCAATCCCTTAATCCCATCCTAAACCCTATCTAGACCTACCTTTGGCCAACCTTGACCTCCCACCACCTATACCTATGCACTAAGTATCTCAAAAATTTTTTTTGGCTTTCTTGATTGCCGTGTATCCCTATTGCTGGGATATTTGTTACAGAGATCATAAACAACACTTACATTGAGTCTTCACTGACCCTATATGAAGTATGAACTTTGCTGCAGATGCATCTCATGTTCCCGGAGGATTGATACACGGCACCTTTGTTGACGAGAACTATTCTTTTTCGATTAATCTAGTATGGTTAATTGAGAAATATTACCAAAAATCAATTGTTTCTTTTTTCCAACATATTATCAGTTTGTTTTTTGGTTGTTTTGAGTATCCAAAATCGAGATTCTTTCTTCTTGTGCTATAATGTCTTTTGAAGTAACCTCTACTGGAATGGATTTTCCTAAGATGGATAATCTCATCATTCCTACAAATACTACAAAACTTGATGGTGGTAATTATCTGATTTGGTCTCATGCCAGATAACTCTCCATCACTGTCTTGGGATTATCTAGCTATCTCACAAGAGTCAAAACTAAACCTATTACTAAAGGTTCTTCTCTGGACAAATGGAATGCTGAGAATTCCTTAGTGATGCAATATCTCCTCAACTCCATGGAACCTGTCCTTATCGAGGGATATTAATTATTAGATACCGCTGCACAAATTTGGAAGTCTATCAAGGATACATATTCCCATACATATTCCCAAAGGGAATGATGCATTAATTTATGTTCTACAAAAGAAGGTTCATGGTACTTCCGAGTATCGTACTAACCAGTCTTACCACCTTGTATCAGGTCTTCCTATTATGATCGGGCCAAGCGGACCAAATGCGTGAAGAAACCACAAGACTAGGTATGAAATTGAACCCAAAATCATCTAATTAGGAGAATGTGGTCACATACCTAAACAAGTGGGGTCGACCACACCTCAGAATAATGAGACCACTGGAGTCTGGGACGTATGGTCACAGTTTTTGGACGTGTGGTCAATGGGTTCTGCGACCCCACGTGCGATCACACGATGTCAAACTGACTCAGTGATTAGGAAACCTTCCTAATCTAAAGGGGGTTCTTTCCTAATCTAAGTATGACTCTATATGAAGGGTTTTCCTCTATATATAGGACGTCCCTTAGTCTCTTTCATTCTTTTAGAACTCAAACTGAAAGAGAGAGAAAGAGAGGAGGAGGAAGAGAAGGAGAATTAAAGAGGAAGACTAAGAGGAGGAATTTCAGAGAGAACTCTGATTCTTCAACAAGTTTAAGGTATGAAAACATTCCCCACATCAGTTGAATGCCTATAATAGATCATGAAGGAGATAGTGATTCAAAGTGAGACCCAAATCATAAAACCATGGATAAATTCTAAGAGATCCATGGAGGCAATCTATTAGGATGATAGATTATGTAAAAATATGAATTTTAAACCATAAAACAATCATAGGAAGGATCATGATGATAAGTCAAAGAATCAAAACACGAAGGAATTGAGTTGAGAGTGGAAAAGTCGACCATCACTCGTGTGGTCGCTGTTTAATTGACCATACTAGGCACATATGATCGACCACACGCCCTCGGGAAAGTTCCAGGGAGGGTGTGGTCGCATGTGTGGTCGCATGATATGCGATCACCACAAGTGCAGCCACACCTGCGACCACTCAGCTTCTGGAAGTCTGAATGATTCCAGATGGGACATTTAAACACTATGATTGATGGAAATAAATTCTAATTTAGAATTTGTAAATTTTTTAGGTTTTCAAGTGGTCTAAAAGTGATTTACAAAGCTTGGATGAGGAACAACCATCGACCAAAGGTGAGAGAACAATACCTAAACTAATTGGCTAATAACAAGCTGTTTTACTTATTGAGTCCAATGCTATGAATGATTCTATGCTTATATGCTTGTAATGTGTATTTTACATGTCATCCAATATTCCTGTTATTACTGCTCATGTATATTTAATTATATTTATTTATAACATGATGATGATGATGATGTTAGGAATAGACATGTGAATGTATGCGTGTGGTTAGTATGCTTAATGCGAGTGGAGCATCAGGGGAAGGACGTGACATTGTGGTTCATCCTGATCATCAGACTCTAGCTCTATCTCTACTCAAGTCTTGCCCATTAACATCGTCGTATCGCCATTACCTTAGCAGAACTATTATGTCGTAGGACATCAGGGGAGGTGGTCTCGGACCGTGTAGTCTCTGACTCTGTCGGGGGGGCCTTAGCTCTATCTCTATGGACATATTGAGGGATGCTGGGGTGAGGCCTTGGATACACTGTTTGGTATTATGATTGGTTAGTTGCGAGCTCGATTTGCAAGCCCTCGCCAATAGGGGCTTACGTGTTGGTATAGGTAGGGCATCAGGGGAAGTGTTATACGGTTTTGATCTAGGTACTTTAGCTCTATCTCTATTCCATGGTGGGTGCATGTGGGATGAAAATGATGTTTGATCCATTGGACGGATTCACACACTCGTGTATAGAGGTGCGACGGCCACCAATCCTTTCTATAGCACATTACAAACTTATAAACCAGACCAAAGATATGAATTGTATGCATGCATATGTTTATTGCATTGTTTTGTTTGCTCATTGAGCCATGATGCATGTGTGCTCACCCTTTCGACGTCGAATATTTTTAGTTGATGATGCAGGTCCTATCGTGAAAGATTATATGAATACACCAATCTACAGACATGTTGCTGCGATGGATGTGGAAGCTATGGTGGAGTCGCATGATTCATCGTGCGAGTACAACTCATGTGTTTTCGATTAGATTTAGTTGTTGGGTTATCAGAACATATAATTGATTATTTTATTTTATGTCTTGAGTCATTTGGAGATAATTGGATAATTAATTACATTATCACTGTTAGATACTCAGTTCATTAATATTAAAGACTTTCGTTATTGTTTATTTACTCTGATTATGGTTGTGGTTGTATCTGGTTTAATCAAATGGACACGGCCTATATGAGATCCTGATTGAACCGTTGGTCCATAGATGGTTCATGACACCAATCTGATTGATTCAGAATTTGGAGTGCGACATTAAATGTCTCTCAATACTACACTCAATTACATAGTCATTGGTAGGCCATTGACTTCTATGACTCAATACATGCTAAGTGTGACGAAGATGCTACACTTTTTAATAAACGGGAAGAAAAATACAGGTCTATACCTTCCTGGCCAGCCTGAATGTTGAGCTTGATCCCATATGCTCACAGATCCTCAGCAAGGATCCCATTCCTACACTTGAGCAGGCATATGCTATGATTCGGCTTAAAGACCAAAAATGAGCTACTATGCTATTACCCTCTGTTCCTAATAGGTCTGCCCTTTAGACAGCTACTCCATCTCCTAAGGGCTCTACTACATCTAGAGATATGGTAAAATTTGAGCACTGTGATAAACCTAGGCACACTAAAGACACATGTTGGAAACTCCATGGTATACCAGTAGACTTTGAAGCCAAGAGACGAGACAAATTTATGCAGAAAACTAAGAACTTCAAGGACCCACAGGCACATCAGATTGAGGCTTATCAGGCCCCTAAACCCATGGCTCCTCTACAAGACAATCAAATTCTTCAGGCACTCAGTCATTTTCTCTAGCCACCCTCTACGGCCTCCTTCGGATCGCCATTTACTCCTACTCTTACCTCTAGCATTCCAGGTTCTCACCTTTCTCATTCAGGTATGTGTTTCAGTGGTCATTGTGCGTCAATGGTCTCTAATCCTTGGATTATTGATTCAGGTGTCATAGACCACATGATTGGTAACCATAACCTATTTCATCAGTACTTTCCTAATCCTAAATTAATATTGTTCATGTGGCAGATGACACTTTCTCCTCTGTATCAGGGAAATGTTTCATTCAATGCACTCCTTCTTTATCTTTGCAGTATGTCATTCATGCTCACAAATTTTCTATCAATCTCTTATCTATTAGTAGTATTACATCTGCTTTAAACTGCAAAGTTGCATTTTTTTTTCTTCTTATTGTCTGTTTCAGGATCTGGCAACAGAGAAGACGATTGGATGTGGTAGGATACAGGGTGGTCTGTATTTGCTTGAGGAAGGTCTCCTACAGTTAGTTTCAACTTCCCTAAGTTCAGTACATTAACTCTATTCAGCATCCTCTGATCTTCATCAATGACACTAGCAGCTCGAGCATCCTTCCTTTACAAGTTTAGAGAGTCTTTTTCCCTCTTTAGCAAATAAATGTAAACAAGATGAGTTTTTTTGCGAAACTTGTATTCTGGCTAAGCAAACTCAATCTTCATATGGTCCTTCATTTAAACGCAGTAGTTCTCCTTTTCATTTGGTTTACTCTAATGTTTAGGGACCCGTCAGAACCAATTCAATTACAGGTCACCGTTGGTTTGTTACATTTATTGATTGTTATTTTAGAACTACTTTGGTTTATCTTTTGCATAATAAGAGTGAAGTATTTCAGTGCTTTCGTCAATTTCACCAAATGGTTAAGACTCAGTTTCAAGCTCCATTAAAGATTCTCAGGAGTGACAATGGCAGAGAGTACATAGATGGCGAGTTTCAAAAGTATCTGACGGATAATTTTTGCACCAGACCAATTGTGTTGATACTCCTGCTCAGAATGGATTGGCTGAAAGAAAGAATCGTCATCTCCTTAAAGTGGCTTGTGCTTTGATGTTTGCCAACAATGTATCACCTCAATATTGGAGTAATGCCATCCTTACCTCAGCCTACCTTATCAATCTTGTTCCAACCCCAATCTTGGATAATCACTCTCCTTTAACCCTTCTTTTTTGTGATGCCCCTCATACTGTTCCTCCTAAGATCTTTAGCTGTGTGTGCTATGTGCACAATCATCGATCTCCAAGAAAACTAGAACCCTGTGGCTTTCATTGTCTTTTCTTGGGATATTCTCTAACCTAGAAAGGCTATAAATGTTACCACCCTCCCACCCGTCGCACTTTCGTCTCCATGAATGTTATCTTTTATGAGCACCTCCCTTACTACCCAGCGTCCCATCTTCAGGGGGAGCTTAGTCTTCAAGAAGATAGACCTATCATCACACCTATGCCCTCTCCATTTCCACTTCAGGGGGAGACAATAGCACTTCTTGAGCCTACATCACCTTCTCTTAAACACTTTGTTGAAAAAATTCCCATGGAAACACCTCCCCTTCAAGTCTACAGCCGTACCAGAATCAAGCAGGGAAGGACCACTACCATCAACGCACCTACACACATCCCTTCGTCAGCTTTGGATCTAGATATTGTTTCAAAACATGAGATCCTTCAGTCTGATAATATTCTTCCCTCTGAATCAGATTTACCTATTGCCCTTCATAAAGGCACTAGGTCCTGTACTCAGCATCCTATATCTCAGTATGTCTCTTATAAATCATTATCTCCGTTATATCTTGCTTTTGTCTTTACTTTGTTTTCTGTGTTTATTCTTAAACATTGGCAGGATGTAGTTGCAGATGCAAGATGGAAAATAGCCATGATAGAGGAAATGACGGCCCTGAGGAAAAATGAAATATGGGACCTAGTTGAACTTTCACCAAGAAAGAAGACTGTTGGGTGTAAGTGAATCTTTACTGTAAAGCAGAAAAAAGATGGGTCTGTAGACAAATACAAGGCCAGATTAGTTACCTTTAGGTTCATATGGACTTATGGAATTGACTATTAGGAGACCTTTGCCCTAATAGAAAAAATGGCTACTATCCGTGTCATTTTAGCCTGTGTAGTACACTTTGATTGGGATTTACAGCAGCTGAACGTCAAGAATGCATTTCTTCATGAGGAGTTAGCTGAGGAAGTGTACATGGATGTTCCTTCAGGATTTACTTCATCAGCCACTGAAGGAAAAGTATGTAAGCTGAAATAATCTCTCTATGGACTCAAACAATCCCCTAGGGCATGGCTTGGGAAATTTCACAGAACTATGACTTCTATAGGCTACAGAAAAAGCAATGTTGATCACACATTATTCATTACGCAGAGCGAGGGCAAAATTATTATTCTTATAGTATATGTTAATGATATTGTGGTTACTGATAATGATGATGAAGAAATTAGACAGTTGAAGACCTTCTTGGAAAAGGAGTTTGAAGTCAAAGACCTAGAAAAACTGAGATATTTCATTGGGATTGAGGTTGCTTGCTCCACTAGAGGTATCTATTTATCTCAAAGGAAGTATATACTTGATCTCCTCCCAGAGACAGGTCTCTTAGGGTGTTGGCCTTGTGAAACACCAATTGACCCTAATGTCAAACTACAAAAAAAGATTGATACACTAGTTAACAAAGACAGTACCAATAACTAGTTGAAAAGTTAATATATCTGACTCACACTCGACCTGATATTGCTTTTGCAGTAAGCTTGGTGAGCCAATTTATGCATGACTCTTATACTTCTCATATGGATGCTGCTCTCTGCATTTTGCGCTATCTCAAATCTACTCCTAGAAGAGGAATCCTATTTTCCTCTCATGATCATCTCAGAATTTATGCCTACACTGCAGACTGGGCAGAAAATCTAGATAGAAAATCTACTTCAAGATATTATACCTTTATTGAAGGGAACCTAGTGACTTGGCGCAGCAAGAAACAGAATGTGATAGCACGTTCAAGTGCAAATGCTGAGTTTAGAGCTATGGTTCAAGGGATATGTGAGTTGTTATGGTTGCAGGGATTACTCAATGATCTGGGAATCCATACCACCCAGCCTATGAGGTTTTTTTTGTAACAATAAGACGGTAATCAGTATTGCTCACAATCCAATGCAACATGATAGAACTAATCATGTGAAAATTGATTGTCACTTTATCAAGAAAAAATTAGATAATGGGCAGATCTATGTTCCATATGTTCAGTCTAGTGATCAAGTGGTTGACATCTTTACAAAAGGACTCCCAAGGAAATAATTTCATCTGTTATTATCCAAGTTGTGCATGACTGATATATATGCACCAACTTGAGGGGGAGTGTTGAATGTCGTCCTTAATATATAGGACTCTTATATTACTCTTATATTATGTTTTGTTTTTATTTCTTTATTTCATTTGTATTTCTTTTGTTAACTAGGACTATGCTTCTCCTTAGTTCACTGGGACTCCTAATCTCTATAGGACTCCTATTAATTTGTAATCTTTTTTCTTATAAATAAAGCTAGGATGGTAGGAGAATAATCAATCTCTCTTATTCTTGTTTGTTCAACAGGTGAGAATTTATACTCTCAATCTGTCTCTCGTCTCACATTGTCGTTTTTGTAACATGGCTAATGAATCTACTGAATACATTCTTTTCCATTGCTCCTTTGCTCGAGCTATTTGGTTTGGGTCTCCATTATCTTTAATGGCGCCTATGAATGAAGATTTTACTTTGGATCAATGGTTGCAGCAGGGGAGGAAGTTGATTAAAGAACGTAAGCCATATGGTGCTCATATGTTCTCTCTAGCTACTTTTATCTATTGGTAGATTTGGAGAGCAAGGAATGATGATCAAATTGAAGTTCGGCTTTGGACTCCTATTCAGGTTATAAATCATGCGGTTGAGGCCTTTAAGGAGTTTGCTAAGATTCATTTTCATAGTGTTGATGATGTTAATGGACCTGTTATGTTGAAGGATATTGAGTTGGCCGCTGCCAAGACTGGTGTTCATTTAGTGAGTATTTTTACAGATGCAAGTTTATTTCTAGGATCAAATGAAGGTGGTTTAGGTTTCTGTTTTAAGGAGAATGAAGGATTAGTTGTAAAATCTGTTTCTAGTTCTTGGTCCTTTAAGGAGAATGAAGGATCAGTTATAAAAGTTGTTTATGTATGTGTATCTGGTTTTTGCAAACATGAGTCTCCTTTCTTGCATATGTTCTCTTATCCACCCCAATAGTATAATTTAGATTAAACCCCAAGGGATAGCTCAGTTGGTAAAGAACCTATGCCTTAGGAAGCGGAAAGTTCTGCGATAGACTCCTTCTGGGGCTACTCACACGAGAGTGTTAAATGCTCTTCATTTAGCTTTGGGAGCAAATGAAATAATTCTCATTCAACTTGAAATGATCTCGTCCATACAATTGTGGGGTCAATATAGCCCGCAGGACTAATCAAGCCCAAGGTTTGGATAAGATACCTGTCATTAAAAAAAAAAAAAAAAAAAAAACCCTTAGAGTAAGACCCATAAAAAAAAGTGTATCTAATTTTTGGTGTTTTATGTAACACAATAGTAATATAAATGCATTGAAAATAACTGCAAGAGCTCTTGTATCAAACCTTTCAATTATTACCTACAAAAAAAAATAAAAAGACTTTTCAATTATTCGGCGGATAGATTCAACTTTTCTTTAGTTAATTTTTTTGGGAGTCCAGTTCATTTATACGGATATGCTAACAACCTTTCCATACGACCACTTTCAGGGCCAATAATGGTTATGTGATAGATCAGATGGAATCCAAATTTGTGAACAAGTAAATCTCTAAATCCCCTACTTACATGCAGAGTAAAGGAAACAATATTGCAATATTGACACGGATCAGTTGGTATCAGCCGGGATTGGTCCGATACCCCCACATTTTTGGATTTTCCAAGGTTGGATCGAATTTTATTGTTGCTAACTGTGTGGACGATGACAAAGTGGCAACCCTATCTATTGGATAATTGACACATGTTACAAACTATTAAAAATAGTAAAAGAAGGTATCGAATCGGGCCCATCCGATCCAAGGTTTGATAGCCTGGCCCAATGTCCATTACTTGAACCATGTTCACATGTTAAGTTTAAATCCTATTGGACTTTGCCACTTGGTAAAATGAATTATCTTTGTATCATTGTAAGAAACAAACACTATCTACGGCCCCATAATGGATGCTAATCTGTCGCTGTTGGAATCCGCCAAGATCTTCTGAGGTAGGAACTATCTATAGAGACCAAGGAATAAGACAAAAGAGGTCGGATTTTTTGCTCTGAGATCATTCCAATACTTAAGTCATATGACTCCAAACAACAACTAGTAAAAATAATAAATGAGGTTGGTTTCGTAGAAAAAACCAAGCTGATGAATAGTAAATGCTAGAAGAGAGATGTGTATATCTTGAGATTTGGGCCTTTTATAAGGATTTGGAGTGAGACCCGCATATTTTGCAATACAGTTCCGGAATTCTAGAGGTTAGATTTGCCCTTGACCTATGCCAATAATGACAAATGTGCCCCTATGTGATCTTTTAGTGAAAAGATAATTTTACCCTAACAAGGAGGGACCTATGAATGACCATGTGTCACATTCTCATTTACCGATAATATTTATACCCAACAGAAAGGTTCTTACTACACGCATGTCATAACCATTAATTTTCTCAAATATTTTTTTATAAATAATCAAGATTCATAAGGTTTTCTCATTTAATGCAGTTCAACTTTAGGGTAAAAAATTGAAATCAGAAAGAAGATTTAAATGAGATATGATGAAATAATGAAATAGACTTCCCAACCACTTAAAACGCGTTTTATATAGGTAAGGAATTGAAAATAATATTATATTTCATGGTGAATACCTAATCGTTATGATCAGAACATCATGCTTTCTGATTCATATTCTGGACTGGACATATTCACAGCTAATTCCATTTAGCGTAACAGAGACTTCGAAAGATACACTCGTGACTGATACTGCAAGCAATCTATGAATAGGACACAATCATGTAATATCTAAGGTCTTTCTCGTCAGTGCATGCAAGCTATAAAAGAATAGGACTTAGTCATCTAAGGTCCCTCTCATACATATATATGTATATGTAATGAGCTACCAAAAAAATTTTAGATGGCCTATATCTATATAGATTAGATGGTAGGGGAAATGTCTAGATCCGAATCTTGAGAATGGCCGCTTGTATAAAAATGTCGAATGAAAGATGTAAATGGATCGAATCCGAATGGATATAAATTTGGATATTATCGAAACCGATTTTATAGAGTTAATTACCTTAAATGGATGTGAATCGAATTTGAATTTTTACTATCTGTTACTTCACTGACTTGTGTAACCTGGATCTTCCTTCCTTTGGTGGGTAGTTGTTAAGGGTGGTAAACGGTTTATAATCGATTTGATGGTTTGATCCGATCCGGTGCAGTGTGGTGCAGTTTATAAGAGGATAAAATCAAAATCGAGCAGATTAACTAAATGGTCTCAAAACTGAAACCAGAACCAATTAGTAATCGATTTTGGTTTACTGATTTTTAACAGTTTTTCATTAATCGATTTTGTTTGTGGTTTATAAACAGTTTAACACATCTATTATTAATCGATTTTTCATAATTAAAAAATAATGAAAAAAATTCTAATTGGAAAAGGAGTGAGATTGTTGCTATGCCTAATTACTAATGCCTATTATGTTCGTTTTGGTTTTATGGTTTAGGTATTTCGGAATTAGGGTTGGGTCTTCGAGAAATAATATATTAATTGGGGTTGGGTTATTGGAGTTGTGCTTGGGGTCTTGGGAAAATAAAATATTAAATTATTAATAGGGAATGAATAATGAAATTAAGGTTTATTAGTTTAGTTTTTAGTGAATTAAACGGTTCACATTCTATTTGTTTTAATCGGTGCCTAGCCGGTGTAACCCGACGATTTAAACAGTTTAAGCAGTGTTGAACCGATTAGGTAAACCGTATCATATTTCAAACCAAAATCGATCAAATTACTAAATGGTCTCTCGGTTCCGATATAAATGGCTCGGTTTGGTTTCGATAAAAAGTTTCGGTGCAAATGTTGCACCCTTAGTATTTATCTTAGTCTCATAATTCTTTTTTTTTCTTCATTCTCTAGAATCTGTCAAATCTTCAAAAACCCACAAGATCAGAGGTTACTTAATTTCTGGATTCTCCATATATATGCGAGGACTCCTAAATGGATTTAGATGCAAATCGATTCGAATTTTCGACTACATGTCAAATGTGAGATGTAAACGGATTGAATATGAATGGATACAAATTCGGATGTAATCGTTCTATACAAATTCCCTTAAATGGATGTGAATCGAATTCGAATGTTTTACTATTTGTAATTTCATTGACTTGTGTAATCCAGATTTTTCTCCTCTTGGTGGGTAGTTGTCTTAGTCTCATCTTTTCCATGTTCTCTAAAATCTATCAAATCTTCAAAACTCTCAGGACCAAAAGTTACTTAATTTTTTATTATTAATTGACTATCCATTCAGATTGGGTGGGTAAACATGTTCTAAATTCTCCAAATATGGATATATACCAAATTCAAATTTTCGACTATACATTTACATCAAAAAGAATTTGATTGATCTGCTTTTGTCCATTGCCCACCTTCTTGTTTTCATAGTTGAATAACTTTTTATTTGTATAATGATATGATAGTTTTAAATCTGAACCAGAATCAAACATTTGAGAACCAGTTATTATTATAAAAAAAATAAAAAATAAAAAATAAAAAATAAAACCTGAATCTGATAAAATAAAAGAAACAGAATGAATTTGAGCTATAGCCAGAATTTTATAATCTAAAGTTCAGTCATCATTGGGTTGGCCAAGAACTTTTAGTTCGGAGTTGGAAAGTTAGTGGGTATTGGTGGGTAGGTATAATTGATTCAAGCTGGCTTTGTGATGTGGGACAAAGTCCTTAATTTATTTGGAGTGGTTCAGTGAGGCTCTCTTCAAGATGATCAAGTGTAAGGCTGACCTTTTTAGCTAGAATCCATTTCAACATGCCCATACCCTCTTTACCCCACCCCTAGTCCCTCATCTTGCATGGGCAATTGATTTCTCTATCTATCCATCTTTTGAGTAGAAAGCAACCCTTCATGAATGAATAAATGTGTGTTTGTGGAGTTTGGATCCTATTTTCATATGGGTATCCTTCCTATGGACCCCTTACCATCTATGGATAAAGGTGTGTTTTTTTTCCCTATCCCCATATGGGTGCCTTTCCCATGGGAATCCACATCTTCTCTTTTAAGAAAATCTAGAGGAGAGGTGGCGTTCCTAATGGATGGAGGACACCTAGGGTTTAGGTGAATCCGAGTTTTCATCCTAATCAACACCCCCTGTAGGTTCAGGTTGTTGGCTCGTTGTCGACTCGGATGGAAGATCCGAGCACCAAGTGTCATCCATCCAAATGGGGCACCACCTCTCCTCCAGATTTTCTTGAATGAGAGGAATGAATCCTTCCCATGGACCTCTCGCCATTTATGTCTATTGCATCCCACACTCTAGAAGTGGGTTCCACATTCCATGGACAATGATGAATGTTTAGAAAAATATCCATATCGGAAGAAAAACTGGATTCGTATTTGTTTGTATGTGTGAAAGGGTTAGAGCCTTCATTTATCTTCTTTGTTTTATGTGGTTATTCCATTGATTTTTTAATAATCATAAGAAATGGTTGTTGGTGATTTGGGGCTCACCAATCAGTCATCAGTCCATTAAAGACAATCTTGCAGGGTAATTTGGTTGATGCATCTATTCGAATTTAATTCTACATTGATTCTAATAATAGTTTGTACTCCCCTTATATACCTATTATACCTAAGAGTTTCTTTATTTATCGATTCAAACTTTTGAGATGAAAACTTTACATGATATTAAAGTTGGGTTTCATCATCTTCAGTCTCTACCAGTCAATAGTACATACTACCACGCGTGGGCCTAGGGGTTTTGGGAGTTTAATTAGGCCTATGTCGACTGCCAAATAGTCTATAATCCCCTCATATGTATCAAGAAGTCTTTTCACCTATCAGTTTAAACTTTTGGGATGAAACTTTACATTATATTAGAGTCAGGTTTGAACGTCCTCCAATCTCCACGTGTCAACAATACATAGTAGAGTGTCGAAGTTTAGTCCTACCTATTGGAAATAGTCCCACATTATTTAGATACTAGAACCTTGGGTGCTTTATATATGTGAGAATCCCTCTACTTATTAATTCGAACTTTTGAGTTAGAAATCTCAACATGATATCAAAGTTTCAGATTCTACGATCACCCAAAAGAGGGACCACATGCCAAGTTATTGCCACCCAGAAAAGGACAACACATGGGGAGTGTTGGAAATAATCCAACATTGCTTGAGACTAGAACCTTAGGTGTCTTATATATGTGAGAGTCCCTCCATTTACCGGTTTGAACTTTTGAGTTGTAAATCTCAACACTACCAACTACCAAATATTCAACAAATCTCCTTATAAACGTGAGCGAGAATCCCTCCACCTATGGATTCGTACTCTTGAGATGAAATTTTACAATATCAAGACATGGAATTAGTAAAAATACAACGTGAAAGGCTAGCCATTCATATATATATATATATATATATATATATATATATATATATATATATATATATATATATATATATATATATATATATATATATATATATATATATATATAGGGTTGTTGTTGTTGTAACAAAGGTTTGTTACAATTAGAAACGTAATAAAATAAATCTAAACCATTCATTTTTACTATTTTTTTAATCTAACCCATTCAAATTTGCGAAGTGTTATAGTAATGTTTAGAGTACTCGTACACATGCATAGACATACATTGGATGCATGCCAATACATAGGGAGAATTTGATTGAATTAGAGTTTGAAATTCAACATGTGGGTAATCTCGATCATATTCTTTCTATCCAACGATTGGAATGGACACATCATCTGCCCATGTGGAAGAATAAATTCCTTATTACGTTTGAAAAAATAACAAACCCTTGTTACAATAACCTGGAGATTTTCTTCCCTAGTAGCTATCGAGTACTTGGTTGTGGCCAGGGAATGGACTTGGATGTCAATATGGTTGTTTTTTCTTGTAGCCGAAGCTGGAGCTGGGAAAAATTGCTAGCATTGAAGGATACTTTTGTCAGAAACAACCCTACATCATATATCACCCACTGATTTCACATCCAAAACTTGCAATTTTTCCTTGGTGGGCTGCTAGAGAAGTCATGGCTCTGAAAAATATCACCAAAAAAAAAAAAAAAAAAAAGTCACCACAACATAAATTGATGTAGAAAGCCTTAACATTGCAAGAATCTTGATGAGGGAAGTAATAGGATTATTTATCCAAAAAGAAAAGAAGAAAAGTATTAGGATTGATCAATCAATGGAAAAAGATTTTTCTTGTTGCTTAGTTCGTCAGTCGTCTACCAAACAGGTTAGGATGTATCAATATGCATGTTGATCATCCCAGTCCATCCTATGGATGGCTGGCATGATTGGATGACAGGATAGGATTCAGGTCCTCAATCTATTGCTAAAAAATAATTTTTGAGAGAAGATTATTTGTATGTGGATAGTGGGAACCATCAACACCCAGTGGTATCTCCTCTAATAGTCTATCTTCTCCTTTGCCCCTGCTAATAGATCCGTCATTGCCTGCTCAGAGAACCTATGCCCATAATTTTTATTTTCCTAGCTACCCCGTCCCTATTTAATTGTAGCCATGACCGATGCCCCAGAATTCATTAGTATTGGAATCCTAATACTCCTTCGTGAATATTTCTGCGACATTAGCAAAACCCATTATTGCATGAGGGAAGACTACCACTGTAAGAACCGTACTCCGAAAACCCGATTTAACTCATGGTTTATGTCGTGACAGGTCTCCCAATCATAATCTGACTCAAAGGCTAGGCCGGATGATGAACCACTATATCCAGGTATGAGAAACGATGTGTAAAAGTGCAATTTTTACATACCGATCTCAATACCGATCTCACTCAGAGTGAGACCAGTATATGTAATCGGTATGTATTTCTCGAGTAGAGATGGACTCCAGCGGATCTCACACTCCGAATCCGAGTTTAAGAAACCTTTTAGACGTAAGAGACCTTCCTAAAATATTCTCCCACTATATATATGCATCACTCCTTTTCTTTAGATTCTTTTCAAACACTCTCAAACCTAGGAGCCTTTTGAAAGAGATCTGAAAAGGAACAAGGAGGAAGGAGGCTGTACGAGAAAGGGATCTTCCGTTGGAGGGGAGCACCGTCATTCAACATACACCGGTAAGTGCTCGACCTCTGTATTGATGTTTGGGATTACGAATTTAAGCCGTAAAACGACGTAATGATCCAAAACCCTATAACTGTAAAACCCCAGTTTCATTAAGATCCATTCTGAAAAGGAAGCGATGAAATAATCTAAACCTAGGTGACCAAACAGGTTTCTCGACCTTAAAATGGTTTAGGAAGAACCCAAAAAACTAAGCCAATGATCGACGAGAGAGGGAGGTCCGAGATTGGGCTCTCGGACCCATACTGCCAGACATACCAGTCAGACAATAAGTCCTGCGGTATGATCCTGCGGTATATACCGCAGACACATACCGGCTGCAGTATACTGAGACCGGTATGTGAGACCGGTATATACCCCAGGCCAATACCGGTTTCACTATAGTGAGACCAGTACTGCCACCGGTATGCTTATCGGAGCCTGTTTATTTGGTCAAACTTGGTTATGACCAACTGGAATCCTAGCAACCAAATCTTAATCTATAAATATGATCTTGTAGGACCTGTAGACGGCGTGAGTGGACTCTGTGACGCAAAGCGGACTTGCAATCACGCGTCAGGTAAGGGACAAGACCCTAAACCCTAATTAACTAAATAACAGTAAACCGTTGTGATCATATCTGGTTTTGTGATTATTGTTTGTTGCTTGTGCACTTCACATGTCATCCAGTTATTTAAATTTATTATCTGTTCATGTATATTTGTATGCTAGGAATGTTGTTTGTTTAGGCATGTGAATGTTTTAATTAATGTATGAAATGTGAAGGGAAGTCTAGCCCTGGATATATCCTCACACTGACACCTTTTCGTATCACCGTCTACCTTAGCGGGCTTGGTGCAAATAGGGTATCAGGGGGAGGACATGGGATTGTGGCTCCACCTGCCCACCAGACTCTAGCCCTATCTCTATGTCGTAAGGAACTGTGCTGGGGTAGGATCATAGATATTGTGATGACATATAGGACTGGTTAGAAACGAAACTCATTTGCAAGCCCTTGCCAATAGGGATTTAAGTGTTGGTGCGATGTAGGGTATCAGGGGGAGGATGTAGGATGGTGGCTCAGTCTGCTCGCCAGACTCTAATTCTATCTCTATACCGGAGTGAGTGATGTGGGACAACAGCAGTAGTGTGAATCGGAGCCTAACTGTTGGGTGTACTCATATTCTCGTGCATGAAGGTGTGATGGCCGCCAAACCTTACCATAACATTTTGCAAGTTATACCTGATCCAATTGTAATGTTATCTCATGCATTTGTATTTGCATTGGTCTTGTGTTTTACTGACCTAAGTTGTGAGTTCACCCATATATATATATATATATATATATATATATATATATATATATATATATATATATATATATATATATATATATATATATATATATATATATATATATATATATATTCTTTTTCAGATTTTGATGCAAGTTACACCGTTGAGGACTCCATGGCTATCACAGCGTACTGGACAGTGGCTACTATAGATTCACAGACAGGGGAGGACGAGCATGATGCTTCATGCTAGTGCTCTTACTGTGTGTTCCTTTAGGGTTATTTTTTTTCTTCAGTTGGATATAGACAATGTAATAAATTATTATATGACTGTGGATGATGGCATAATTGGATAATTATTAAATTACAAATAGTAAACTCAATTCATTTATTTATTTAAATCCACTCCTATTTATTACTCTCTGATTATGGTTGGTTTGTTTGGGATGGTTTGTTGGTCTATTGAGATCCTAGTGTGAGCCATGATTTAGAGACGGTTCACTCACACTTCTGATTCGGCAAGAATAAGAGTGTGACAACCACAACCATGGTTATAGGAATCAGTATTTGATTGCATCAACTATTGTATTAGTCCAGGATCGAATAAGCCAATTTGATACTCTATTTTTTTTTTTTGTCCATTTGTGACACATGCCATCTGTCACCTATTCAAGGGAATTGGTTGCCACGTGCTGACAATCTACTATTAAATTTTTTTTAAAATTGTATATTTTTTTAATAGTAAAATATGATATGGGCGCGGCTGAGCACCGATAACTCATGACGGAAGGTTGGCGGGAACACCTCCCAGAGCCAGAACATAGGCGCCGACCTAATCACTTCGTGCCGACCTGTTGCCAATAAACTTTTCGGAAGGAAAGTCGCTTGGGAAATAGGTTTTTCTATTTATTCTATATCTGTTATGTGCCTGTTTGGAGAGATTTCGGGTCAAGGTGACTCTAGCCGGAGATTTCGGTCGAATTCCGATAGAAGCTTTCAACGTAGCTTGCACTGTCTTTTCGCGCTTAGGCGGGCAAGGAAGCTCTCCAACTCAATCTAAAAATGCTCGAAAAGGGCATTTTCGGATGATCGCTATCAGGTCACCTGGAGTTACGATTCGTACGAAATCGTTAATCTCATGAATTTGATTCAGTAGGATCTTTCACTCACATTTTTTTCCACCAAGAACGTTTTATGAAACTCTTTGACCCCCGAATTTGGAGTATCCTACTTTCACGCGATTCACATGGTTCAAGAAGCAATCGATATTTCACGATCAAAGGAGGAAATCGCTAAGTTGGTTAGAGTCCTGGTCCGTCACGCCAGAAGTTGCGGGTTTGAACCCCTCCTGGTGGAATAAGTCGAAGTTGTGGGTTGGACAAGGCGGTCAGCCTTGCAATCTCGCATCCTGATCATCCTACGATGGAACTCCGGGATGCAGCGAGGTATACCATCTCGAGAAAGTGAGGACCAATTTTTAGGCCGATCCAAAATAAATATAATTTGGACTGATTCAGACCGATGCCCGATGCCAACTAATCGATATTGTATTTTTTATTTTAATTATTTTTTTTTTTTTTTGGAGGAGAAAGGGGGGGTTGGATTCAAATCCTCTCCTCCCAAAACCGGGGACGCCCCTATCAGATGGCCCAACACATGGTTCTCGGGAGAATCCGAGCCCCACATCCAAGCCGACACCGAGCCGACAAGTTGAGCCGACAGGAGGTGTCGGCTCGGACGTAGAGCTAGAATACTCCCAAGAACTACGTGTCGGTCATCCAACGGAGGCGTCCCCGTCCTCCCAGTGGGAGGAGAGGATGAGGATTGCAGAGGGGGGGTTGGTTGGGGTTTAAAATTTGTTTAAAATTTGTCTCATGGTATTGGTACTACCTATTTGGTGATAATGATCTATTTTTGTTATTTTGACTCATTTTATGCAACTTTTATTACTTGTTTGGGTTTAAAACTTGACCATTGAGATGGGCATGAGTTTCCCCTATGACATAGATCCCTCCTAATTTTGCCAAATGACCAATATATAACTAATATTAACCTCACATAGACTTTTGATGTTGAACATTAGTGATTTCTACCATGGGATAATATTCACGGAAACAGATCCTCTCTAGTTGCCAGTTCGCCCAGTATAGTTGGATTTCTCTCTTCGAGAGTGTGATCCAACGGTAGCATTCATAGGTGCTCAAATGTCATCTAATCAATATTAAAAATTCCTGAAAAAAGGTCTAACGCGTGTTGGATTGGCCCCCAAAAATACTAGAATCAATTTAATTATACATGTGAAAAGAACCTTTGCATAGTTCTGATACAGGTGTGACTCAAAATCAGTATGTAAACTACCTACCTATCATAGATAGCCACGTGGCAACATTCTAAGGGACGACCAGTTGGGCGATAGTGGGTTCCAACTGTCGGCCAGCATATTCCAAAGGGGATGACTCCAATGTCCTGCATATTCCACAGAAGGCAAGAATCCACTCGGTCAACCTTACTATGTCAAGTTCCAAAGATCTTACCTTGTAAAGCTCGACGAATCTTGCTATCCACACTTCGCCTTGTTAAGCTGGCGCTCTCACTCCATAAATAAGGGGCAACCCCCACAGTTTCATTCGTTTTACGTTTATCATCTTTGATATACGAATTACTTTCAATCCTCACAACACTCTCAGAACTCAATCATCTTAATAACAGTTATTTGCATTTGGAATACTGACTTAAGCATCAGAGCCTCCCTTGATTATCCGACTATGCAATATCTGACATCAACAAATCCTAACCCATCTCGATCGAAATAAACCAATTTCGCGAATCCATGCCGAATCCTTAAACCATGAAGTATTTCTTATTATTATTATAATTTTTTTTTTTGGAGGCCGCCACGGGGGGGGGGGGGGGGTTAAAGAGGATTCAAATCCTCTCCTCCCATAACCTCTGGGAGGACAGGGATGCCCCCGTTGAATGGTCGACACTTGACTCTTGGGAGAATCCGAGCCCCACGTCAGAGCCAACACCCCCTATCGGCTCAGCTTGTCGACTGGGTGTCAGCTCGGACGTGGGGCTCTGATTCTCCCGGAAACTATGTGTCGACCATCCAATGGGGGCTTCCCCGTACCTTTGAGAGGAGAGAGTCCTCGTACCTCTGGAGGGGATCCGAATCGTCTATTCCCTGTACTTCAGTGAGGAAGGAGACGCCCCTATCGGATGGTCGATACGTGGCTCTCGGGAAAATCCGAGCCCCATGTCCGAGTCGACACCTCTTGTCGGCTCGGCTTGTCGGCTGGGTGTCGGCTCGGACATGAGGCTTGGATTTTTCCGAGAGCCACATATCAACCATCCAACGGAGATGTCTCCCTTCTTTCTGAAGTACAGGAAAAAAGACGATTTGAATCCCTCTGGAGGAGAAGATGCCGATCCGGTTAAAGATAGTTTACCATAGCAGCACATCAGAAGAGTTTCAGAGAAGTGCCAAACCAATCACGGGCGGCGCCTGTCTAGGAGGACTCAACTGCTCCCCTACCTGGCTGCCTTCCATTTTTTACTTTTGTCTATCGTTATTTTTTCAAAATACAGGCTGTGTCATTTTTGTCTTTTTACTCCTTTTCCCCCGACTACTTTGGGAATCTTAAAATCCTACTTTACAGCTACTCGCTCTATTCGGCTCTCGGCTTGGGCCGCTTGGCTTCT
Source organism: Protea cynaroides (assembly GCA_028583415.1). NCBI lineage: Eukaryota > Viridiplantae > Streptophyta > Magnoliopsida > Proteales > Proteaceae > Protea > Protea cynaroides. The sequence goes on along the minus strand of CM053276.1, from coordinate 14,959,311 downwards.
TGTTAATCCAATAACTCTCAAATTCATTTTTGATGGGTCCCACTTTCATAATCAGCTTAACTGCTTAGCCCTAGATTTAACTGCCCAGAACGGCTGAACCAACCCCCCCGTATCCACCTAATCAGGTCGGGACACTTCGGGTATGGGAACGCGTTCCAAGTCCCAGGCTACGCAGCCAAACCTACACTGGACCCTCCACTCCTTCCCTTATATTGATATCACATTCATTTTATTACCAAAAAAAATCACATTCATTTTAGTGAAAAACTCGTTTTTTATGCTGTTCGGCTCCAATCAGATTCTCTGGGTGGGCCCTACATGTATTGGACGTTTTGCGAATTGGATCTAACAGAGAACACACTCTCTTTATTATTACTTTCTATTTCATGTAGAAAGCCAGGGTGGTAAATGTTGAAAATTGGAAACAGAGACAAGGGATTAAAGGAAACTTACCAAAGTGTACTCCCATCCCCAGTCAACGGTTGACGGTCGGTGGTCGCCAGCAAAAGTCAAAACCCTAATTTCACTTTCCCTTCTTTCCCTCAAGGCAAAAGAGGAGATGATCAATCCATCAGAGGATTTAGAGGAGAAGAAGCTATATAAATATAAGGTTGTATATTTATAAATATAAGGGTATATACGTCGCAATACAAAATCTAAACGGAGTGGATTATATTTGATCTGGTCGAGTGAAATCTAAATTTGCATCCGAATCTCAATCCGATTGTTCAAATTCGGATTCCCCTAACGGATGTGAATTCAAATCGGATCTAGATTTTCGACTATCCATTTACATCCTTACCTATAGGCTACAAATGAAGCGAAGGACAAAACGATTGAGCCCAAGTCCTTCTACGAGTCGGAGATGGACCTGACAGTTAAGCAAAATTTATTATAGAAGATAGGCAAAAATGGTCACAAGATGCTTCATGCTTCAAATTGGATTGGAATCAGATTTTCGAACTCAAATTCAGATTTGATTTTTACAAATCTAGAGGATTTCGGATAAGATTGTAACAGATTCAAATTCGAAAAAATACTTGCCTAATCTGATCTTAACCTAAATTACAATTCATTGCTTGAATGTGCTCTTGGAGGTCCTCTTGAAGTTACATTGCTCTGATTGATTGCAAGGGGAATTAGGAAAAGGAAATGAATTTTTTTTTATTTAATAAGGAAACTTTTGTAATCGTTATAGCACATATTATCACATGACTATGTAACTAACTCTAAATCATTCCATATTTAATTATAAACCTACATTTTACTTTGCATCCAAATCTCCTGCATTTTGAAAAGTAAAATAAATTTTACATCTAATAAGTATCATTATTAAATATGACGGTAATGTGTAACATTGTCATATTGCAACCTGGAGGTCACGGGTTCAAAACATGGAAATAGCCTCTCCGCATCGCGGGGGTAAGGTTGTCTACATTTTGCCCCTCACCAAACCCTATAGTAGCAGGAGGCTCGTGCATTAGGACACCCTTTATACAGTCATATTACGTTATAAGCTTATAGCTATAAAAGTTTCTTTTTTAGGTTTGAAAATTTTCACTTCCTTTCCCTTTAATTTCCCCTTTCAACCAAACTAAGCCAAAATACAAAATTAATTTGGAGAAAGCTTTTCTCCACCCTGGTTAAAAAAGGTGAACGAAAATCAAAGGATAGTATAATTACATTACATGCCCCTTATGGCTCCATTCATTTTGACAAAAAAACTTTACTGCAAAATTTTACGGATAACATATTTATATGTAATAGTTTTTTTCAATGTTTGCTTCCAATCGGTAAAAGAAAGATAAAGTTCATTTCCCCCTCCCCCTCCCCCAACATAGAGATCACTATAATATTTTAACTCTTGAAAACAAACATTAGAAAAAAATTTACATATAAAATATTACACATAAAATTTTACATCAAAACAAACAGTGACTATAAAACAAATTTTTCTATTTTTATATCACTAACTCTTTCTAGATCTCAATCTAATCCCACCAAACCACAAAGTAAAGATACTCCTCTCCATCTTGGGCAGAGAGAAACTGCCCCAACAAAATATTATTTCATAGACAAAAGTCATAAAAGAATTAATTAAGAAGGAATGAAGGAAAACCTATCAAATCGGATGATATTAAAAGTGTCTCAAAATCATATAGAATCATCCTTGCACCTTTGAAAAATATATAATAAAACCCAAGTTTGCTTGTGGTTTGGGCAAAGAATTCCAATCATTTGCAATATATATATTATCTTGGTTTGCACCAGATGATAAGAGAGACCATCCAATATGAGGCCTACCATCAAAAAGGTTTTCACATAAAGAAAAAGCAAAAAAAATTTATATAAATGTATGGTCTGTATTAAATGCGTGTTTGAAACTCTTAAAACATATTTTTTTTAGGATGAAAAGAATCTCTCTCGTGCATAAACCCCAAATTCTAAATAAAATAAGTAACATGCATTGATATTCAAACCCTCTTTTCTCTCTCATATCAGGAAATCACTCATGCATGCATTAGTCTCCCTAAAATTTCCCAATGGAGTAATATATAGTTCTTTTGGAATTTACAACTTTGGAATTATTCGAAGGGTGCTGGTGTACATTTAATTAAGGGTTTAAGCCTGGAAGAGATGAAATTAGTGGGTCCCCTTCCCCCTTTATCATGGTTTCTCTGTGTTCACAGTTCACACTCATTTCTCCCCAGCTGTGCAAACTGGCATGCAAGCAATGGGTGGGTGGTGGGTAGAGTTTTAATTAAGTTTCTTGTATGCCTGATAAAAGGTCCTCTTGACCAGTAAAGGTAGATAATAATATTACTCATTAGTTGGTTGCTTGCTAAAGAAGAAATAAGGAATAAAGAGGAAATAATTAAAAAGGAAAGAAAGGACTTTGGTGCCCCCATTAATGGTTGATATTTACATAAGAGACAAGACCTTTAAAAAGGGTTAAATCTGGTTTCTCCTGATTTAACTGTTGGATTTTCAGTTAAAATTTGGAAAGGTTTAATTTATTTTCTCATTATCTTTATTTTTTTTAATATTTTTTTAATTTAGAATATCGATCACATATCATTCTGTTATTGATTATGTATTGATTCAATATTGATCTCTTATCAATTTTTATAGCAACTGATACTATGAATTAAAACCATAGTCTAAGTCAATAGCATTTGATAACCTTATCTTCTAGCATAGGTTTTGTGCAATGTACAATGCATGATGGCATCTACTGCTACATTACATTTCATTTCCAATTGACAAGTCAGAAAAGAGTTTGTCCTCTTTAGGAATCCAAGGTGAGGAGTTCAGATGGTAGTCTTGGAAAGATTCCTTGAATGAGGTTAAAATTTTGTGGATATATAATCTTGAGGTATCTAATTCACATGTCAAGGTTTTTCTTATTTCAGTTTTTATCTTTCAGCATAATCCGAGGAGGTCACATGGCAAAACAAAGCATTGAATAAATCAAGGAGAGTATAAGCAACTACGCAAGTTGTATGCATATACTTGGGAGTAGAGATCATGTAAACGGATTGAATACTACTTGGATGTTGTATTTGCATTTGTTAATGTTTACGATATCCACCGAATATCAAAATCGCCTTCCAAATTTGAATCTAATTGATTTTTAGGATATCCGGATATCATTTGATTTGAAAACTGGATTCTTCATTGTTTAATTTTATTGTTTCATGCTTTTGTTGTCTTTTTTATCGGGTTCTCTCTTGCACGCTCTCAGTTTATGTTTCTCAATTGTCTTAATCTCATGTATCTCTTTTCGCCATTCTTGAGATCCTATAAATCTTCCAGAACCCTCAAAACCATTCACTATAACAAATCTGATTTTTCTTGACAGAAATTTTTCGTCGCCAAAAATAACCACGACAAAATATCTATCGTTGTGATTCGGGAGGCTATAATGTTGTAGATTTTCCTCGACTGAAAATGGTGTGTGTAGGTGAAAATGGTTTCTATGAAGGTAATTTTTAGTTTCCATCACAGATAATTGGTAGCAGAAATTCCTACCATCAATGAAAATAATAATCTTACGAAAGCATTTTTGCCATCATGTTGTAATATTACCGACGGTAGTTTCCGTCGTTGAAAATATGTGTGATTATATAGGTGGGAAAAGGTTTTTAGCGACAGATATATTTGTCCATCGTGAAAACTTTATATATTACTAAAAAATTATTTAACATTGTATTCTACCTAAATAATTAGATCAATACATTACCTATTTCGTAAAAAATTATTAATTACACATCAATATGACATATCATAAATCATTATCAGTTGCAATGAAAGTTTATTCTAGAAAAGTGTACACTTAATAATGGACCTTAAATATGACCACAAAATTTATTATTTGCAATGAAGATATATACAGAGAAATCATTTTTCATAATTGAACAAAAGCATTCCTTGATAATCAATCAATCACAAGAGCAAGCCACAAAAGAAATATCTAAACTTAACTAGAAACAGTTCCCCTAAAGCTTATACAAAAGGCAAAGTAGAAATAAGCCTTAAATAACTAAATCAATTGAAGAGAATCTTAAACTAGGGTATCATCAAAGCAAGTTTTCACATTTCAGATCAGAATTGAAAAATCTTTAAGATCCACTTCTATTACAATAATACACTTCAAACAATTAATCCATCATAATCACCTGAAAACAGTTCAAACGAATCAGAGTGACAAAAGCAATTGAGGTAAAGAAATATATCTTTGACTTTGTTTAGACCTTATTACAATCAGACATTGTCATTGAGGTTGTATGCCATTAGATTTGGTAACGGCTCACCTCCACATATGTTAATATATCTTCTATGGAGCTGAGTCACGTTCATTAGATTTTACGTTCTAATCCATTTAAATACCAAAGTTATCCATCTTATGGATGCATAGTTGGAATTCAGTCAGTTACAATCAAACATACCCAATATCTTTTATGTCATTTGGGAAAGATAAGCGGATGGGATGACAATGGAATGGGGTCATCAGAGTTTGGAAGGAAAATATGCATGCCACCTTTTTTTTTTAACGTACCATTGGTAACAGATTAATTGTACCACAATATGTAGTAGAAAATGAATGGGAAAATATGGAGAGAACGAGGGAGGGAGTGCACGTGGCAGAAACAAGTTTGAATAAAGTTATTTCCCTATGGAAAACATAACACCGTTGTTGGAAATATATATTCTACAATGAAAACTTATCTTTCATAGTATAAAATGATATTTTTGGCCACGTAAAACTATCTCCATAGAGATAAATGTATTTTTGGCCACGAAAATATATTTTCCATTGTTATACACACTATATGTTACGAAACAAAATAATCCTAGCATAAGACGCATTTACCACTACGGAATTTTGGATCCGTTGCTAAATATTATTTTTGGGAATGGAAAATTGATTACCGTAGCCAATTTCTGTAGCGAAAAATGCATATTGTTGTAGTGAAGAAATTAAGACCAGAAAAAAAAAAAAAAAAAAAAAAAAAAACACATCTTTGAGAAAATATTATCAAGAAGTCTCGACCTTGCCTTTGAATTGTACAGCTCCGCTTGATGAATGTTGTTTAGATAAAGAACACTGGAGAGAAAAATAAAAAATTTTGAGATGTGGGAGAATCCGAGAGGAGAGAGGGGGGATTAATGCAACAATGGGGGTCACGATTTTGAAAGATTGAGATAGAGGAGAGGAGATTTCGTATGGGATTAAAGGAGGGTTAGGGTTTGGCCGAGTTCAAGAGGAGAATGAATCGCAGGGAGGATGGAGGACATGAATCTCGCCTAGTTTTTTTTATTTTTGTGCTATATATTCTTATGCTACGGAAGAAGTTTTTATCGCTCAAAATAAACCCCTATTAACATATTAAGCATTGGTATACTAGTAAGATCATCCTCTGATATATTTGGGTGACGGAAACTCAATTACCGTTGTGGAAAATCTTATTGCCAACGGTCATACATCTTCCATTGGTAACAATGTTACGGGGAGACAAAATTTATTATTTTGTGGTAACTATTTTTGCGACGGACATATCTACTGTTGCGAAAAATGATGTCCATTGCTGTAACTTATATCAGGCGAAGGAAACTGTCACAAACATCAACGCCAAAAATGTTGTTTCTTGTGTAACTAATAAAAAACAGTACTTTTTTTTTGTTATTAATTGGATATTTATTCAAATTAGATATTATCCAATTCAAAATAGTGAGATATGTTTTTTTTTTATGTTCTATATTATCTAAAAAAATTGAATAGTGATATTGTCTTCGTATCTGATTATGTTCCATATTATCCGAAATCCAAATTTTCAAATGTGAATATCCCTCCTAAATGAATACAAATACAAATTGAATCTAGATTTTTACAGCTTTCCATTTACTCCCTACATTCAACTAAGGTAATTACCACATCATTTATTCATGCGTAAAAAAAAAAAAAAAAATTGGAAACAACATGTATAATATTAATCCCTACACACATGAGGATTATTAGGTGCACTACTTGATATGCTCTTACCTCCTATGATCTTGGGGTTTTAGGTACAAAAGAAGAGGCTGAAGGGAAAGCTATTGAACTCAAACTTTAAATGGAGTCAAATCATCTTCTGTTGCCCAATAATGCTAGTTAAGAATCACACGGCTGGTCTTCACTTGACACGTATACACATGTGTGAGTATCATGACTGGAACCCCTCTGAAACAGTCGGGGTATACAATATTCAACGACTTCTTCAACAACGCCTCTAGCTCAGCTGCACCCAGTTGGCACTTTGTCCAACCAAGTGTCACAGTAGAAGTGTCAGCCGAATGCTCAGAGCTAAACAGTGTTGGAGAACTATAACATCTTTCACCCTGGGCGACGCCTGCCCCCCTCATTTGGGAGGCAAGCGGCGCCTATGCCCCCCTCTAGGTAGCGCCTGTCCCCTCCCCCTTGCACCGCCTGTCGCCTGCCCTTACCCGGGCCACTCCTGCCCCCCCACCCTGGCAGCGCCTGGCCCACCCTGGGTGAGGCCTGCCCCCCCCCCTTCCCCCAGGCATCGCCTGCTCCCTCCCCCGCCTACCTCCTTCCCCAGGTGGCACCTGCCCCCCTCCCCCGAGCGATGTGCCTACCCCCATGGGGGTGGTGCCTGCCCCGCCTGCCCCGCCTACCACCCCCACTGTCGAGCGGCGAGAGCTCCCCTCCCCCGGGCGGTGCCTACCCCCCTAGGCACCCCACCTAGAGCTGCGCCTACCCCCCAGGCAGTGCCTGCATTGCATGCCTACCCCAATAATGCTAGTTAAGAATCACACGGCTGGTCTTCACTCGACACGTATACACATGTGTGAGTATCATGACTGGAACCCCTCTGAAACAGTCGGGGTATACAATATTCAACGACTTCTTCAACAACGCCTCTAGCTCAGCTGCACCTAGTTGGCACTTTGTCCAACCAGGTGTCACAGTAGAAGTGTCAGCCGAATGCTCAGAACTAAATAGTGTTGGAGAACTATAACATCTTTCACCCTGGGCGACGCCTGCCCCCCTCATTTGGGAGGCAGGCGGCGCCTATGCCCCCTCCAGTAGCGCCCGTCCCCTCCCCCTTGCACCGCCCGTCGCCTGCCCTTACCCGGGCCACTCCCGCCCCCACCACGGCAGCGCTGGCCCCACCTTGGGTGAGGCCTGCCCCCCCCTTCCCCCCGGGCATCGCCCGCTCCCTCCCCGCCTACCTCCTTCCCCGGTGGCACCCGCCCCTCCCCGAGCGATGTGCCTACCCCCCATGGGGGTGGTGCCCCGCCCCCCCCACCACCCCCACCGTCGAGCGGCGAGCTCCCCCTCCCCGGGCCGTGCCAGCCCCTAGGCACCCCACCTAGAGTTGCGCCTACCCCCCCAGGCAGTGCCTACATTGCATGCCTACCCCCCCATGGCTCCTGACCCCTCCCTCTTGACGATAGGAGAGGATTTCTAACCCCTATGACGATGGCATACAATTCATAAAAGTTTGATGAATTCTGAATATTTCAACAACCGATGGGAAGACTTGAATAGGATGGAATGATCTTTGCGGATGTTTACTTATTCTTCATAATTACATGACTTTTAAACAACTTCAACTCTGAAAAATAGGAATTTAGGAAAATTTATAGGAATTCAGTTTTTTTCTGCCCATCACTTCTAGAGACTCAGACCCATTTGAAATTCAACTGGATAAGATCTGTGTAGTGATTTCAACTTATCTCTATTTTTTTTCAAATTAGATAGATTATTAATTACTGAAGAGCTACGAAAAAGTGGCTAAGCAGCAACTGCAGCTGCAGCTGCGCCATCTCTTCAACTTTTTTCTCCGCCGTCGGATTGTTCACGTGAGTCACAGACTCACAGTAACAGAAAGATAACAAGAGTCCAAGAAATCCAGTTTATACTACAACTGGAGGAATTCCAATAAAATAAGCTTTCCCCAGTGCTGATTATTGGTACGTACCAATTGTTTCTGCACCATCTTTGAGATCCAAAATCCGTCTTTGTCTCTCTGAATCAGACCCTCCAGAGTCCAGTGGCTACAAAAAAGAAAAGGTACCTTCACGGACTCTTTAGCCCATATTAGAGAATTCCTGCAAGTTGGATTCTTTCTCTCTCTCTCTCTCTCTCTCTCTCTATCTCTATCTTTCTACTTCTTACGCTGACTTGCTTTTGGGCTGTTTGTCTGTAAGAATTTAATGGAATTCCAGGGAATCATCTACCTCCCTATCACGGGCTGGAAACAAACATGTATTGTAATGCTATAAATGAAGTTATAGAGACGAAGATACTTGCCCCTTCCCTTTCCCCTGAAGCTCTGTCTCTTGCAATAACAGGAGCTATGGCTTCTACACAAAACAGGGGAGAGAGAAGCTCTGGTTCTGTTTCGTTGGTCATGTTCTTGATCATTGTTTTATTTAGTCTCAGGGGGGTTTCAGGGCAATCTCCTGTTTTTGCTTGTGATGTTAGTAAGAATCCAGGGTTGGGTGCATTTGGGTTCTGCAATTGTTCATTAGGCATTGCGGCTAGGGTGGATGATTTGGTGAAGAGACTGACATTGCAGGAGAAAGTAGGGTTTCTGGTGAATAAAGCAGGGGCTGTGAGTCGGCTCGGTATACCGAGTTATGAGTGGTGGTCAGAAGCATTACATGGAGTGTCTTATGTGGGTCCTGGCACGCATTTCTCTAATGTTATCCCTGGAGCCACTAGCTTTCCTATGGTTATTCTCACAGCTGCTTCCTTCAACACCTCTCTTTTTGAGGCTATTGGAAAGGTATGATAGTGTTTATACTTTATAGTGATTTTTTCCTCAGATTTGCTTTGATGAAAATAGTTAATGGGTTTGATGTAGAAATGAGTTCTGTCGATGGGCTTGATGTAGAAATGAGTTCTGATGATAGGTGTAAAATTTTGAGTTGATAGGATTCACACACACAGAGAGAGAGAGAGAGAGAGAGAGAGAGAGAGAGAGAGAGAGAGAGAGAGAGAGATCCTTTTTTGTTATTGTTAGTGTTTTCTGAGTAGTAGTCTCCTCTGTATTGAAGTTTCAAAGATGGGTTTGATTCAAAATTCAATCTTTTCATTTTAACACAATTAAAAAGATGAAAGAGCTGAAATGTACATATTCTTCCTAGTTTGAGATTGGATTTAAGGTTGAAAGTAATCATTTTTTGTATATGCTCACCAAAAATGAAAATTTTAGTTGTATAGTGTTTCTGTTAATTAATATTTCTCTGTTCAGCTTCATCTTCACTGTTTTTGCTACTACTTTGCTATCATTTGTGGAAGAAGATGATTCATGAAATTTATTTTGATTTCCCAGATCTGTCATTGTTGTTTTGTTAAATCTGAACAGTTATGAGGATATTATTGATGAACTTTTGATAAGTTCACATTGGGTAACTATTCTGTTTTTATTTTTACATTAACTGTGATAGATCAGTAGTTTTGAAATGAATTATCTGGTTATTAATGGATTTAAATCCATGCAATAAAAATCTTTTATCATGGTAGTTCCACCAACCTATAAAAGAAAGTGAAGGGCATAAAGAGAGAAGTATCACTTATTGAAGATCATTCAATCTTTTGGATTGAATTCAAGATTCTCTGGGGAAAACATATGTGCAGGTGGTGTCCACAGAAGCTAGAGCAATGTATAATGTGGGTTTAGCTGGGTTGACATTTTGGAGCCCAAATGTCAATATTTTCAGAGACCCAAGATGGGGAAGAGGCCAGGAGACTCCAGGAGAAGACCCTTTGCTCTCCAGTAAATATGCAGCTGGTTATGTGAAAGGTTTACAACAAAGTGATGATGGTGATGTGAATCGGCTTAAAGTTGCTGCTTGCTGTAAGCATTATACAGCTTATGATATAGATAATTGGAAAGGAGTTGATCGCTACCATTTCAATGCTCTGGTAACAAGAACAAGAACACCACCATTTTGATTTTTATTGATTTGATATGAATTGTGATTAATTTTCTTTGTTACATTTGAGAAATTTGATTTTTTTTTTATTGTTACTTTTGTGATAGGTAACTAAACAGGACTTGGATGATACATTCCAACCACCATTCAAGAGCTGTGTTATTGATGGGAATGTTGCTAGTGTAATGTGTTCTTACAATCAGGTCAATGGGAAACCCACCTGTGCAGACCCAGATCTCCTTGCTGGGGTCATTAGGGGTGAATGGCAACTTAATGGGTCTCTTCTCTTCTCTTCTCTTCTCTTCTCTACTCATTTTTCCCTTTGCTTTTGCCTCTTTTTGTACTTTTTTAATTTTAAAATTGAGAGAGAGAGAGAGAGAGAGAGAGAGAGAGAGAATCAATTGAAAAGGGTTATCTGATCCGGAGTGGGTTACCATGGACTTTGATACGGAAGCGTGGTGGATTGTTACCAGGAGTGGGATCGTCTGTTGCACTTGTGTGTAGCAGATGAGATCTTATCCATTGGATGTGCAAGATCTCATCTGCTACACACAAGTGCAGCAGACGATTTTTTTCCTATTAGCCTTATGGGGGGAGGGGATTTCATGTAGGTTGATGTGGTTTTGGATTCCCCCTCTTTACAAGCTGGTTTTGGAAACGAATTCTCTCAAAATTCGCATCAGAGAGACTGATTAACAAAACAGATCAGTTTTGAAACCTAACCCCTTATGATGCCTGCAACATCACCCTGTTGGAGTAATGGAGTTTAGACTATATTTTGCTGAAGAGAATGATGGTATAATATTATAGCCTACACAACTAAAGGTGGGCACGGGTTCAAGACATGGAAATTGTCTCTCCGCATTACGGGGGTATAAGCTACGTATGTTCTGTCTTTTTCCAGACCCTATAGTAACACGAGCCTCGTGCATTGAGACAACTAAAGGTGACAGTGGTTGTTCTCACCTAGAGATATGCCAACCATCTTTATGTTTTAAGTATGAAACAATGGGTGATGGGTCATGTAAGTCTTTCTCACACGGGACAGAACAGATCTATCTGTACTGGAACGCTAGTGGTGGGTGAAGTGGGCCCGGGCCTGGGTTTAGAATTTGTTAAATTTCACAGTAGCCCAATACTCGAACCAATGATGATGGTAAGAGAATAAAGGTAAAGTTGCAAAAACAAATTCTGATCAGACGGTTAAGAATACTTGATCATGCTGATCTTTGATCCACGCAATCTGTGAGAGGTGCCAGTTCATTGATGGTCCAACTCTTAACACGTGGGTAAGTATGGATCAGGCCGCAAAAGTGTTCCAATCGTTTGGTGATAAGAACCCCACATCACTGATATGCATGAAGCTCCATATGCATGATTTCGACTGTGCTAACCATAAAATTAAGGGGATCAGAAGTTAGAAAGATCAACTTTCGACTTTGACGGTCCAGATTCAGTCCTATTTTCCTTTTGTGGGCCCATCTTAGGGATCCTAACCTCTTAGCGGATTTATTGGATCCCATTTGAACGGCCAAAATTACACTACAAACAGCTTTCGGGAAAAAGATCATACGATCAAGCTGATTTTTTCTTATATGGATTCATTATGTAGCAAAACTGATTGGTATACAGTTTAATGCAGGTACATAGTTTCAGATTGTGATTCAGTAGGTGTGCTCTACAACAATCAACACTACACCAAAACCCCTGAAGAAGCAGCGGCTAAGTCTATATTGGCCGGTGTGTACACTCCTCTTCTTATACTTTGTCTTCGATGAACCCATCAATTACCACTAAAGCTTCAAGGTATCGGTATCTCGGCCAATGCCGAAATTGATCCGTTACGACGAAACAGATCTGTGGTACAACAGTCAATAGGATAATAACATTTGGCATGTATGACTTAAAAATTAATAAAACATTGGTATCCACCTCGGCGGATCCAATATCCTTGAGCCCATCTCTAAGAAGAGATGCTCTCACACATGGGTCATGGTCAGGGCTTAGGCCTATCTTTGTGTTAATTTTGGAATGGGGGTCCAACCTCACCCTTTCCTGATCCGATTCAAATTAAGGCTACACTACTGCATGGGCATGCCGCATGCCCATATCATCATATCTTATCTAGATTCTGTTTACTATTTGGAACAGGCTTGGATCTCAACTGTGGCTCCTTCCTTGGCCAACATACTGAAGCTGCAGTAAAAGCTGGGCTTTTGAATGAATCAGCCGTCGATAAGGCCATCTCCAACAATTTTGCCACTCAAATGCGGCTCGGCTTTTTCGATGGTGACCCGAGTAAGCAGCTCTACGGAAAGCTTGGTCCGAAGGATGTCTGCACCCCACAGAACCAAGAGCTGGCCCGTGAAGCAGCCCAGCAGGGGATTGTCTTGTTGAAGAACAGCCCTGGGTCATTGCCATTATCACCTACCAGCATCAAGTCCCTAGCAGTGATCGGACCAAATGCAAACGTCACAAAGACGATGATTGGAAACTACGAAGGTAACCGAGTTGAGATTAAGCTAAGTCTTCTTAAGCATCTCTTGATGTTTTTGACTTTTTTTTGCAGGCACTCCATGCAGATATACAACTCCTCTTCAAGGCCTGACAGCCTCAGTTCCTACTCTCTATCAACCAGGCTGCCCAAATGTGGCATGCTCCACTGCCCAACTAGATGATGCTAAGAAAATAGCAAGCCAAGCTGATGCCACAGTTTTAGTGGTTGGTGCTGATCTATCAATTGAAGCAGAGAGTCGCGATAGGGTTGACATTCGTCTCCCCGGACAACAGGCCCTTCTAGTAACGGAGATTGCAAAGGTAGCCAAGGGACCTGTGATTCTTGTTATAATGTCAGGAGGGGGGATGGATATTTCATTTGCAAAAAATGATGACAAAGTTACAAGCATACTTTGGGTTGGTTACCCTGGTGAAGCCGGAGGCGCTGCAATCGCAGATGTGATCTTCGGGTATTACAATCCAAGTAAGTCATGCTTTCCTTGTGGTTCTGTTGATTGGTTGTCCCTGAGGTGTAGAGGTAGGAAATTGGAAAGACACCATTTCCATGCCAACCCTGCTGACTCTTAATCTTCTTGCTTGTTCCTCAGGTGGAAGATTGCCAATGACATGGTACCCACAGGAGTTTGCAGACAAGGTCCCCATGACAAACATGAACATGAGACCAGATCCAGCCACCGGTTACCCAGGCCGAACCTACCGGTTTTATACAGGTGAAACCATATACTCATTTGGCGATGGCCTGAGCTACTCCCCAGTCAGTCACCATCTTGCGTCGGCACCTAAACTAGTCTCAATTCCCTTAGGGGAGGAACACGTTTGTCAGTTTCAGAAATGCAAATCTATTGATCTCCTTGAAAGTAGTTGTCAAAACTTGGCTTTTGACATTCATTTAAGAGTAAAGAACATGGGAAGAATGGGTGGAAGCCATACAGTTTTCTTGTTCACCACTCCCCCATCTGTGTACAACGCCCCTAAGAAGCATTTGCTAGGGTTTCAGAAGGTTTCTTTAACAGCCCAAAGTGAACAACTGATAAAGTTCAAGGTGGATGTTTGCAAGGACTTGAGTGTTGTTGATGAACTAGGAAGCCGAAAAGTGGCCTTGGGGGCACATGTACTTCATGTGGGGAGCTTGAAACACTCATTAAATGTACGGATCTAAATTGAATCTCCAGAAGAAGGTGAAACTGGGGAGGAAAAAGGTCTCTCCAACTTCTCTCAGGAGCTTGTTAATAAGAGCCCCCACTGAAATACCAACCTCAAAACATTTATGTTTACAGTTTTAAACAATTGTCTCAATTGTTAATAACAAATGCAATCTGAAACAGAAATTTAAAATCCAAATCAAGGAAATGCCTGACAAAACATAAGAGAACCAAACCGAGTTCCGTGACCATATAGGGTTGGTAGAATTAAGGATTTTCTATGCAACACATACCTAGCAAGAAGCTTGTTAATGGACTGTAATTGGTAGCCACTGATTCACGACCAGGCTTTAAAAATATTTCAGCCATTGGTCAATTTCGCACCAGGAACTTCATGCCCTGGACTATCAATCACGGTACATCTGCACATTTGACATGGTTAGGCATTGCCAAAATTATAGACTTATCTCTGCTCAGGACAAGATTCACAAGTGTTTATCACTTGCATGTGAAATCCAGGTAACTATTATAGCTTGGACACCCAGTATGTACACTCCTGAGATTAATTAAGGAAATTCATAGATGAAAAATGCAAAAAAAAATAATAATAACCGTTTGACTGCAAGTCAACGCTATCTTGGTATCTAGTAGTTGGGAGTCTCCATTTACAATACAGTTAAACATAGCCTGGACCAGGTAGCAGCTAAACCAAGCTTAACCAAGGAGACCTACACATGCCACTAAGGGCATTTGGACCTCAGACGGGGGCATTCTGGTAGGAAGATTCAGCATATTGGACTCTGTCCTTGGCTGGCCTAACCTGATAGAGGCCTGGACCATAACTGTTGCCAAAGCTGCGTGTCAGCTGGAATCACACTAACTTTGGGCAGTCCCTGCGAGTCCTGCGAGTCCTGCTGTACGCAGAGTCTACAAAGCCCCAATAAAGCCAGAAGACTAATCATTCCTTGAGTCACAACTTCGAGCATTGTTGTAGGTCTCTTGAAAATTTTGGCTATAACGCTTTTGAGTTTCACATTTCAAGTTACAATTCAATCCTTCTGAGCACACCACATAAACGGTCTAATTGACTAGCACACCTCACAAATGGTCTAATTGACTTGCTCATGGAACCAATGAATGATCTACATGAAGAGTTCAATTACATTAGCGAGATGTCCAATGATATAAGCTCGGGGCGCGACAACTGACAGAAAAAGAAGTCTGGATATTAGATTGTTAAGCACCTCGGACATTCTCAATAAATGTTCACTGCTTGAGATATTTACTCAATTAGTTATTCAGGGAATGAAACTCATAGCCATCAGTTCGACTTTACCTTGTTCAGTAGGTATGGTATCAGTATCTCAATCCAATTTATTTAGATCTGGGGAACAAAAAATATGAGAAAGGACAATACTAGAGAACAAAAAGTAGACAAAATAGAGAAAGAAAACTTCACACTCAAGCTCTGCAGGATAAACTTACTATATTAAGTAGCACAGAGAACTGAACAGTTACAATTGATCTTACTCAACAAGAAATGGAAAGTCTAATTTTTAACCTCCCCTAGTAAAAAATATTGTTAGTTCAGAGGAAAGAAAGAACAAAGAAGCAAAAAACAGGCGTCAGCTTTGTCAGTATCCTATAGTGATAGGGAAAGCCCAGAACAAACTTTTCTTCTTCTTCTTTCTTTTTACTCTATTACAGATGCTATTCACAGTCTCATAATTGTTACATAAATGTAATCATCCCCTTGCATTTCACAACCTGACAAGAGCACCTTTAATCTATCACTTTCAAACATTGGGCATGATAAAAACTGATAACCAACCTGCCTACATCAGCAACAACTTGTGAAGGCCTGAAAAGAAGGAAAAGCTAGGCTGGCCTGATTAATGGATGCATTGGAGACACCAGCAAAAGCATCAGGGGTCAAACTCACCGGAGCATTTGTTGGAGTTGAATCACTTGTTGCTGCTGCTCTGGAGGTAATGAGCTCAATTGCTCTGGTGTGAGGCTCATCACTTGCTGCAGCAGGGCTGATTCTACCTCAGGCGGAAGCTGCAATTGCTGGAGGAGAGGGGGGTTGGGAGAAAAAATCACATAAATACGCAGGAAACCACTCCTGTATTGGAAGATCCATCTGTGTCAAATCAATTGTCTTGAACAATTAAATCAGTCAAACAATATCTATGCATTGTAATTTTGAGACAATCCGGCAATCCCACATAATAATGTGCGTAGAATTGCCAAGTTTGACATCTGTCACGTCTGTTAAGGTTTCAATTTCTCAGTCAACGAAAAATCCTGTGTTTATGTGGATGTACATTCATTTAAGTTGGAAACAGATGTAAGCAATTAGAAGTGAAGAGGAGTAACATGGGAACACTAAGCACGCCAAGAAAACAGATCAGAGTATGGCAATGCCCAAGGCTTGCCTAGCTAAGTGCTAAGAGGCCATGCCCATCCATCCCTGCCAAGAAAACAAGCCCTAAGCCAGCCCAAAGAAGGAAAAAATTGTAGCTGCAACCTGCAAGGTGGACAGGTCCTAACTTCATGGAAAAGGAAGAGTTGCATCTCCATTCCAACACCAGTTTCCACATGGGTTGAGCAACATAAGTGGATATTTCAAATGGCTAAGTTAGCTGAGCCTAGGACCTTTCAAATTTTAAGGTATTTAGAAATACAGTTTCTTTTTAAAAGAAAAGGGGCTTAATGTAGAAGCTCCCACAGATAGGTATTTTTCTGTTTTAGCTTGCCTCCGCACAGGTCCAGTTTCTTCTATGATCCAAAGGGAGTTCTAATATTAGGCCTTAAAGCTGAAGGAACATATTCAGGCCTAGGCCTGGGCGGCTGGGCTGCAATGGTAAAGATAGAACTGAGGCAACAAAGCAAGGCTGTTTTATCTGCACCATTCAGACAAATGATTCACACGACCAACTAAACTGGATTGTTATTTTATCTAGATACTATAGAGAAGGTAATTCATAATTGTTCTGGAGATGGCTTCATTTATTTTTATATGTTTTTAAAAATCCCATAGCTATTATCTTCCGGCCTCTTATTTCGGTGGTGGATTTCAATAGGTAATGATCATATCTGGCATCTTATTTGACTGTTCCAGGTTAAAGATTGTATCTGATTGGATATATAGTTTCCCAAACAAAATCTTGCTCAGCACCCATGAAAAGAGGAAGAGCAGAAGTAACCATTTTCTTTCCCATAGTAGGATAAATTAAGGACTTTGCTGGCATAATGGGTGACTTCCACTCCCCAGCTCCAGAAAACCCCATAGATCCCGCCCCCCGGAAAAAGGAAAAAAAAAAAAAAAGAAAAAAAAAAGGGCAGCTCTAGGGAAAAGGCAGTTGACAGCATAGTTAATTCAACTTCAGTAAAAATTCAGTCCAGAAAACAGATAGGGCAAATAGTTGGGTATGCTCGAGTTTAATATGTTCTTAATTTAAACAGAGCTATAATCAACATAGAAAATTAGAAACAGTAAATAGCATCACAAAGATTATATTTTCCTGCCTTTTATGCAAAATAAGTATTTAAAACATTAAAAGTTCAATTTTAATGAACACTTCCACAAAACATACACCAAACAATATTGTTACCATGGATTTTAGCAGGCTCTGATTGGTTGCAAGGGGAATTAAAGGGAAGGGAAGCGAAATTTTAAAACTTAAAAAGGAAATTTTTGTAATCATTACAACACAGCTATCACATAACTACGTAATAACTTCTAATCTATATTTAGCTATAAACTTACACTTCACTTTGCAACCAAATCCCTTGCATTTGAAAATAAAATTTACATCTAATAAGTATCATTACTAAATATGGTAAGTACGTAGTATATACAATCATGTTGTGTTATACCTATACAAGTTTTCTTTCTAGTATAAAAAATTTTCACTTTCCCTCCCTTTAATTTCCCTTGTAACCAAACGGAGCTGCACCAATTCCATAACCATCAACTCTTAAATCAAAGAAACAAAAGCAAAAAGAAACCAGAGAAGAGGATTCACGAAGAATCACATGTCAGCACGTTAAATGTTCATTTTCCCAGGATTGGAAACAAATTGGATCTTTTCATCCAAAATGAACCTCAGAAGATTTTAACATTTCCATTTTCTATTATTATATTTTTGTTTTAAAACTCAAGACTACTTTGAGATTGCCATGCAGGTTGTCTGGTCAGGTGGTCATTCATTGGGCTTTACCAAGGGAATGTTCACTTGTAAGAACATGCTTTCATAATAGGACTTGAATCGCAAACAGTTTATGGCCATTTTTTCCAAGATTTCTATCTTCAAATCATCATTCTTGTCTGTCATAATTGGGAGCATCGAGGATAAGAAACGCATGAACTCCTTGTTGCTTTAAAAGAACACCACACAGAGGTCTGCAACTTCACTAGAATCTGTTGGATAATTTGAGCACAGGAAGAAGAGAGGGGAAATTGCCAGGAAAATAGAAATACTGATAACCCAGAATTCCTCCAGGAGATTGTAACGAGGAAGTTATTAAAACCGTTGCCCTTTTCCATCTGCAAATCTCAACATTAACTTCGGCCCTCCAAAAAATTTTAGGGTGATCTCTCCAGCAGAAATTTTCAATCTGAAAATGCTGATGACATCACTAAAACATTATGGATCCTTGGAGGATTTCAGCTCTCTTAGGGATTTTATGATATTTGACATTTAAAAAAAGAATGAGATTTTTATGTGTTTCCATACAATTTCAGAATTATCTGCAATTAATACTTCAAAACTTAAGAAAGCATGAATATTCCTATACACTGAATTGTTAAGGTAGGGAAAAGGTTAATTTTAAAAAAGAAAACCTAAATAATTTGCACATTATTCTTTAATGGGAGTGTGTACACCTTTATAGGTATATTTAGAACATGTAACCTTCTTTTGATTGTCCCTTGTAAACGTATTCAACAAAGGTCTTTAAGTCAGGGGTTTAAAGGGTTTTCAAAACAATTTGAAAGTAACTTCTCTTGAACACTTTCCGAGTACACATGTTAAATGACAGATTAAGCCCTCATTGGAAAAAATTACCTTATACTAAGAGAGCAAAAAAATAAGGGAAAATCCGTTTGTAACCAAGCTGGTTACAATAGAAATTTGAACCTCTTTTATGTATCATTTTACTTATACTATACAATATGGGAAAAAGCTACAGTTGCTTATGTATGGGTATTTAGGTAATTTCATAAAGAGCTTTACAAAACTATTTAATTTTTTTTATTTCTTTTTACAAAACTATTTAAATAATTTTGTGAAAAGCTAACAAATGTTGATGAATGGGTGTACGGTAAAACGAGGATATGTTTCAATGAGAGTTGTCAAGAAATACTTGGCCGCCTGAAATCATATACATGCCGGAATCGGCCAGGATATGGTGGAAGCGGCCGGAAAATAGTCACTTGCATGTGGGGTGAGTGATAAATGGGTAAATAGGAGGGTAATCACTGTTCAAGCCCACGCTTGTACGCTTGGTTGGTTTTGGGACTTGTCGAGGGAGGAGAGAGAGAGAGAGAAAGACAAGGGCAAGGATGGGTTGCAAACAGCTAAGGGAGAGAGAGGGGTGAGATGAGGGGAGAGGGGAGAGAAAGGGTGAGCATAACTTCAAACTCCATTGCTCATCAGAGATTCGACCTCGATCTCGATCTCTCTCCAACTTCTCTATTTTTTGTGTCTTATCTCCCTTCTCTCTCCCCCTCCTCTCTTTATTGTCTGATCTGAAAATCTACCTGCCAATTAGGTTTTTTATTTGTTCTACCTTCGCCATTGGGAATCTAAATGATCCATTTCATGGTTGTTAGCGTGATAAAATTGTAACCGTACAGTGCTTTGACTTAGTCAAAATAGTTAATGCTAATTTCTATGATTTGGATTCCAATTAGTATATGGACTCCTCATTAGTTTATTAGTTTCTTTTATCAATTAGAATTGTTAGTTTCTTTTTTCTATTTTAAGTTTACTTTGTCTTTAGTTTGTGACTAGGATTCTGACTTGTAGAGTCTTAGATCCTATCTAATAGTTGTTTTCTATTTTCTATAAATACAAGCTACAAGGAGAGGAGCAGGATATATCGATTCTCTTCATCTTTTTTTATTTTTCTATTTTGTTACATGGTATCAGAGTAGTCCCCTGGGTTTCCGTTTTGAGAGTTGTTTAAGGTTCTGCATTAGATGTGCAGTCATCACTATTGCTGCTCCTGCTACTGGTGCTGCTACTACTACTACTTTGTTTACAGTGACCAATATTGTGCTGCTATTACTACTTGGTTCATAGTGACCTATACTGTGCTGTTACCACTACTATTGCTACTACTATTGCTGCCACTACTACTACTACTGCTCCTACTACTACAACTACTGCTTCTGCTGCTACATTGTTTCAAGCTGAAGCTCTCACATTCCCCCATGCTCCAACTTGAAGGGGGCGTTAGCATAATAAAATTGTAACCATACACTGTTTTGACTTAGTCAAAGTAGTTAGTGCTAATTTTTGTCATTTAAATTCTAATTAATATATGGACACCTAGTTAGTTTATTAGTTTCCTCTATCAATTATATTTGTTATTTTCTTTTTCCTATTTTGAGTTAACTTTGTCTTTAGTTGTGACTAGAATTCTGACTTGTAGAGTCCTAGATCCTATCTAATATTTGTTTTCTATTTTTTATAAATACAAGCTACAAGGAGAGGAGCAGAATATATCTCTCCATTTTCTTTTATATTTCTATTTTGTTACAATGGTGACAAAAGTGAAAAAAAAAATTAAGAATGATGAATGCAGGCAAAGCACCAGACCCAGATGAAGTCCCAATAGAAGTTTGAAAGAGCCTAGGAATGTATGGAGTATCTTGGCTAACTAAGTTGTTCAATAAAATTATGAGCTCAAAGAAAATGTCAGATGAATGATAGAGAAGTATTGTAGTTCCGATCTATAAAAACAAAGGTGATATTCAAAGCTACAACAACTACAGAGGCATTAAACTAATGAGTCATACTATAAAACTATGGGAGAGAATTATTGAAACCCGCTTGAGAAAAGAAACTACTATGTATTATAATGTGGTGACTAGTGTGAAAACCGTAGGGGTTCAAGGTTGTGAATTTCCAATTACAATGGGGTTACATCAAGGATCAGCTTTAAGCCCTTATCTGTTTGCCCTCATTATAGATGATCTAACCAGAAGCATTCAAGATAAAGTTCTTCGGTGCATGCTTTTCGCTGATGATATTGTTTTGGTAGATGAGACAAAAACAGGGTTTAATGCCAAGCTGGAGCTATAGAGATCAACATTGGAATCAAAGGGTTTTAAGATAAGTAAAACGAAGACAGAGTATATGGTGTGAAACTTTAGTCACACAGGGACGAATAATGAGGTGGTGAACATTCATGAGAGAAAGATACAACAAAGTGATCATTTCAAGTATCTTGGTTCAAACATAAACAAAGAAGTTGATATAGAGGATTATGTATCATAGAGGATTAAAATAGGATGGATGAAGTAGAGAAGTGCGTCTAGAGTACTATATGATCGGCATATTCCTTTAAAACTTAAAGGAAAATTTTATAGGACAATCATTCGACCGACTATGATTTATGGTGCGGAATGTTGGCCAGTTAAGAAGCATCATATAGATAAACTTAGTGTAGCTGAGATGAGGATGTTGAGATGGATATGTGGCAAAACTAGGAAGGATAAGGAAAGAAATGATTGTATTAAAGCTGATTTGGGAATAGCGCCGATATATAATTAACTGCGAGAAAGCCGTTTGATATGGTATGGTCATGTTCCACGGAGGCCGTTAAATACTCCCATATGGAAGAGTAATTTGATTCAAATTGAAGCTCGGGGTAGAGCTAAGATGACTCCAAGGGAGGTGGTGAAAAAAGACATGTATAGCTTAGGCCTTACTTCAAGTATGACATCGAACAAAGCTGATTGGTAGACAAAAATCCATGTAACCGAACCCATTTAATTGTTATAAAGCTTTATTGCTGTTGTTGTTCTTTATTATTTGGTGACAGGTTTGAAAAAGTCAAGGATTTCGTAGTTTCTTCTCTCACATCTATTAATGGTGTTGGACAAAATAAATTTTGGGCTTTGAAGAAAGTAGTTCCTTTAGTGGATTATTGTTCCGATCGGTGAGGTTTCTTGACAGACAATGATTTTGTGGTTTCTTAGCCATAAGAATTGTTGGGAATTCGTCCATAGAATCACAGATGGACCCGACTGTGATGGAGGATTTGTTAAAGAGGTCAAGAACCCTCCCCGGGCTGCACATGTTGATGCTCGACACAGACACTTCCCTGTTTCTGCTATGTACAAGATCAGGAATCGACCGGCTTCTAATCACAACACGTATTTAGGATTGCACCACAGCTGGAGGAATGGTGGTGAGCGCTTCTGATCAAAATAGGTATCTGAGAGTGGAAGATGACCATTTGGAGGGGAAAGAACAGAAGGAGTACTGGACGCTTGTGCAACAGAGGAAGTAACAAACTAACAGCTACTCTTGCTCATCCATTCTCGCTTAAGAAAGTCATGGTTAAAACAATTAGCTCAAAAGAGAGAGAGAGAGAGAGAGAGAGAGAGACTGTTGACATTCCTATTGTACCAAAGAATTTAATGCATACTAACTTCCTGACAAAATATTGTCTACAAATATTTTTTTTTTTTTACCCCCTGTGAAGAATATCCTACTTATACCAAGGGACAAATGATATCTGGTTACAAAGTCAATATGTAACATGCTTGGTTACAAACAGATGCACCCAAAAAATAAGGTTAAAAATTATTTGACACCTTTAAGGGATGTCAATAAGAAAATCTCTTCTTTAATTTGCTAACTGTTATTAATAGTAAGTAAACTAACAAACATGCAGGAACAAATAGTTATGTGTTCAAAGTAAAAAACTACACTTCTTAAGATTTCCAACGAAGAAGACACTACCTGAGGAACTTGTTTCTCAGATTCCTGTGCTTTGGCTGTACTAGAAGCTTGGTTTGCAGACAATGATCCAGTTGCAGAAGTTTTCACACTCCCCACTCCAAGAGAATCTCTCCTTCCATCTTCCAACCTCGCCAGTTTGGGAGGACGATTCATCCCTTCTGAAGTATCAGTAACCATGCTTGTTTGTTCAGGTAACCCTGAAGGCAAGTTAGAATAGTTGCTACTCCTAGGAGCCCAGGTTCCATCTTCAGTTGCCAGAGCCGATCTTTCAGCATCTCTGTGAACTGTATCCGGTCCACTTGGTAATGTTGATGGGCCAGGCTAATATTTAACATGATTGGACACATGGAAGAACAATATTGACAGAAATAATTAATACCATCCATAAGATCAATAATTCTAGCTGCTAAGATTTGCACGACAAGAAGCAACAAGAGATATGCCAAGCTTTGAATGGTTCAACAGATCAGTACTGATGTATCCAGCTCAGATATGAGCTAAAAATTGGTCCCAGCAGAGAAAGAAGAGCCCTCAACCCACTTCACTTTTTAAGGCTTAGCCTACTTGTGTGAAAAGCTATTTGTTCCTTAACATTACCTTGGTGATGAAGACAACACAGCAGCTAGGAGCAGCAGCTTCTGATTTTATTTTTTATTATTATTTATTTTTTCCAGTTCTATTTATTTTTTTATTTATTTTTCTATTTCTGGTTATATTTGTCTCTATTTCAATTTCATGGTTTTTATTTCTGTGATTTCTGTTTTGAGAGAGTTCCTTTTCTATTTATTTTTAGTTTGTAGAGGCTAACTGCAGAACCCCCTCTTTTTATGAGTTGGCTGCATACCCTTGTTCTGTTT
Source organism: Protea cynaroides (assembly GCA_028583415.1). Taxonomy (NCBI): domain Eukaryota; kingdom Viridiplantae; phylum Streptophyta; class Magnoliopsida; order Proteales; family Proteaceae; genus Protea; species Protea cynaroides. Next base: position 14,935,362 of record CM053276.1, on the reverse strand, counting down.
TTTTTTTTTTTAAATTCAGGAAGTTGTAACTACCTTGCTGTCAGTTCTACAATGCATTAACTCCCATTCAGTTCCCCTTTAAACTTTTATAGGTTCTTTTTTCTGTAGAATGTATTATGCAATGATTAATGAAAGAACGAACCTTCTCTCTTGGCTGTAAGTTTCCATCCTCTCTCTTTCTTAATTTCTCCTCCCCCCCAATATCGAATTTTTGTCTTCTCCTTTCCCCATTTCTCAATTTCTGAAACCTATTTCTTTTTTCCTTTCAATTCTGTAAATCATATACAGAATTTTCCCCTTCCCCTTTATTTCTTCCATCGAAATTGTTGTGTTGCCTTCTTTAGTTTATATATATATTTTTTTTAAACATAACCTTATTTTCCAGCTGTAATTTTCCTTCCCTAGAGTTTCTGCTTTATACATATACCTGTCAACTATGGGCTATAATCATCAGTCTCAGGTTCTGTTTATTCGTTTCTTCTTCTACCATTGTACACAACCTATGTTCCATTCATATTGTGTTCTAGTTCTTTTTTTTCTTTTTTTTTTTAACAGCAACTCACCACTGTGTAGAACCTGTGCTGGTGCTTATATTTCAGCATCATTAATGGTCAGTATTCCATTTTCTAATATTGAAATGTTACTGAATTTACATGAAACTGCTTTTCCTAAGCACTAAATATAGCTGTTATTATTTTAGGAATATTGAAATTTCCTGCATAACACCATGTCAAATGTTGCCTTTTTATTACTGAATCCTATTTCACTCTAGTGATCATTATTAAGTTGGTAACTCTAGATATATATTGTCCATTAGTTAATCAATACAAATCTAAAATCTAAATGCATGTCATGTATGCTGCTGTTCCCCTTTCCAAACTAGCTAGCCATTAGGTAACTTGTTACTTAGCTTAGCTGCAAGTGTAGGAACCCTAAACCTAGGCTGTCCAACATCACTTGGTTTCGAGTAAATAGGAACTTTCTTATTCTTGAAATGGCTGCAAACCATCAAGGATAACTCATTTACCAAAATTTGGCATTATAAACTGCCATCTTCACCTGCCAACAAATGCTCAGTTTTCCATCTAAATCAAAAGTAGATTTATTAACTTGTCATATATTTATTGTGTTGATCACTTGATCTATCAAATATATACCATATGCCATTATGTAAATTTGTATTTGCATCAGCTTATCCAATAAACCTTTCATAAGCAAATTCTGGAGCAACCTTTCCGTGACACAGATTGCTCAAGTAATTGCAGAGACGCAGTTAGGCCAAAAATCAGCCTCATCTGATTATCATAGACAAGTGTATTTTCTTTCACCACAATAAACCAATTTATAGCCATCTATTTTTACTACATTGATTTGATGGTTAGAAAAAGTCACTAAAGCTCCACAAATAAAAAAATAAAAAGGAACTCCAGAAGTCAGCTTATCTGATTGCGTGTGTCACAGAATCTTTCAGATAGAATCCCTAGAGTGATGGCCCTAAGACATAGGCATAGTTACTAGAAACCCATTTCTCACCAGAATGGACATTTCTCAGGAAACCCATCTCTCTATTAAATTTAATGGTGTCCCTGATATCTGATATATTTACCATAAAGAAAATTCCCCTTTTCTCTTAGGATTCCATGAAATGGATTCAACCATGTGATTTAGAAGGTATTTCCTGTTTCTGGTCCTTGTATATTGTTATTCATATTTGGTATCTGACTGGAACAATCTGGACAGTTCAGAACAATATGTGACAGTCCAGATCGGTAATCAGTCCATAATAATCCATCCTTCAAGAACAATCTCTAAATCCTCGTCCATACCCCTTGGTAGTAAAAATATGGACACAAGACCAGCTCGCTCCCTACTGTTATATTGCAAACTTACATCAGCTAGATTGCTTTATGAAATAGAACAAGCTGTTGAAATTTTCAATTTACAAGATTTCATGACAACTGAATAATTAAAAGGAATCCAACAAAATAGCCCACTGATCCAAGCCAAGCTACTGGATTTCAATAATTATAGAAACTATAGTTTGGATCAGGTGGATTCAGGACTGAAATCTACGTCAAAGTGCCAGCTCACAGTGTTAGATTAGGACCCCGGCTGATCTAATGTTTGAAATCTAACAAGGTTTTGGACCAGATTACTGAATGTAAATTAAAATGAGCATATATGTAAGTTTCAGCTGCGTTTAGAATGAGTTATTAAGCACTTTCCAAGAGTCACTTTCTCCATTCAAATAAATTGACAGAAATTCCTTTCTTTCAGAAGTGGAATGAAGAGCTACGCCTTGCATAATCTAGGCTTTTGCTCATTCAATACCAGGGAACAGGCACCCTCACAACGAGAGAGCTCTCAAGTGATACCAATTTTAAGATGAGTTAATTGCACAAAAAAATATAAAAGCCAGAGTGTCCAAATAACATAATTTAACTAAATAAAATTCAGAAACCGGGAAGGAATATTGGAATTGAATCAGGAGCTGGAGCTGATAGAATCTTGAATAACTAAATTACAATCAAAGGATTGATGAATTTAACAGACTAACTGATCACAGATAAAGATCACAAAGTTGACTCTTGATTCCTTGAACAAGTTAGATACCATCTCACCAGCCCAGAAACATCAAACACCAGAGCAAAGCTTCAAAGAGGCTTATTAAGTTCTTTGTTCATTTTTCATAATAAATTTTCTCTTTCTCTACGAGTTTTATCCCTATTTATAAACTAAAAGGGCTGGACAGCTCGGCCATATTGCCTTCAATTGACTCTTGACAAACTAAACAAAATAAACAACTAATTTGACTTAATTAAAAACTTGCTTAAGGCTTTATAAAAATATTGTATTTACATTTTATTGGACCATACAACTAAATATCCACTTGTTTGATAAGCAGAAAATGGAAAACACCTCAGAAAAAAAAAAACACTAGCCTACAACTAAACACTTCCAAGCAACTACAATATTACTCTCCCAAAACCAGAAAATAGAAAGTCAATGGAACCCAAAATCCAATTACCCCCAATGAACCCAGTGATCCTAATACATGGCAGAACAAGGTGCCCATCCAAAAATCCTTTTTCGGACTGCCACCCAAAAAACTTTCGCCAAGGTTTCTCCCATTCCCACTATTTATTCGCATTAGGAAAGTATTATACTACTTCGAAATACATTTTAGATGAAGTTCTATGTACTTTAAAAAGAGGCAGAACTTTTACTTGTCCCATAATGAGCTGGCCACACCTTTGAACTCTCTATATGTGCAAGCCCAGTCAAATATATATGAATCAATCACTGAGCTGACACTTGAAATATTCTGATAATTATGCTCTTTTTCTTCTACTTCTTTCCATAATGTCTGGCTCTGTCTGTTATCACAATTATACCAAAACCTAATCTTCTCAAACCTTACCTATGTTCTTCACTAAACTATCTCAGTTTCCAGTACACTCGAATCCAAAACTTCTTAATCCTAACTGCATTCCTCCACAACATTCCAAGTTCTTAGTCCAAGCCCAGACCTTTTAACCTCCCTGAAAATCGCCACTTCCATAAATCTTAGACAATTCCAAAAGAATAGAAACCCTCCCAACCAAAAACCATGCTACTCAAGTACTCAACCCCCCATAATTCTTCCAATTCTTTGACCACGTCCTCTCATAGTTCCACTTTCAGCACTAGGTTTCTTTATTATTCGCTAAAATTTTCACAACCAGGATTTTCAAAAATGTTAAACTACTTCAAAAAACTTCAATCTGAATTAACTCTTTTCAATTTGGCAACCGTTCATCAAAATCAAGAACAGATCAATCACTTTCACTAGTTCCCCTAATCAAATACTACTTTTAATTGATTAAGCCAATATCTATTAATCCTGTCAAGCACATGCTAATGGAAATTCTTGATCTAAAAAGCACATCCAAAAGTATATTGGATTTCCTCTGCTTCATCCTAAACTTGTGAAGGAAAGCATAGGAAACAGCAATTTATCCATCTTGTTTTTGTAGAATATCTAAATATGTACTATATATGGCTCTATTCGTTTGAAAGGTTTTGCATGGACAATGCAGGCATGGAGCCATACTTCACAAAGTGAAAATATTTGTCTTTTATGGCCTTAATGTTACATTTGGAGGAATAAATAGATTCTTTGGAAGATCATACATAATGCACTTTATTGGAAATTACAGAAACAGATAAACCTAAGGATATTTAAAGGAAAAGGTAGACATATCCAAGAATCTGCAAGGATTATGCTCCTTTACTTTTAATTGGATTACTATGACTATAGAATTTGGTGAGATCACCAGAAGTGCTTGCATATGAATGAATCTCTGTATGCAGAATTATGACCTACTATGATACTCCAGTTTTGATCTAAAGTGACACCATAGTTGCAGTCACTTAGCATGAAATCGATTTAATCATAGTTATCACGGTGGCAAGAAAGCCTAAGCAGTAGCTGGGCACCTTGGCATTTAGGCAGCTAAGGTGTTGCATGTAAAGAGGGAGAGTTTTGGTGTAAAACAATAAAGATTCTTATTAGTTTGAATATTAAAGGGGATCTTTCGTGTAAACTAAGAAATTTAGATCCTCTTACAGGAAAATACAAGAGTTCTAATTAGAGAAGTATTCCATTTTAGACAGAAAATAACATATATTAACAGAATAAATTTCAGCTACCCCCCATAATAGTTTCGAAACATCACCTACCACCCACACTTTTCAAAAAACATCAACTACCACCCAAACATATACCACCGTTAATCAAATAGGTCCATTCCGTTTAACCAATCCCGTTAGTTGCTGATGTCATCAAAAACGAATTTTAATTGGAGTATAATACCCTAACAAATAAGTTGAAAGACTTTTTTACCCTCACTCAGTTAACTAACCCTCTTAGCAAAATAAAAAAAATAAAAAATAAAAAGAAAATGAAAACTGACCCTAAACCCCTAAATGGTAAGCCCGACTTCAATGGAAGAAAGCAGAGGAAACTTTCTTCGATAGTCTCCGCCGACGACGACGCAGTGGTCTTCTTCCCCATCACCCACGATGACGACGCAGTGGTCCTCTCTCTTATCCTCCATTAAACAAGTAAGTTATTCTGTTTTAGTTTATTGGTAGATCTGTTTTCAATTCCATCCACGCTTCATCGAAATTGTCATAGATCTGTTTTTTGGTTTTGCTTGTTCAACCTACTTGCTCTCGGGTTTGGGATTTTACTGAATGATTGTTGCTGTAACAAGGTTGCTAATTACTGATGGGGTTTAGTTTGTCTCGGATTTGCAGATTCAGATCTGATTTCGACGATCTTATGTGATGTTTCAATTTAGTATTGGTCTGTTTTCCATATTCTAAACCTGGTTTTCCTATTCTATTTTGCTGCTGCCAATCTGAACTAGATTCTCTGCCTTTGTATCAGAGAAGAAAAACTTCCTTCTGTTAAATCAAAATCGAGACAATTTTTCTAGCAAAATTTTTTTTTTCTCTTGTTTCCAGGTTGCTGCTGTTCTTGAATCTTCTGAAAAACGATCTGCTATGTGAGGAGATGTGGAAATCAGATCTGGTTCTCTTCATCCTCTTCATCCTCCTCAATGGCCGGCCGTTCACAACTATGACGATGATAATCGAAACGACTAAAAGGAATTCAGATCTGGTTCTTGATCCGTCGATCTGGGCTGCAGAATTCTTTCAAGTCCCCAAGTTCTTTGAGTTGTTGGTTCTTGGATTTTCTAAGTCCTGAATTTCTTTGCGCAAATCATTTATATCGTCCTCCAATTCTTCTCGAATTGATCTCTTGATCTTTCGGTATGGGAGAACAACAAAGGAAAAGAAAGAGGGGAGAACGATGAGGGAGGGAGAGAGGAAAGGAAAGAGAGGGGATTAAGGGGATAACTTAACTTACCTATTAACCGGTGGCCGGAGAAGATTCAGCAGTTGTTGCAACAGAATCGGACTTCAGCTATGGCAATCGTAAGTTTCTCTTCGAAGAGGAGAACAGGAGCAGTTCTTAGTAGAGGAGGAGAGTCCAACCCTAAGAGGATTGGGCTGTTTATAAAACCGAAATGACCAAGGTTATTTTAGTAATTTTATTAGTTTTTAAAAAATTTCAATTAAAAACATATAGGCTAAAACGGTCTAACACCCATTTCCGTCACCTCCGTCAGTTACTTGGGTGTAATTGATGTTTTTTGAAAAGTATGGGTGGTAGGTGATGTTTCGAAACTATTATGGGGGGTAGCTGAAATTTATTCTATATTAAAAGGAGAACACTGATGATTCATCCTCGATGATGGACTCCACAGTGCCGGATAACTCGATACTCAGAGATGATGTTGAATGTTTAAGGCAAATGTTTAGGAACTGCTTTTGGTTCCTCTTCTTCTTCCTTTACCCTTAATTTTCTACCATTTTTCCCTTCCCCTTCCTTTTTCTCTTAATTTTCCAAATTTTCGGCCCCATCCCCCACCATCCGGTGTCAATTAGATTTCCCCATATAATTGTAGAGTATTTTGTGTAAGTCCTAGAAACTCAAATACAGCTTCTAAGAGAATTGTTCATCCATAAATTAGAAAACAATGTCAACTGAATCAGCAGTCAGGATGATTCTCCTCAACCTTCACGAAAACAGTCATGAAAACAGGCAGCGTTTAAATAATGTTTAGCATCCAACCAATCCATTGACAACAATCATGTAATTTGACTGCAGTTCCCTTCTAATTCTTCTTCTATTGTAATTCTTGATTAACCCAAAAAGACAAAGAAAAGTTTACCATAACAGAACAAGATACAACAAGGCTGGGTGTGTCAGTAAAATTGGTACCTGAAAACTTGGCTGCGATAAAGGACGAGGCAAGAGTGAAGGATTTATAAGAGCTGCATCTGGGTGAAGCAACTGAGTACTATGCCCCAAGTTCACAGCACCAACTAGTCTAGGGAGCTGTACCATAGGGGGTTGAATTTGCTGCTTCAAAGCAGTAGAAGTTCCCAATGCTGGAGTTTGTGGTGGAATGGACAGACCAGAGTAAGGTTGTGTTCGTATGGATGGAACTGTTGAAACTCCAGACTGCCCTGGCACTGATGACTTTACTAGAACTTGATTCTGTGCATGAGATGAATGTTGAAATCGAGGTCGAATAGGAACTTGCTGAAGCGGAAGTGAAAGCTGGCTGTTAACTAAAGCACTTTGAGGAAGGGTAGGTACTTGACTTTCTTGTAATCTGGACATCAACCCAATCTGCATATTATTCTGCATGAGAGGTATTTGTCCAGGGATAGGAGGACGTAAGGCTGATTGCAGACCCTGCTTTCCATCTTGCAATTGAGGCAGTGGTAGTGAACCAGGAGACTGCCGAATATTTGGCATCTGCAACTGCAGAATGCAAACATAACATCAGTTTCGCACAATCTCTGCACTGCTAATGATGGATAATAAGACAGTTTTGATGTACACGAGACACACCACTTGTGGCGTCACCATTCCTAGCATTATCTGTGCCTGCAAATTAAAAGTCAGAATCAATGAATTTGTCAGTTGCTGTAGATTAGAAAATACAAAATAATCCACAACCATCATTGTCATACTCAACTAATTCCTATCCCAAATAGTCAAATCAAGAAAAATTGTACAAAGAGCACGTTGCTATTGAAGCATTGCTCCAATGATTTCTTAGGAAATAGAATTTAGACATATTGAAAATCTAAGGAAGCCTAAGGATGAAATTGTTCATGAGTCGACAAATGTTAAAGTTATGGGAAAGAAAAATGAGAAATTGGAAATATATAGTCAGCAATCAAAATATATTCAAGAATCCATTGAAATCTCTCTGCTAAAGATTGTGAAAATTTTATTGATAATGAAAATAAATAAAGAATTACAAGACCCAAGGAAAGCAACACCCACCTTCATTTACCCCAAAAAAAAAAAAAAAAAAGCCCCACCTTCGATAGCCATCAGCAGGGACGAGGTAACCAAGAAACAATCTATTTACAAATCAGCTAAACCGAAATCTTGGATGCTCAGAGGCATATATATATATAATATGAGATATCAAAGTTCGGAATTGTTTTCTGATAGGAACTACTATAATGAAGCAAGACTCTAAGTATGCAACTATGAATGGCTAGCTATGAGTCTATGACACAATCCTCCAAGAATGCATATTCACTCAGTCACCACAAAGCCTGCCACTTCTGACAAAGTGACCATAAAATGAAAGTGGAGAAGAGCTTGGTAGTGAAATTTAAGAGAGCATCAAATGCTGGAACTTCACCTGGAAAAGAGCTTTTGGCAACTGTGGACTTGTTAGCAGCAGTTGGCGAGCTAGTTCCTTGTTATTTGTAGCCATTACCTGTCATCAGCATTATGTGTCTTATGCGTTAAACTGTGTTGTCTACTTAAGGCTGCTCACAAATGCCTAGAAGACAAAAGGGAAATGTTCACCTTAATCTCTGACATTATCTCATACAATTGGTTCCGAGACATTTTAGCCAGGTAATGGGTTAAAGGATCATTGCCCAAACCAGAATTAGCTAGCAGACCATTTTGATTTGAGGACATGCCAGCAGTTTGAACATCCCCCAAAGCTCTTACCATGACTGATGCAGCAGTGGCAGCCTGTGGGAGACCAATTGGCTGATGAAGAGCAGAATCCCCAAGAATTGCAGGGCCACCTAATTGTTTTCGAGCATCTGTGTTATTCCCATAACAACTTGTCACATGACTAATGCACTACTATGGCTGGGGGTGAAAAAGAAGAAGATCTAAAGCAAATTAAAGTCGGGCATAAAGAAAACCAACCAACATTTGAAGCCAATCCAGGTCCACCGCGGCCCTGCAGAACATGAAGAAAGATAAGAGGGTATTCAAAGTGGTTTCTTGCATTATTTTACCCCATTCATATGAAATTTGGATCACTTGTTTCTCAATTTTGCTGATATGAATTTTAGAACATTAAAAAGCAAATGCCAATGAAAACGTTAATACATACTGAATACTGCATGAAGCAAGTTCGAGCTTAAATGGTTAGAGAAGGTTTTAAGCCATAAATATGACATCATACAAGAAATTTGACTGCTGCCAAACATAGAAAGACCATTCAACAGAGGAGGACGAAGCTGCAAAGAGTTACTTGTAATTAATTGGTTCATAGAATCTCTTTTCATTTCTTTCCCATTAGTTACTGAAGAAACTCAACAACAAAATCCCAAAAAATCTGTTACTCGTTAGCAACATGCCCAAGTATTTGTCTAAGATAGATAGAGTCGGGGCCACGTTATCTTTTATCACTCTCTCTATAAATAGTAGTTCTCTTCTGTCCCTTTCTGCCGGTTGCCGCTTTGGGTTTATGCAATGGGTTATTTAGTAATTAGGTACTCTATTATCAGGCCTATTAGTGGGGTATGAAGTAGAGCTTTTTCAGCAAAGTCATGCTGGTTCAAGTTTAATCAATTGAAGTATATTAAGGAAGTCCATTTACGGTATAAAGCTGGTCCGAATGGGTTGGTTTTCCATCTTTGTTTTAAAATGTGTCTTTGATAAGGTAGTGGAATTCACCCCAAAAAAAAAAAAAAAAAAAAAAGATTCAGTGGGATTATAAGTACCAAACATAGGAGCTATGTAAGGGCTTAGTTCGGGTAATTTTGATTGTGGTTACAGATTCTTCTAAGACATCTAGGGCCGACTGAGGTCAAGCCACACCAAGGGTGGATGCCAAGGTTTTGCTGCTATTTATGGTGATTATTTTATTGCTGCTGTTTCTTGAATATTCAATATTTAAGTAATGTGGGTTAGTTGTTTTAATAGCTTCTCCCTGTATTGATTATACTGTTCTTTGTTGCTATCCTACTGGGTTACCATTCAAGAACTCAAACTCCCCATTGATTTGACTAACTATACCAGCAATTCAGCAAGACAAACTTCCCACGATAGTTGTGTTTTGTTATTCAAACCACACTCTGTGTAATCCTGGGCTTACTGGGTTTTGCATAAGTAATTGATTAAGTGGCCTAATGTACCAAAGGGAAGGCACATGGACGCATTATACTAACACAACAGAGGTTAGACAGCTCTTACCGGAGGAAGAGGTGCGAAAGCCGAAATTATGGCAATGAAAAGCACTTCTCAAGCCAAAAGAAACCAAGAAACGTACTTAGAACTAGTTGAACCTAATTTGTTCAACCAAGTAAAGACTCATTAAATCAAGAATTTACTGGACATCTTTTTCTTCTGTTAGGGGCTTGTTGAGTATATACATTGTTTGGGCCCTTACTGACAAGTCGAGTTTTTAAGATAAGTAGTTTCACCATGATATCAAAGCAAGGGAGGTCGAGTGTATAAACCTTGAGAAATGTAAAAAAGGGGGGGAATGTCCCTGCATTTTTTCCTCTCTTTGTCACGTGCAAGGTCTTTTGTGCAGACTACATGTGTGGGGGAATGTTGAGTAGATACATTGTTTGGGCCCTTACTTACAAGTTCAAGCTTTAAGGTAAGCGGCATGTAAAGTTTCCATCCCAGATGTTCGAATTTGTAAGAGCCCAAACAATGTATAAACTCACTCCCTTGCATGTGCAGCCTGCACGAAGGACCTTGCACGTGACAGCGAGAGGAGAAAATGCAGGAACATTCCCTTTTTTGCATTTATTAGGATTTGAACACTCGACTTCCCCTACTCTAATACCATGTTGAAACCGCTTTCCTTAAAAGCTCGAACTTATAAATAAGGGCCCAAACAATGTATATACTCAACATTCCCCGCACATGCAATTTGCACAAAGGGCCTTGCACGTGACAGAGTGGAGAAAATGCAGGGACATTCCCCTTTACAGTTCTCAAGGTTTGAACACTCGAGCTCCCCTGCTTTGATGTGGTGGAGAGACCAACTAGTATATGGAGGCATCTCAGGTCCCAACATTTTCCAATTTGGGATTATTCTCAACAAGGCTGATAGAAATGCTTTGGTAGAAGGATTCCCATGTATCCTTCACATAAGCCTGCCTTTGTGGCAGATGTTTTAAAGGCCTCTAGGTCTGTATTTTTTTTTTTACTTATTTGTGCTTTGGCCATACATTAATTTTCCTCAAATGAAGGTCCAAAAAGTAACATCTTTTCACAAAACATGCAAACCATGTCATGTTAGATGTGATTCTACCCATTTCACTTGCTTCTCACAAGAATCAGTAAGGCACTCAAATTAGATTTGCTCCCCTCAATGCAAACACCATAAGTTTAAAATCTTGAGCCACCTACAACAACACATCTCCACCCAACTCCTTGTTTACCTAAAATTCTAGGGCAAATACAGTTTATGTCATAAAGGGATCATCATAAATAAAAAATGATCCAGCCCAACAATTAGCAGATCTCTCTATCTATTTTCCAGTTTCTGCTCCTCAAATAAATTTTTTGGGCACTCAATGTAATTGAATCAAATGTGAAAATGAGTAGTGAAGATCATCTTCTTCTCAATTACAGCAGCACTTCCCAATTTTTAAAATATTTAAGAATTTTAGTTAGCTAGGACAGATAAGAGAGAGGAGATATTGTTTGTGAAACTAGTTCTGTAAGAACCATAATCATTCCCTTTTAAAAGTAATAATAGTTCATTAATTTGATGTTTACAAGCTAAGTTCTTCTAGATGACAAAGCAGCAAAACTTGTTCCATTTGGTAATAGTCACAACCTATTGATTTATTGGTAAATTCTATCAAATTAAATCATGTGATTAGAAGAAAGAATTCTGGATCACCCTTGAAAATGATTATTCCTGTCATAATACATGTGAGTGCAGGCATATACAGGTGTAGAGAGAGAGACAGAGAGAGAGAGAGAGAGAGAGAGAGAGAGAGAGAGAGAGAATACAACCAAATGTCAAGACCACTCCATCCCAAACAAGAGAAGCAATGTCTTCACAGCATTGGTTTAAACTTCAAAATTATCATGCAAGAAGTTCAATATTTCATCAACATGAGTTTGTCAAGCTCATTAAGGTGAAGTGCTACCATTAAACAACCATGCTAACATCACCTAATATTGGAAAGTATCAACAGCATAGAGAACTTCCTTGGCATGCTTATATTAGTTTACCTGTTCTCGATTTCTGTCAGCACTTTTATCATTTTCTGCAAAGTCGACCCGCAATTGACGGCCATTAATCTCATATCCCTGAAGATTACGACGAGCACTCAAGGCTGTCTCTTCATCCTTGTACTCACAAAACCCATAACCTTTTGGTTTCCCGGTTTCTCTATCAATAACTAATCTGAAATAATAAAAAAAAAGTTGATGAGAAACTGAAAAGAGACCCATATCCACATTTATAACAAGGTAAAATATCTGTTACGCACAAAGAGGACAACCATTTTGACGTTCATCCAGTTCATGGTAGAGAGCGAAGTCAAGCAATGGTTTCAACAGGTGGTGGAAAGTGATAAAAACTTCTCATACAATATATGATTGCAAAGCTTCATTCACTTACAAGAGAATTCATCGGTCATATTAATCAAATCAAATTACAATCATTAAATCAATTAGAATACTCCTCGAGAAAGCGAAAATATACAACAAAGATGGCTAACACACACTTCGTAAAGGTCCAGAGAAGTAAGAGTTTCTGGAAATAATGAATTGGTTCATTCAGTTTAACACTCATATACTGTAGCATAAATCCAGCTCATAGTCCGACCAAAAAAAAAAATTCCAGGTCATAGTCATGAAACGTCAATCCTGCAAATTGTTTTATTCAAATACTCCTCTCAAGCTCAAGCATAAGGGTCTCAAGCATAAGGGTCGACAACAGTTCACTATGTTTTATTTAGCTTTAAAGACATTTGCCATGTGAAGAGAGTGGAATCTTCAATCGTATGTTGCATACGGATACTGCAGTAAAATATGCTCAACCAAGGAATCAAAAGCTACAATCTTGCGCCTTGCTTCGATTGGAATGAAGTTGAAGCGGGTGCCCGATATTTTTCTTAAACCTGAACTCTTGTTTTACATAAGAAGATAAAGTTTGTTATTGAACATAAAAGGGTTAAGCAGGTACATGAACGCGTTTTATATAGCCCAAAAGGAGGTTCCTCTCAAAATTCAAAACAGAAATTCAGAAAGGTTCCCCCTTTTCACAAAAACGAATCCAGGAGGGATGCAGAAAGAATTCTCTTTCTTTCCCGAAGGCAACCAGACAACAAGACTGACCTGAAAGATACGACAGGTCCAACCTCTTCACAGATTTGAATAAGCTGTTCTTCAGTCGCATCATACGGTATGTTTCCAACTGCAAAGATTCAAACAAGTATCAATGGCAAAAGTTGAGCATAACTAAAACAACCAATTCAATCCCAGAATGTCATGTCTATCGCTTCAAATTAATCACTCATACAATCAATAACGTTCAAGGGAGGGGTTTATAACGAACCGAAAACGCATCGCTGTTGAGAGGTGGCCATCTAACGAAAGAAGAAAAAGAAGCCATCTATAATAACCAGACGAAGAAGATTAGATCCATATTCTTCTTCTGCAAATACTACTCTCTCTCCCTCTTTCAGTCTCGGTGGAACCGTCGACTGTTTTTAAAAGGCCGGCGGCAAAGATTGTTTGCCCACATACCGGCGACGGCAAGGTGGCAATTGTGAATTTGCTAAGAGATTACGATTACAGGCACGCAAACAGTTCCTACCATGGATTGACCTGAAAATCTGAACCTGAGGACGAACACAATGGGTACGGACAATTACGGATCGATGATCGGGGATCTAGGCTTCAATACTTGCAAAAAAAAAATATTAAAAAAAATCAAAAATACATTTAGTAAGTGTTTATATCTTTGAAATAATCATTTAACAAATATAGTAAAAATGTCAGTTCCTTACCATTAAAATTCTGTTGAACATTCTTACCAAAAAAAAGAAAAAAAAAATTAATAAATTATTATTATCACAATGTTTTGTATTATCACAAACGTTATAAGGGATTAATTCTATCACATGAGCATATGATGTATTAATTTTGATTATTAGCCTTGTAATAAATTATGTACTCTTTTAATTCAATCAAAGGCCGAGGTTTTTTTTGCCGGCTACATGGATTCTTTGCCAGCACAGGGTCCAATGGGAGGGCATGAACAAATACTCAATAGGGGATAAGGGATCATTTCAGAGTCCATGCGAGAAGGCGCAGGGATAGTTGGATAGAAAACTTTTTTCCTTCGATCAAATACCTACTTTAGTATTAGCATACATCATCGTATATGTCTTATAAATGTGGATTAATACTCTAAACGTTATTATAAACTCTCTGAACTTTAAATGGTTTAAACTAAATAAATGGTAAATATGAATGGCATAGATTTGTCTTGTGATTATTTGAAACATCATATTCCAATCTTGTTTCGTATAAAATATGGCTCATGCTCCTTTAGGTTCTTTAAAATTTTGTAAGTGGTGTATGTACCGAGATTAGTATGGTCAATTATGTCTCTTCTGTAAGTTGATTAGCCACTTTCATTTTGTTATAGAATTCTTGTTATTCATGGGTAATTGTGTGCATGCATGAAGAGCCCGGGCGGTTGCAGCAAGATTTGAAGAAGGAATTGATCGCGATTCTGAATTTGTTCTTTCCATGATCCTTCGTAATTGAGACACAAACACCTGAAATAGAAATCAATTTAATAATATCATAGGCCTACACATATGCTACAACTACCTACGAGGGGGATAGACTAAGAAGGGATAGTAGATTCTAGAAACACTCCAACAAGGATTGCTAAAATCATCTACACCCACAAAATTGTAAAAAACATCAATCGTCCCACTTAACTAACGAAAATCATAAAATTGTTGATATACAGTTTTACCCTTCATATTATAAACTGAAAATTTTTTAAAATTATGTTGAATGACTAATTTGACCTTCTAATGAAACTTTTATTCTCTCTCTCTCTCTCTCTCTCTCTCTCTCTCTCTCTCTCTCTCTCTCTCTCTCTCTCACCCAAGCCCTAACCCCTAACATTGGACTCCCCTCTGCGTTGTGCGTCCACGGCGGCATCCCATCTCCGGCATCCCAGCTCCGCCATTAGGATAAGAATTTTTTTTATAAGGGCAGGGATATTTTAGGAAACTAATGGTAAAAGGGAAAGATGAAATAAAATAAAGAAATAAAGGAAGTATGACATGGGGGGTTGGGGTCATCTTCAACCTTATGTCTTCTCGATAGAAACTGAACTCAACAATAACTAGCATGAAAAAAATCGATCGAACTTGCTCAATGTAGGTTGCCAACCCACTGATCTATGAAATCTACCTAATGACCCATCGAATCAGCAAGTGGATAAAGAATATTAAAGGCCTAAAACTGAATCAGACGGAAGTTATTGTAGCTGAATATGGGACAAGTTTATAACTTGCTGCAGGAAAGGACGTAGGAGCTGGGATTTGGGGGCCTGGGTTGCCTATACCAGAGGTACTTCCACACCAAACCTTAGGAAGAAATATGAGAGATGAGAGAGCTTGATCTGAACAAGAGGGGCTGAAGGTAGTACCGTTAGAACAAGAGGAAAGAAGAAGAAACCATAATTGAAAGAGAGAAATCGAACCCAAAGGATTGAACGAAGTGGGGTGGTCGGGGAAGAAGAAGACAGTCACTGATTAACCTTGTTGTCACAAGCTGAACCGTAGTCGGGGAAGATGAAGACATGCACTGTCGCTGGCGAAAAAGAAGTTACAGGCTCTTTACAGTCATCGTCGACTCTTTAAGGTTGCCGTCGTCCTCGAGAAGAGGATTCGAAGGTTTTCGATTTTCTTTTCACTTTTACTGTTACAAAAGGAAAGCCAGATTTAGGGGTAGGGTAACAAATCAATTAAAGGGTATAATAGTCTTTTGACCCTGCTACAAGGGTAGTATCATCCATCAAAATTTTCAATGCTGCCGACATCAACATCTAACGGAAATCTTTTAACAAAGTGGGCTTCTTTGATTAGTAGGGCAAAGTTTTTAGGTGGTATGTGATGTTTTTGCAATCTTGTGAGTGTAGATGTTGTTAACAATTCTAGTTGGAGTGTATATGAAATTTTTCCTAGATTCTATTGATTTAGCATAAGTAAATCTATAACCATCTTACCACCATTTTCTCCACCAACAGCAACATAACGCCTAATGTGAGTACAAATGAGAAACGATCCTCCTCCTCGGGATAAATATAAATGGGTATCAATGAATATCAATGTTCTGTTGGAGTCGCCACCTAGATTAAGGTCTAGGACCTCTAAAAATGTAGCATCACTTTAAGGTAAGACTTTTATTGACTCATAACTCAATGTATCAGTTCTTTGGTCTCCAAGAGATCGGGTAAGTATTCAAGGTACAGTTATGGGAAGGTGTTAGGCACCCAAATCGTCCGATCAAGATCAGCCTCCTAAACTTTCCTTAAACTCTAATTTTGACTGTGTTTGGTCAACTGGATGACTAGGGTTCAATGGGGGATGTCCTAAACGAAGTTGATAAGTTCTGCTAATATAGGGTCAGTCAAACATGTCCTGAGCAAATAAACAAGCAGTGAGTACAGTACTTACAGTGAACCAGACCAAAGATGGTTATATCATGGACAAAATCTAAGATGTCCATCTCAAACTGCCTACGTATTCTAATCCTGAAAATCAAGTCAAAAAACGTAGTTCGAAATGGATTTTGTGATTAAAGATTATGGAAGTGATTTATGCATGTGCTTTAATTAGATTTTTTATCCAAGTTGAAGTTTATGCTAGATGGATGGTGGATGGGTGGCTTTGTACCGTATTTGGGACTCCCCAAATTGCCTACGTATTCTAGGGTTTGCCCTAAAAATCAGATACGACATAGTTCGAATTTATGATGGTGTTCTTTAAGCTCCTAGGGTTCTCTTTCCCTTTCTGTTCTTTCCAATTGTGTTCTTCCTCTATTTGTTCTATTCTTTATTTGTTTTGTTTTTTCCATTTTTTGTTCTTTCTCTATCTGTTATGTTCTTTATCTGTTTTGTTCTGTTCTTAACTTGTTATGTTCTTTACTGTTAGGTTCTTCTTTTTTTTCTTTTTTCTTTTTTCTTCTTTTTTTATTATTTTAGGGTCGTATATCCCTATTTGTTATGTTCTTTCCAATTTAGGGTTTTCTACTATATTCATTCTGTTCTTTTTAATTTTTAGGGTTTCTTACCTTATTTACTCTGTTCTTTCCAAATTTTAGGGGTTCCTATCCTATTTACTATGTTCTTTCCACTTTAGGGTTTATCTTGCCCTAATTGTTGTGTTCTTTCCATTTTAGGGTTTATCTTGCCTTATATGGTTTGTACTTAAGATTTATGCAATTGTATCTCCAAATATAACAGTGTGTATCAAGTAAACATCCAAATATGGCAATGTGTCCAATGTAGTATGTGAGCATCCAAATATAGCAGTAAGCATGTGAGAAATATCTAAATTTAACAACAAATCAGTCAAATATGTCATGTGAACAATCCAGTATAGCATTTGAGAGCATTCCAAATACAGCAGTAAACATGTGAGAGCATTAATCAAGCATCGATCGTCAACAATGTGACCAAGATCATATTTGATCGACTACTCAAACTTGATGTAATCGATCATCATCAATTTGATCAAAATCATATTTGATCGATGGTTCAGATTCACTTAAAACATTCATCAGGTCAATCTAACCGTTCAAATTCAATTAAATCACTCAAAAAGGTAATCCAATGGTTCAAATTACTCAAAATCACAATCTAACCATTCAGATTCATTCAAGATCACTCATAATAAAAATCTAATGGTTCAGATGGCTTAAAAACACATATGATCAAGATCCAACGATTAAAATCACTCAAAAACACATATGATCAAGATCTAACTGTAAAATCACTCAAAAACACATATGATCAAGGTCCAACGATTAAAATCACTAAAAAACACATATGATCAAGATCCAACGGTTAAAATCACTCAAAAACACAATATAACCATTCAGATTCATTTAAAATCAAACATAATGAAGATCCAATGGTTTTAGATTACTCATGATGATAATCCAACCGTTCAGATTCATCATATCACCTCAATATCATCAAATCATATTAAAATCAATGGTTCAAAATTAATTAACCTTTGTCATGCTCAGATCATTTTTAAATCAAGAGCTCGAATTAATTTAATATCTCATGCTTTAATCAGATTTAATTTGAAATCAAAGGTTTGAATCATCTCACATCAAATATCATCAGATTAGGTTCAAAATCAATGGTTCACCCAAAATTTCATATCATAATCAGATTACATTCAAAAGTTCAGATTTGATCTCACATTAATCATTATCATAATCATATAAGAATTAATGGCTCAGATTAAATTATGAACATCATGATCATATTAGATTAAAATCAATGGCTTAAATAGGGCAGATCAAGGGTTGGTTCAGGGGGTAGGATTACATGGGATTTGCTGCAGGGTGCTACGGCAAGTGGGTTATAGCAGTGGCTGGGCTTAGGTGTTTTGAACAGATGGTAAATAAGAAAATATAGGTGTGGGATGGAGGTGCTACAGGAGGTGATGGATATAGTGGATGGTTTATCGGCTTACAGTGGGGTTGGTTGGACAGAAATTCTAGTTTTCTCGGTTTGCATCGAGGATGGGTTTTTGAGACGTGGTGGTGTTGCTCAATGACCAGGTGGAAGCAGGTAAGACTAAGGATGAGTGGGGGTTATGAGATGAAGTTTTGGGTGGGGCTATGATGCTTACAGGAGGTAATGGCAAGGTTGCATAGGTAACAGGTGTGCTGGTCGGCTACAGGTGACAGCATGTGGTGGTTTGGGTTTTGAAATCTAATTGCAGGTAGGGCTGCAAGTGGGCCGGGTTTTTCAAAACCCTAACCCCAGCCCTGACTATTTAAGCTCAACCCTAACCCTGTCCAACCCTGTCAGGGTTAAAAAAATACAACCCTAACCCTGACCCTGACAGGGTTGGGCCTAACCCTAACCAGCCCTGATTGACCCTGACAGGGCCGGGTTGGGTCGGGTTAACCCTGATTAACCCTGATTCAGGGTCAGATTGACCTTGATATTGCCCCTGCTTGATCCTAAATATCAATTATAACTTTAAATATATGACATACACAATCAACCTAACATTCTCTTAAAAACTAACAAATACAAACCAAATTAGTTCTTACTTCTTAGCGTTTAACAATCAAATCTGATAAATAGAACAAACACAAATCATAACCAGTTTAAGTGTTTAACATTAGATCTGATAAATGAGAAAAGAAAAAAAAAATGATGATCATGATCTACAATTTGGCCTTCCAAAACTCCCATCCTCGGTCCTCCTCCTCTCACTCATATTTCTACAAAAAAATGAAAGGAAAAATATCATTAGAAGTAAGAACTATCATATCAATGATATAAAAGTAAAAGAGAAATAAGTTAAATGGTAAGATGACAATTACAAACAAACTCATTGCAAAATCAACTCTAATTCTCCAAAGTCCAAACATACAATACCAAACTTTAGGTCAAACCGTCAAATGACTCAAACTTAAAACATCATTGTCACCACTCTCCTCAAGCAAATCTGAAAATATAATTAATGCAATAAAAAATCAGTCAAGACAATCCATTTCACAATGCATGTAATTATTAATAGTTGTCATTGAGTTTTTTACCTGCTTCCACCTCACAGATGGCGTCTAAATTTTCTTCATTACTAAGTGGTGGTTCATTTCGTAGCCAATCTTGTGAACACACCAAAGACTCTACTAATTTTGGTGTCAATGAGCTACGAAACTGATCAAGAATCCGACCACCAGTGCTAAAAGCAGATTCTGAAGCAACAGTTGAAACGGAAATTGGTAAAATATCTCGAGCCATCTTACTGAGAATGACAAATCTTGAGCTATTCATCTTCCACCAATTCAATAAGTTGAAATCAGCAGAATTACTGACACGACCTTCCAAAAGATAACTCATGCATCTGATAATGCTTTAATAGGCGGTCTATGACATCTAACACATTTGTAATTTTCACTTCAACCTCAGATGTAGAATACAAGTCTGAATAGCAAAACCTCACAAAGTTCAATTTACGTCGAGGATCAAGAATAGATGCAATTACCAAGAAGATATTAACTCTATCTGCACAATCCCAATACTTTTTAAATTTTTCCAGCATGGCCAATGCCATATCACGACAAATGGGATCTTGACTTCTTGACCAATCTAACAATGTTGATTCAATTCCATAAACTTCTTGTAAATATAAACTAGATGTGATATAAAGAGACCCAGACAAATGTGTGGTGGCAGTGTAAAAATTTGCTAAGAAATCACAAAAAACTTTTGTTTTCTTCCAATCTTCTTCACTAAGGATCATATCCCTGCAATCCATTTTGAAGTTCATGTCTCTATCCTCTAGGCATTCAAAAGCCTTTTGAAACTGTAAAACAGTTTGTAACATAAAATATGTAGAATTCCAACGAGTAGAGACATCTAGACGCAAGTTATTCTTACATTGAATTTTTTCATGCTCACAACACACCTTAAATTGTTGTAACCTTGCAGGTGAACCTCTCACATATTTCACTACAAAATAGATTTTATCAATGCAATCCCCAATATATTTGTAGCAAGAATTCACCATCTAACAATAACCCATTTTTCTTGGCAAACATCCTTTTTAACAGTCGAACTGCCACATCATTATTAGATGCATTATCTACAGTAATAGTAGATAGTTTCTCTAGACCCCAATCTAACAGGCAAGATTCCAAAACATTACTGATAATTTCACCACTATGTAGTGTTGGGACTTCACAAAAATTAATTATCCTCTTTTGTAGATTCCAATCTTTGTCAATGTAATGTGTTGTAAGACACATATAACCAACATTCTGGATTGAAGTCCACATATCAGTAGTTAGGCAAACACGGTAATTACATCTCTTAAAAAGACCTTTCAGTTTTTTTTTCTCCTCCACATAATATGCAAAACAATTTTTTGTCACAGTGGTACGTGACACAAGATTAAACCTAGGTTGCGCTGCCTTCATTACTCTTTTAAAACCCTCCTTCTCTACGAACTTAAAAGACAATTCTTCCGTAATAATCATACAGGCAACATCCTTTCGGATCAATTCTTGGTCAAATTTCCAAGCTGAGAAACTGTTGGTGGTCTTACCATCATTGTCATTAGCTGAAATAGCCAAGGTTTTTTTGTTTCTTATCAGTTTTACTCTTTGGATATTGCCAACATTTGTCCAAATGACGTTTCAGTGTACTTATTCCATGCTCACTAGCACATCCAAATTCTTTATTGTAATATTTGCAATTACATCTTCTAGGTCTTGAACCATCAGCAGTTATAACCTTAATAAAATGGTTCCTAACACTTAATGGTGGTAGTTGTGGTAGTTTAGATGATACCTCAGAACTAGCATTAGAACCTAGTGAAGAGCTTGGCTGATTTTGATTTGAGCTTGGCTGATTTTGATTTGAACTTAGCTGATTTTGATTTGAGCTTGGTGGCTGATTTTGACTTGAGCTTGGCTGATTTTGATCCATCATTGACATCTGTAAAAAATATCAAACATGAAAAATGTAAAGGGAATCCATGAGGTCAAGCAATAGCTTTTTAAATGAAGAGAATGAAAAATCAGAATCTCACATAGAGTGATGAGTGCTCATGAATCAGAATCCCAAATTAATAAGCATAGCTTGACAATTTCAACCATATGAAGGTAAAGTAATGTGAGGAATTCTTAGTAGCATATAAGGTATTAGCTACATATGAAACATTTCTTTTCATCTACTTTCACAGCAAGAGTGTGAGTGAAAACAGTTGTTCTCTGGCCTATTTTTATCTTATTTAAAGAATGCATTTGTAAGAATACATTTCAAGAATGCATACAAAATGCAATCCAAATTGAAAACTTATCATCAACGGAAAAGAATGTCAGACAATCCATGAACTCCATCTTCATGCCCAGGAAGACAGCCGTTCAGCAATCCCTCATCTAGGAATGACCAGAATTTTTGTCGGTTCTTTCATTTTTTTTTTAATCATGTTTTTATCATTTTTTTTAATCATGTTTTGATCGCTTTCTTTCAATTTTCCAGATTCAGGTTTTGTTTGATTTGCTTTGAGTTTCTTCATATAATTCCTTTGTTTCTTCTAAGTTTTTCTCTCTGTTGATTCTTTTTTTTTTTTTTTAAATCATGTTTTGATCTGGCCAGATCCACTGTGTCGCCGTTCTATCAGAATTTTAGATTTCTTGGGGGAGCCCTAGTCCAGGTCCACGCAAACTCTGGCATACTTACCATGGACTGAGTTGTGAAATCTACAATCCAATGACACAGACCGTTCAATGGCTAAGGCAATGGAGTAGATGGTCTCTTCGTCCCAGTATTCTAGAGCTAAGTTGGGCATACGGATCCACTGAATGTTCTTATGGACCTGAGGTTTATTAACATCAAAGTCTGGTTCCCATTCTTGGAACCGGATTGGCTGCCTCTGGACCTTTGTAGGCTTGTAGCACCCCGTTTCCATACATGTACTTATCGAAGGTTGCCCGTAACGCTCCACTACGTTCTCTTTTTTTCTGAGTTTAATCACTGAGGAGAGTAGCTTAACCAGTCTAACGTCTTCACTTGTCTTTTCCACACATAGATGCCTAACCGTTAAGTCACGGTAACCCATTTTAATCACCGACCATGTAGTAAACAGTGTTGGCCAAGTTTGTAGAATCACAAATCTGACTGTGATGTTTCTTTAACATGATTGTTGATCATGCTTAATGTAAAAAAGATGCATATTCTGATTTCATATTCTAAACCCAAAACATCAAATAAAACTCCACTGATAACATTTATGTTCTCTTCTTTTGTGTAAAAAATTCAAAATCAAGCCAAATAAATAAAGAAATAAACATAAACTCAATCCAAGGCACCTAACCTCTGTAGTTGAGTAAAAAAAATAAATAGCCAAGCAAAAATCGAACAACCAACTGCAATCTTAAACTTTTCCAAAGTAACTGACCTGATATCCGTCAGAGAGATTGAGAGAGAGAGTCAGAATGACCAAACAACCAACTGCAAGTCTGCAACTATCCGATTCGGAATGAAGGAGAACAGGATATCAAAAAATCGGAGAAATCATGAGAGACCCGAGAGAGAGAGAGTCGAGAGTCGAAAGAATCAGAGAGATTGAGTGATTGAAAGTCTAGGAGGCACCGTTCCCTCTTAGGGTTTCGTTTGAGAGAGAGAGATCGAGAGAAGAGGTGAAGAAGAGAAGAGAATCAAGAGACGAAGGCGTCGCCTCTACTCTTAGGGTTTCGTAAACTCGACTTTGTTTGAGTCTTTGAGAGAGAGATGAAGAAGAGAAGAGATGAAGAAGATAAGAGATGAAGAAGAGATGAAGAGGAGAAGGTGCGGTGCCGCGACTACCGAGTGCCGCCGTCTTCTTAGGATTTAGGGCTTCGTCTTCTTGAGAGAGAGAGAGAGATCCAGAGAAAAAGAAAATGACTAAATGAGATTATCTATCTGGTCGATGAGACGATGAGGGCTTACGGCTTAGGTAGAACCGTAGAAGTAGAACTTAGGTTTAGCTTTAGCCTTTAGGTTTATAATTTTATATATAATAAATAATAATATATATACATATATATACAAATATATATAAATATATTCAAATGAATACGTATTATATAAATATTTTCAAATATATACAGGGTCGGGTTGGGTCGGGTTCAACCCTGTCAGGGTTCGGGCCGGGTTCAACCTTGCCAGGGTTCAGGGCGGGCCTGGGCGGGTTCGGGTCGTCAGGGTAAAACTTGCACCCCTAATTGCAGGTGAAGAAGTGGGATCGGTTGTTTTAGGGGGTGAGGTGGAGGCGTACCAATGAATTTGGGCAGTTGGCGGTGGTTTGTAGGTGTGTTGCAGCAGATTGGGAGGATGGTGATGGAGATATCGGTGGGTGTAGCAGGTGGTGTTACGATATCAGTGGGAGGATGTGAGTTCAAAGGAGTAGGTTGTCACGACCATGATCAGTCGAGGTGAGGTAATGATCAGATGTTACAGGTGTAGGAAAAATTAAGAGAGTAAGACAAAGGAGGATCTTACCTGAGTTGCAGGAGTTTCCCTCCTTGCTTCTTCCTTCTGTATCTTTTGGCCCTCTCTCTCTGAATTGCCTCCTTTTCTCTGATTTTCCCGTCCTGTTCTCTGTCAGGCTCCTTCTCTTTTCTTTCGGCCCTCTCTCTCTGAATCGCCTCCTTCTCTCTGATCTGATTGTCTTCCTTTCCCTCTTTCAGATTTCTCCTTTATTCACTTTCGGTCCATCAAGACCCTCTCTCAAGCTCCCTCTTCCCTCTCTCTGCCAGTCCAGCAGAATCTCTCCCTCCCCCAAAATCTTTTTTTTTTATTTTTATCCCATCTCTTTACCTCCTAAAGCCTCTTCTCTCTCTCCCAGCTTCTCTCGATCTCTCTTCTTCCTTTCCTTATCTTCCTCTCAACTTCTTCATCTCTTTTTTCTTTCTCTTTTTTTTTTCTCTTTCCATCGGAGTCCCCCAGTTCTGATTTCCTTTCCATTTTCCCCTTTGGCTCGCCTGCTCCCTCAATCTATTTCTTCCTTTCTTCTCATGCTTCTTCTCTTTTTCCAATCTTGGCTCTTCTTTCTTTCTTTTTTTTTAATTTCCATTTTCTTTTCTTTCCTTTCTCATCCCTCTCTTAGATTCTTTTCTTTCTCTATTTGATCTCCTCCATCTATCTCTCTCTTTCTCCTTTTAGATTTTTCTTTCTTTTTTCCTATTTTTCTTCCACTCTCTATCTTTCCTTTCTAATCTCAGCTCTTTCTTTCTTTGAAACCCTCCGTTGTCTCTCTTCCATTCTCTTATCAGTCTGATATTCTTCCTTCGGGTCCCTTCTAGTTTCTTTCCTTATTTCCTTATCAACTTCTTCTTTTTCTCACTAATTCCCCCTTTTTGAAAGTCCAAATGACCAGCCTTCTTTTGGGTTAGTTTCTTGACACCTCACCCGATCTCTCTAGCACCTTTCTCTTTCCATAAATCAGTCCATAATGTATATAACCTAATAGATAATATACATCATGTAATAAATAGTATGTATACATGTATTCGGGTTGAATTGATTTGATACAGTTGGTTTGGGCTAGGCCAAGCTGGACTGGTCAATCTGAACTAGTCTGGTCTAGTGTGAGTTAAGCTGGGTTAGGTAAGACTAGCTTAAGTTGGGTTGAGCTGGGTTGGGCCAAAATTAGTTTTTCTCTCTCTATCATTTCATATGTCATTTTCGCCGTCATTCTGCATGGAATTTTTTGACAGCCTCTACCCCAAATTTTCTACATTCACTTTGTAGAACACTAAAAATGAAAAATACTGGAGCTTGAATCACCTCATTTGGAAGTAAAATGGCCAACTTATGAATTTCTGAAGTTTAAACAGGCCAATTTACGATAATTCAACTAACGATTCTACATGGGATCCTTCGGAGACCTCTGCTCTAGATTTTCCACGTCCACTTTGTAGAGCACCAAAAATGGAACATATTGAGACTTGAATCACTTGATTTGGACGTCGGATAATAAAATTATGAGGAATTGAAGTTTAAGCGGGCATATCGGCTTGCGGGCTCTACATGGGATCCTTCGGAGACCTTTGCTCCAGATTTTTCCATGTCCACTTTGTAGAGCACCAAAAATGAGGAATAATGGCACTGAAATCACTTTATTTGGACGTGAGATGAGCGAGATATGAGAAGATGAAGTTTAAATAATTAAACTTACGATAATTTGCATGCAAGCCCCTGGATATTATTAAAATACCTTTATCTTATTCCCAGACTAAAATCCTCATATCTTCTCCCTTTGACATCCGAATTGAGTGATTATAGTCTCATTTCGAAGGTATTTCTAAGACTTATGCATCCATGCAGGTTGCAACCCATTTTCTTACTGTGGCCCACCGAAAATAGTGTCCAAGTCGTAACCAAAATTTAAATTTTCACTCATCTCTCTTCCTTTATTGTCTACACACCAATAGGACTTTGTTCAGCTAGGATAGCAAAAATGGGGTGTTTACACCTAGTTCTAGATCCTTTAACAACAAAAGCATGGTGGAGCCTACAACAACATTATATGGAGTGGCAAAACAAGTAGCAATCGTGGGGGTCACAACTCTAGTTCAAGGATTAAGGGGTTTGAAAAAAAAAAAAAAAAAAAAAAAAAAATGGAAGATGATCATCAATATGGTAGCACTATATATTGGAATCATTCATTTTATTTTATTACATACATGAAGGGATAGCACGTGAGAGAGTGCTCGTGTGTCTTGATCTCTCTCTCAAAAAAGTGTTAGGGAAAACAAGACTTTTCACTCATGTATGCAAACCAATGGAATATGCAACCACAAAAAATATGCACATGGATATAGCAGCATAAATAAATCAAGACAATCAAACCATAAGAGACACACCAATTTTTACGTGGAAAATCCTTCCAAGGTGAAAGGGAAAAAACCATGGGACCTAGTCTAAGTAAATCTCTACTATGATAATAATGGGTACACAATACAATCTTCTCTAGTCACAACTATAGGTTATCAATCTCCAATAGAAATAACCCACTATTGGATAATACAAATAACTCACCCAAACCTCAGATGCTTCAATTGTTGATTCTAGTATTGAGCGAAAGGTTACACCTATAGGATTTGTGTTACAGGTCAATCATATTCAATAGTACCAATAGGCAGCATGGGAGAATAAACAATTGGTGATAATCGAAGATACAAGAATACTCTCACTTCGATGCCCGCGTAACAAATACAAGGAGAACTATCACCTTTCTCTCTTCCCTGAATAGGGAGTACGCCGCAGTTACGTCGTAGTCACATACAAGATATAAGAGCTTCTCTATCTCTACTCACTGGAGGAACAAAGAACACCGGCTTTCTTTAATTTCTTCGGCTCTCTAATTTCTCTCTAAGAGTTCATGATCTTAGGAACACACATAATCCCATTCACCGCCTTTACATAAGGCTTTTTATAGAATTCGTGATTCCTTCGTACAAAAGGAATAAAGAAAAAGAATGGTATGAAAGGCAGTTTTAACAACAGCCTTTGACTCATTACCAAAATCAGAATAGGTGGGTCCCTCAACTAACGTGAGGAGGAACCCAACAAACTCCCCCTCTGATTCACGAGCAGAGATCTGTTCATCCCAAACCTGCTATGCTTTTGCAAAAGTCATGCTTCACCTTGGGTAATGCTTTTGTCATCATATCAGCATTATTCTTGTCAGTATGGATCTTCTCAACCTGTAACTGCTTGTTCTCCAGTATATCTCGAATCCAATGATACCTCACATCAACATGGATGGTCTTGTAATGGAAACTAGGATTCCTACTCAAGTGAATGGCACTCTGACTGTCACAATGAATAATATACTTGTCTTGTGTCAGACCTAGTTCTTGAATGAAGCTCTTCATCTACAACATTTCCTTGCAAGCTTCCATTGCAGTAATGTACTCAGCTTTTGTTGTTGACAAAGCGACACACTTCTGCAACTTGGACTACCATGACATTGCTCCCCCTGCAAAAGTAAACAGGTATCCTTATGTTGATTTCTTTGAGTCAATGTTGCTTGCCATATTTGCATCTATGTACCCCTGTAAACACAGGTTTATCAATACCCAAACACAAGCACGCATTGGATGTACCTCTGAGATATCTCATAATCCACTGGATTACTTTTCAGTGTTCTTTGTCAAGATTGACAAGAAATCTACTCACAACTCCAACTGCATATACAATATCAAGTCTTGTACACACTATGACATACATTAAACTTCCTACTGTTGATGCATAGGGAATTTTCTTCATTTCTATTCTTCTTTGCTCAGTTGAAGGGTTCTGCTCATTGCTTAATCTAAAGTGACCTGCAGGTGAGGAACTGACTGACTTCGCTTTCGCTATATTGAACCTTTTCAAGTACTTTCTGTATATACCTTTCTTATGGTAGCCAAATTTTACCTGTTTTCCTATCATGAGAGATATGCATGCCTAAAATCTGATGTGCTGGTCCCAAATCCTTCATGTCGAAAGACTTGCTCAATTCTTTCTTCAGTCTGTCAACTTTATTTAAATCATGTCTAACAATCAACATGTCATCAACATAGAGTAGAAAAATAATGAAATCACACAATGATCTACAATTGTTCTTGTATACTTATGATCCATCATAAATGAATCGAACTTCTTGTACCACCTTAGAACCTGTTTCAAACCATACAAGTTCTTCCTCAACCTGCAAACCATGTGTTCTTTACCTTTAACTTTAAAACCTTCTGGCTGCTCCATGTAAATCTCTTCCTCCAAATCACCATGAAGAAAGACTGTCTTGACATCAAGTTGTTGAATTTCTAAATTCAAACTTGTACCTAAACCCAACACAACTCATATAGATGACATCTTCACAACAGGAGAAAAAATCTCATCAAATTCAATTCCTTTTGTTTGCCCAAATCCCTTCACAACCAACCTTGCCTTGTACCTTGGTTGTGATCTGTTCTGCTCGATCTTCAACCTGAATACCCATTTATTATTGAGTGTCTTCTTTCCCTTAGGTAACTTTACTAAATCATAAGTATGATTCTTATGGAAAGAATCTATCTCCTCTTGCATAGCTTTTAACCACTCAACTTTATGCTCATCAGTATGTGCTTCAAAGCAATCTGGTTCATCTGCATCTGTTAGCATAATATACTCATCTGGTGGATACCTGATAGATAGTTGTCACTCCCTAGTAGATCTTTTCAACTAAGGCTCAACAGGTGGCTCTAGAGGGGATTGCTCCCCTTATTCAGAATCATCTGTATTATCTGTGGGAACACCGCCACTGTCATTTTGCACATCTCCCCCATCACATGTACCTCGGGTAGAGGAACTGGATCAAGATCAATTAGATCACCAATAAATGGTTGAGGCTTTTCAATTGTCTCGAAGTCTTCAATTGTTTGATCTTCAAGGAAGATAACATATCTACTTCTAATAACTTTCTTCTCAATCTGATACTATAACTTGTATCCAAAATTTTCATCTACATATCCCAAGAAAACACCTTGTTTTGCCTTGTCATCAAGCTTTGACCGCTCATCTTTTGGAATATACACAAATGCCCTACAACTAAGTACTTTCAAATGACCATAGGAAACATCTTTCCCGTTCTACACTTTTTCAGGAACATCTCCATTCAAATGGGTTGATGGAGATAAATTAATTAAATAAACTGCAGTACGCATCGCTTCTCCCCAATAATACCGTGCCAACTTTGCTTATGAGAGCATATACCTAATCCTTTCTATAATAGTGCGATCCGCTTTTCTGCCACACCATTGTGTTGTGGGGTTTTAGGAACTGTCTGCTCATGCCGAATACCCTGACTATTGCAATACTTCTCAAATGGACCAATGCACTCACCACCATTATCTGTACTAATGCATTTGAAAGATTTTTTCTGTTTCTCTTTCAACCATAGCATGAAAATTTTTAAACATATCCAAAGCTTGATCTTTAGTTTTCAAAGCATATGCCCATATTTTTCTAGAAGCATCATCTATGAAAGTAACAAAATAAGAAGAATCACAAAGTGTTTTCACTTTCATAGGACCACAAACATCAGAATGTACCAATTTTAAAATGTTTCTTTTTCTATGATGATAATTCTTCATGAAAGTAACACGATGTTGTTTGCCAACTAAGTAACGAACACAACAATTCAGAGGCGTACCTTTCATGTCTGGAAGAAGGTTGCTTTGTGTGACGATCTGCATCCCTTTCTCGCTCATATGATCAAGTCGACGATGCCACAAATCTATAGCTAATTCATCCTCTGTTGCGTTCACTTCAGTCTTGCACACTTGTACCTTTGTATTATACAAAGTGCAGCACTTGTTTCCTCTTGTCACCATTAGAGAACCTTTGGTAAGCTTTCATTGACCATTACCAAAGTGACTGTGATAACCTTTTGCATTTAACTTTCCTGTAAAAATCAAATTCATACGGAGTTCTGGAACATGTCTCGCATCCTTAAGAGTTAATTTACATCCAAAATTTTGTCTCTACACTCACTTCACTTATCCCCATAATTTTTGAAACACTATTGTTTTCCATTCTTACAATACCAGAGTTACCAGTCTTGTAAGAGATAAATAATTCTCTGCGAGGGGTAACATGGTATGAAGACCTAGTATCAACAATCAAATCTGAGTCGTGATATGAGAATATAAGACAAGATTCTTTACAACTTGAGATAATAACAGTGTCACCATCTGAGCTGACGGTAGCAGTATCTTTGTTCTTTTCCTCTCCATTTCCTTTATTAGAATCTCTCTTGAATTTCTTGCATTCTTTTTTTCATATGCCCTGCCTTTTTACAGTAGTAACATGTGACCCCTCGTCTTGATTTGGATCTCTCTTTTGATTTCCCAAGGTCTTGAGGTTTTCAGTATTTGTTTCTCCCCTGGCTTTCCGTGACAAGTGTCTCTTATTGAGATGAAGTCGAAGATTTTTGTCTTGTTTCTTCATTCAGCAAACGTCATGTTATTTGGCTCATTGTGATTTTTTATCTGGTGTAGAATTGCTAAGAGATACCACTAATGTCCCCCAACTATCGAGTAATGAACTAAATAGTAATAAGGCTTGTAACTCGTCATCTAATATAATCTTCATGGAAGATAATTGATTCACAATACTTTGTACCTTATTTAAATTTCTATAACTGAGTATCCATCTCTATATTTCAGGTTCACAACCTTTCTGATCAGAAACGCTTTATTGTCGACAATTTTCCATTCGTACAGATTTTTCAATTTATTCCACAATGACTGTGCTGACGTCTTTGTGGTGGAGACATGATAGAAAACTGTATCGTCCAACCATTGCCGAATAAAGCCAATAGCTTTTCGGTCCAAGGTCTTTCACTCGGCATCGGACAATTTTTTCGAATTTGCCATATCACTATGTTCAGATCTATACAGATCCTTACAACATAATAAGTCTTTCATCTTGGCTTTTCAAATCATTCAGTTGCTCCCATTTAAACTAATCATCATTGTCGGGGTTCCCTTCATTGTTCACACAGTTATAGAGCCTAGCTCTGATACACTTGTTAGGGAAAATAAGACTTTTCTTTACTGTATGCAAACCAATAAAATATGCAATCATAAAAAAAATATGCACAAAGATATAACAACGAAAATAAATGAGACAATCAAATCACAAGAGACACCAATTTTTACATGGAAAATTCTTCTAAGGTGAAAGGGAAAAAATCAGGGGACCTAGTCCAGGTAAATCTCCACTATGATAATAATGGATACACAATATAATCTTCTCTAGTTACAACTAGAGGTTACTAATCTCCAATAGAAATAACCCACCATTGGGTAATACAAGTAACTCACTAAAACAGTTGATGGTGATACAAAATACAAGATATTCTCACTTTGATGTCAACGTAACAAATATAGGGAGAACTATCACCTTTCTCTCTTCCCTGAATAAGGAGTACACCGCAGTCACACTGCAGTCACATACAATATATAAGAGCTTCTCTATCTCTACTCACTAGATAAACAAACAAATCCTCTCTAATTTCTTCGGCTCTCTAATTCCTCTCTAAGAGTTCACAATCTTAGGAACACATATAATCCCATTCACCGCCTTTGCTTAAGGCTTTTTATAGAATTCATGATTCCTTCGTACAAAAGGAATAAAAAGAGAAAGAATGGTATGTGAGGCTGTTTTGACAACCGCCTTTGACTCATTACCAAAATTAGAATAGGAGGGTCCGTCCATTAGTGTGAGGAGGAACCCAACAAGAAGAAACTCTAAAAAAATGGGAAATTCTTCCCCACCCCCAATACCCGGGAAAAGAACCTAGATCCTCTCTTGTTGCCAAGTCATCATGATTGATCCATCGAACAAATTGAGATGCTCAACATATATACCGATGCATGGACCATTGATGGGCTGACCAAAAGTAGAGAATCTTTTTCAGTGAAAAAAGGTTTCATTAAATTATGAACTTTTTGTTTTTGTTGATGGGCCTTAATATTAACACGGGGAGATACCATCAAATCGGGAATAGTAACGAAATGAATATTGAGACTTTTGTTTTGTAACGAAATGAATATTACATGTTAAAAAAACTTAATCTTATTTTTTTTTGGGGGTCGTAAGCCCATTTACTCCGAAATTTAGACAGAAATGGAATTGTGATGCTGGGATCTTGGGTAGAAACGGGTGATATTTTAGTAGGTAAATTAACGCCTCAGATGGCGAAAGAATCATCGTATCCCCCGGAAGATAGATTATTACGAGCCATACTTGGTATTCAGGTATCCACTTCAAAGGAAACTTGTCTAAAACTACCTATAGGTGGAAGGGGTCGAGTTATTGATGTGAGATAGATTCAGAAAAAGGGGGTTTCAAATTATAATCCAGAAGTTTTGCGAGAAAGCTTCTTTGAAGGGAAGCCTTACTTTATAGGGGCGCTCTATTCGTTCAATCTTCCGTCGCTACGTGGTGGTTGAGAGAGAAGAAGGGGGTTGGAGAATTGCTCATACTTGATATATATTACCAAACCCTGTTAAAAAAAACCATCCCAAACCCCCCCAAAAAATAAAACCCCCCCCCCCCCCCTTTGATAATTCAAAATACTTAAAATACTTTTCTTTTCACCGTTTTATCTTCCTCCCCAGCTATTCCTCATCCTTACATCTCCCTTTCCCGAAGAGTGTGGTCCCTCAATATCCACATTTCATCGCCATCGGATCACAAATGGATGGTTATAAGCTTGGATTGCTTGCAATCGTGTTTGGGCCGTTGAGAATGCTTTTGCAAGTGCCTCTGATGCATTCCAATGGTTCAAATACAACTGTCGAGACTGCACGAGCACGACTACAGACAATCGAAACCCATGGTTATAAGATTTTATTGGCAGTTTTTTCTAACACCCCAATAATAATTGGAAACGTGTCATATTTTTTATTTATCACCAAACACCTTTCGCTTCTGTTCCGTTGTGGTGGTTGTTGGGTTTGTCTGACCTGTTGGATTCGTAGAAGGCATGAGGCTCACCAAACATCCATTGAAAATTACTAAAATGTCCAGTCCAATACAAAAACACTTGAGATTCTTTTTTATTGATATTACTAAAATATCCTCATTGGATCTTAGACATATCCATTCATAATTTTTTTGTTGCCGACTGAATACAAGTAAAATTTCGATGACAAAGGACTCATAAAGTAGACAGCTTAAATAAAGAGACTACAATAGAATATCATTTAACAATCTATTATTTATATTTTCCATCAAACAATATTTTATTTTTGATCTAAAATGATTTTAAAAAATATTTTTTGATAAATAAGTAAAAAAAAAAAAAAAAAAGGAACCAAAGACAGTTTAAACCCAATTGCGATTCTTAGTTTGAAGAAGAACAAAATACACAAGGAGCAGTGACTATAATCTAAGGGGTTTTTCTTTTTCTTTTTTTTTTGACATCAGGCACTGGTGTCCATCAGATCAGCGTAAAACTGACTCCCTATTTACAAGTTATCAATATCATCCACCTATTTTTTACGCCCTCAATCCCCACCCCTTTTGGATTCAGTGTTAATGCTCCAAAAGAACCATAATCTAGGATTCAAGATATAGATTACATAGAATCCCTCAAGCTATACCTTCAATAGTTTGGAAAACAATATCATCCACATGAAACTCATATGGTTAAGGTAGGAGAGAGAAAAAAAAACTCATATGAAACAATGTATGTACATGATTGTGTGGACAGCTTTTTTTTTCCTTGTGCAACTAGTAATCACATTGTCTTGTTGGGCAGTGATCTATACATATTACCAGTGTATATCAACATTTTTTACACCAAGCCAGAGGCCTACATGATTGGAGAGCGAATCAAAGACTGGCAAGGATGAGAGTGTGTTAAAGGGGATTATATTAACCAACATTGTGCACACCATTTCTTCTCTCATACACGAGAATTGTCCTAACATGGTCCAAGGTAGGCTGGCATTGTCAATCTATTGATTTCGAAGGCATCACCCCGGCTCAAGTAAGTTGAATCATTAATGGAATCTATTGCTGTTAGAATTCACATGTCATTTTTTGGAATGAGATAATTTGTAGAAGACATAGACAAGTGGAGCAATGGGGTTGGGTTCAGGATCTCGTGACTCCAATGCCTAAGTCAGGATTCATATAGCAAAACAATAGATAAATTTAGAAATTTTTTTTATTTAAACCCCATTAAAAATTGCTAACATCATCTACGCCCACAAAAATGCAAAAATGTCATCTACTACCCAAAACTTTTGCTGTGGTAATCAAAGAAGTCCACTCTATCGAAAGTATTTCTGTTAGTTGCTGATGTCAGCTGAAATGAAACTTTCCATAGACAATAATACCCTTAGAGTAAAGATAAAAGACCATTTTACCCTTCTTATTCTTCTTCCTTTCCTCTTCTTCTTTCCTCTTCTGCTCTTCCTCAACAGATGGTCAGATTCATCTGGCAAGAAGCCAAAGAGGGTGGCAGCAGCAAGCCCCACCGCCATAGGAGAAGAAGGTCGTGGTAGAGCTTAGGGAGTTGAAATCACCGAGGCGACCTCGCATCTCGGAGTCGAGTGTAGCAACCGCCACCTCTGTGTTGTTGTTGTTCGGCTGGATTCATTTGTACATTCTGCCAAACCCACCGGACCCTAGAAGCTCATCGTTAGAGAATCCTCTGTGTGGCAGTACTCAAACTCCCATTTTCTCACCATACTTCAGAATTTTTTTTTTCCTGGGTCTATTTTTTATTAGTTGCAAGAAGGTCAATTTCAACGATCTCAAGCAGATCTCGGAGGAGTGACG
This sequence comes from Protea cynaroides, assembly GCA_028583415.1. Lineage (NCBI taxonomy): Eukaryota > Viridiplantae > Streptophyta > Magnoliopsida > Proteales > Proteaceae > Protea > Protea cynaroides. Next base: position 14,900,392 of record CM053276.1, on the reverse strand, counting down.
TGATTTTTTCCTCATGAATTGGAGAAGAACTTGATACTAAATTAGGGTTTTTCTAATTGTTAGTTCTGCTTAGTCTAATGCTTGGTTCAGAGGCTTCCATCATGATGAGTTCGTCTAACTTGGTCAGCGAGAAATGAGTTGCTTCGATTCCTTTGTAATGTTGAAGAAAGAGAGAGATAAAGATGAACGTTTGTTTTCACCCAGTCTTAGAAATCTGCACCAGCAATTTCTTGTATCCTAGCAACGCCAGCACAGCATACACGGCATATATCTGAGCGAACATCATGTTGTCGTACCAGAGGTTAGAGCCTGGATCCACAACCCTTGAGTTCGACTGGAACAAAATGAAGTCCAGGTAGACCTATTTCGGGTTCTGTTTGTAGGCGAAGTATGGATATGCGTTGATAAGGAACGGGGAACAATTTTTTTCATGGAAGTTCAAGATTGGCGAGATGTACTCCGTCAGATCTCGGTGGAAAGCTTCGGCAGACGGCGGATAGGAGGTATCCAACACCGCTAACGAGTGTGTGGTTGTGACACTAACCTGCTTGTCTAAGCCTAGGCTTACAAGGGTGGCATGGATACTCTGCATTGCAGGGAGGAGTTCTCCTTTAAAGATGTGTCCTTGAAAGTCAGAACCTCGTTCCCTAGAGTAATGCAAGTGATTTTGGTTGCAGACAAGTATGATTGAACATTTGTTTTCACCCAGACTAGAGCATTCTCCAAATCCCTCATCTTCGCCAAGTATTCGTTTCCCAGAGAGACAACGAATTCGACACCAGTGTTGGCGAAGGCACACAGCACACGGGAATCAGCATCCTAAAGTTTTACTTTACTGACGCCAATCGAGTGGAGCAGAGGAATGACGTTTTTCAGCGAGGGGAGATTGTTCGCGATCTGTCCGTAGTCGATGCCAATAGAAGCAACAAGTACAAGAAGTACAAAACCTGCAAAAGATTTCGCCCGTCGTAATGTTGAAGGAAAGAGAGAGAGAAAGATGAAGGAAAAAAATAGCAATTTCGAAACGGAAATTGTGTGATCAGCAGTGACAAAATTGAGTTCTACATTCCCTGGTTCGTACTTAGCTTCAAGGGTTCGAGCGGAGGAAGATGTGATACAACCCTTAATATTCTTGTGACTTGCTCTGTGTCCACCCAAAGCTTGGTACGACTGGAATTCTGTCTATCAAAATGTGAGGAAGAAGAAGAGAGGGAAAATGGGTGAAAGGAATCTCCATATGATATTGAAGGTCAAATTAGTAAATCAATATAATTTTTTAATTTTTTAATTTATAATATGAGGGGTAAAACTGTATTTCAATAATTTTAGTGATTTTCATCAGTTAAGTGGACCTAGGTGATGTTTTTGCAATCTTGTGGGTGTAGCTGATGTTAACAATCTTTGATGGGATGTAGATGAAATTTTTTCATAAATTTATAGGGAAAATTACACAGATACCCCCTTTACTGTTGTGAAACTACACAGAACTACCCTGCTTTTACAAAAGTTACAAAGAATACCCCTATAACAATGCTATCATACAATCTCACCCCCACCGTGACTTTCACCTTAACAGCAGAGGGTCAAATTTTTTTAAGACGAAAATACCCTTAGTATGTGTAAAATGACTTAAAAGGGTTTATTCTTTTTAGATCTCCCAACAAAACCCGTTCCTCTTTCTTCTCTTCTCCAACTGATTGATTGATCGATCGGTGCATGGATGGATGAATAAATGGAAGGACTGATGTTGTTTGATCCTCTCTCTCCCTCACTCTATCTATTCTCTGTTGTGTATCCGTGGGAGTTTAAAACATCTGAAACTAAACCTGGTGGTGGTTCCGTTTTAGCTATGTTGCAGATCTTGGTTCTCACAACAAAATTAATTGCCGCCAATAAGATCCTAGAATTAGGATCGCCCAGGAGCAGAGAACCTGTGCTCCAAGTTTCAAGGCAAACAGAACTGTATTTAAGGATATCAATCTAACTATCTAGCTACTGGTTTGTTCGTCAGTTGCAGAGAACATAAAAAAAAAAACCAGAAGAAAAAGAACATTTTCTCTCTCCAAATCCTTTATGCTTCTCCTATTCGTTTCTATTCTTATTTTTTTATGAATAAATCAAATCTCGTGGGGTGCAGCAAAACAAAGGATATTTTGCTCCACTACCTTTAACTTCATTCTCTCATGGAAATCTATATCACTACCTTCAACGACAACACCTGATCGTCGGCATATATGAGATCGGATTGGGCCCTCTTCATCCACCGAACAAAGGCTGCATCATCATACCCCAACAATCTTGAGGGGCTCAGGATCTAGATCCAATGGCTTCAACCATGTGTGGAATGCGACATTGGCTCCGCTATTCCAGCCGAAGAGCATGATATGGGAGAAATCAATGAGCTTCCTAAGCCAGGTTCCCGGCCGTCAGCTTGGGCTCGGGTTTAAGAATCGGATGGAGCGCAATCCTCTGAGTTGTTGGTGTGGTTATGGTTTCAGAAAAAATAAAGAATTGTATTTTGAAGGATATTTTCATCTTAAAAAAAAATGATCCTCTGCCGTTAAGGTGAAAATAACAGTGGGGGTGAGATTGTATGATAGCATTGTTATATGGGTATTCTTTGTAACTTTTGTAAAAGCATAGTAGTTATGTGTAGTTTCACAACAGTAGAGGGGATGTCTGTATAATTTATCCTAAATTTATATAAACAAAATGACAATAGAAAGTTTAAAACACCATTAGGGCAAATAAGCTCTGTAGTAGATGTCTGGGAACAAATGAGGATCTTACCAAAAAACTATATCTTAGAATTGACCAAGTTAACATGAGTAATTGAATTCTTCTTATAATGATAGTTTTGTCATTGACTTGGGCATGATGTGGGCTGTGGCGTATTGGGTATGCTACTGCATTGTTTGCTAGTGGATTGGCAGAAGTCACCTCCGCAGGGTTCTTTTTCCATCTATCCTTGAGAGCAAGAGATGAATTGACACATCATATTCTTACCAGATGACATTATTAGGACCATAGGATTAGGCTGAGGATTAGAGGGTGATGCCATAAATGCAAATTACTTGAGTTGATTCCAATGTAATAAATGCAGTGTGACTGAGATAACACAATTAATGTTGTTTGTTCACCATAAATGTAATTAATGCTATGCTCACCAGGTGCCTTAAGCCCATGAGGGTCGACGTGTCGAACTCTCATTAATTGTAGTTATGCGGGGTGTCAATAGACACATCGTCTTCCTAGTGGCTCGTATTATGTTCATGTGGCCCAATCCTATTAGCTAGGGTTATTTACACCCAAAAGAGTCAATTCCGATGTGATTCCACAAGAATCAGACCCACCCCTTTATGATTAAAACCTGATTGTCAAAACGAGATCAGCAATTCACTTTTTTTTTTTGGGTAAATATCAGCAATTCACTTTCGTCCACCCATAGGGCATCATTCGAGTTTGGATTACCTGCATGTAATCGTTGAAGTGTGGGACCTACCTCTAGAATAGGAGATCCAAGGAATATAGATGGTGATGGAATCTCATGGAGAATATAAGTACATACAGGTGAAACTATTCTGGCATCAAAGGGAATAATCTATTAATCTTCCTGTTTTCCACTCAGCACCCCATGTGGTACTTTGGGTATATTTGAAAGATAGCGGATTAGGCTTGCCACATATGAGGGATAATATCGTAATATCACCGAGTTTGAACTTAAGGAGCGCCTTCTTCCTACCTACCACCGAACTAAGGGCTCTACGGTGAACAATTGAGTCCGGCCAAACCCCTTTGTTCGCGATTTGATATAAATGCTTCCGTCCTGACCTGTCCCGTACTAGTTTCGAACATTTCCGCTATTCTATGCCACCGGGCTTCGCTCTTGGCCAAAATCCAAGAGCCGCATCGGTTCACCTTGCGGTCTTCTCTTCGATGCAGTTCGTACTTCGTATTCTGCAATTCCTCTCATGTCATGACAGATATTGAACGCAGAACTAGAAGTAATTCTGGTGATCCGTCAAAACGCTTGGTTAGTTCCACTTCCACCTCTAATTCATTAATGAAAGAGCTTCGGTTTTTTTTGTCATTCACAGCACATATATCATTCTCCAAATGTCGCTTGCATATTCTATAAGAATCTGGACTTCGTTTTATTTGTTTTCTGCCTTGGTGCTCTATTTATTTACTGCCACAAATAGAAACTGATTTTCAATTTCATTGTATATGTAATTCCTTCTGATACAGGTAAGATTGGATCTGGTCGGATCTTTGTTCAGTATTTTATAGTTCTCTCGTAAAAGGAAGCTACTTTTAGCTTTGTGTGGTATTGGGAGCATGGAGACCGCTACTGCCCCGGCAGTGCAGATTTCTGCGTGGACTGGTCAAGAGAAGATCGGAAGGAAATCAAATGGTTTCTTGCGGTTTTCTCATAAATGCAGGGAGGAGAAGGGCATTCATATTCTTAAATCGAGGAATTTGCAGTGGAAGAGTGCTTCTGCTCGGTCGAGATTTGTTGCTTTGGAGGTTTCGGGTTCTTACAAGAATTCGCCTGGTTGGTAATTCTTGATTTATTTATTATTTGATTATTGATTATATAGTGGTCAAATTTCGTACTTCTACAGCTCTGGCTACCTGGAATTTTTTTATGCCACACACTTAACCAGTTAAAACTTATACTCATGACTAAATCTGGGTAATATTTATTTATTTATTTATTTTTGGGGTTCGCCTGGTGGGAACAAATTTGTTGTGGTTCTACTTCCAGACCGAGAGGGATTAAGTTTAGCTGGTGAGAGTCATCCTGAAAGCTTCTTCCTTGTGACCTGTGTATATATGGAGATGAAAAGGAGTTGCAGCATATTTCGTGCCGCGACCACATTTTCTGATCACTTTCAAGTGTTTAAAATAAACTTTATCCAATATTACTTCAAGTACTGAATAACCATTAACTGATGTCTAACCTTAAACTCATCCTATGCAAAAAAATAAAACGAGGGATTAGCTTCATGACAATCAACTCAATATATATTGGTAGAAGTATTAAATGGAAAGATAGTGCACATTTTGTGTCTTTGCAACTGGTTGAAAAGCCACCATTAGTTGGTTCCATGTTCCTGTAGCATCTCTTACCTCGGAGAAATATGATTGGAACCATGACAACTGTGCAAAGGCAGAACTGGGAACTAAAATAGCATCCTGCTGAAGAGAATGTCATTTGACTCATTACAGTCATCTGATCAAGTTGTAATTTTGATGAGCATAATCTGTTTGTGGAGTCAGTGTTATGAGGTGGATCTACCTCCAGCAGGTGTGACACAAATACGAATCTATGGACTGTTTTAAAATAACCCTTTCTTTATTTCTTCTTCCCAGTGCATTTCTGATATCTTAGAATAGTAGATAATTAGCTATTGTGGTGGTGTTTTTTTTTTTCCTTTAAATGGTTAAGGTGATCTCCATAATGTTACATTGTACAGAACCCATCATAGATAAACCAGTGAACCACCACTTAGAAGATCAAATTCAAATTACTCAAAGAATAACTGCAGTCCAACATGTAGACTACATTCGATCTCATTTGTGCTTTTCAGGACCAAGTTCTAGCTTAGATCAAATAATTATTATCCTCCAGTTTACAACTTTCTGGGATATGCTGCTCAAACAGCACAAACCCCCTCCTCCCGAGGTGAACCTCATGCACCACCAAAAGAAAATGCAACAAATGTTCGGGTCACTGTCACTGGTTAGGCAGCCCATGTTTACTGCATGAGAAGTTAGGATATAAAATGATACCCACAGTTAACTCCCTTACCGGCTACCGGGTGCAAAACGAATCTCGTCTTAGAAAGATTAGTTCTTTCTTGGGAGTTGGAATTGGTAGATATTAAATACAGAATTCTAGTTATCCCTAACTTACCACCCAACAGATTTTGTCTGCATATTGATGATTGCTTTTCACTTCCTGTAAGAGAACTCAACTTCCAAATCCTTCTCCAGCTGTCGCCGAGATTCTGTTTTGGCTGCCAGTACCACATCGTCAAGGAATCCTCTCTGGGGAAACTTTTCAGGTACAAGGCTCCAATATGTCTCGAACTGCTCTTGTGCTTCCTCCTTTTTACCCTGCAAGCTGTAGATTATCCCCTAAAAACAAATACCCGCAATTGGTAAACCAGTGATGAGACCACAAAGATGTACTTGCTTGTTTCTAAACTCTTTCTTTATCCACGAGAGTGAACAAAGAAATGAAAACCAGTTAAAAGAAGGAAGTTAGCAAGGTAGACTATACAAGCCTTACGGAAATTCCCTTATGCCTCTTTGCCTTTTAAATATTAAAGCAGGCACCCAAATAGTCATGCTTAGTAACAAAATTGACAGTACGAAACTAACCATTCATGCAACGGATGGATTAGCAGATACTAGCATTGTTGGGTTCACATTATACCTGACAAAGATAAGGCTGAAAATCACGAGGGTTATCATTCACCAGATCTTGGAATTTTTTCAAGCCTTCCTCCAAGTTACCCTACACATGTGCAAAAACTTCCCTTAATGGACTAGGTTAACATTATACATTAACAAGAAAATCTAATGCTTTTGGACATCACTGATCCAATGAATGGAACAGTTAAAATAAGTGGGATCAGTTAATTGAGAAGATCTAAGTAACCACCTTTACAACCTGCATCTGTGCAATTAAAATTCTTATATTTAGCTCCTCGGTTGCTCTTTTCTCCAGTTGAGCAAGATTCAAAGCCTTGTCCAACATATCAAAGACAGCTTGATCTTCATGGTTCTTGTGCATCACCATTGCCAAACCTTGTCGAATATAAGCACTGTGAGATCCATTGAGCAATAACATCTGCCCACTCCCAACCCCCCCCCCTAAAAAAAAAAAATGCAAGAAGCATCATGAACTTGTAATCAATTTTTTAACAAGTAAAAAAATAAGAGAAGATGGAGAGAACCAATGTATCCTGCTCCTCTCCTTGTAGCTTGTATTTATAGAAAATAGAAACCAACTCTTAGATAGGATCTAGGACTCTACAAGTTAGAGTCCTAGTCACAAACTAAAGACAAATAAACTCAAAATAGGAAAATGAAACTAACTAGCCTAATTGGTAAAGGAAACTAATAAAGCAAACTAATAAACTAATTAGGAGTCCATCTACTAATGGGAGTCCAAGTCCTAGAAACTAGTATTAACTACTTTGAATAAGTCAAAGCAGTGTACGATTACAATTTTATTATGCTAACACCCCCTCAGTTCGACATACTGATTATTTCCACTTTATTCATTTGAAAATTCATAATGAAGGAGCTGTAGGAGTCGGGGATGAAGCAAAGATGACCTCAACCTTATATTGAAAATCGAATAATGTGTCGATGGATTCAACATCCTAGAAGCATCTGTTCATCTTTATCATGTGGTGTTGGATGGAAGATCCTTCAGACATTTTGCCTGTATGAAGCTTTGAGGCAACTGTCTGACGGGTTAGGCAATTATGCCTGCCAAACGTGTCTTCCAGGTGCTTGATAAGGTCCCTTGCACTCTCACAATTGTCACAATGGTTCTAAATGCTCTTATCAACTGAGCTAAGGATTAGACCTCTAGCCATAGCATCCCTTTCCCAGAAAGATTCGTAAGCAACATTTTCAGATCCTTCAGTGGTTCTAGGCAAAAGAGGTGTATCCTTTTTAATCATGGCGAAAACCTTTTCAGCTTTGAGTACCAACAGAAGTTTATGCTTCCAATCCATGTAGTTGAGTCTAGTCCAACGGTTCTCTTCCAAAAGAGAGTTAAGGGCAGTATTTTTCAACATGTTGGAACTCTACAAGTATATTTAAGTGTATTAATTTGTGGGATTATAACCAGTCAAAATGAAAATGTATTTGGTTCAAAATACTACAGATTATGGGCTTTCCTCTTAGCTTTAAATGTCAATAGGAATTTGCCAATCCCTACACACACAACTTAGCCTGTCAGAGTTCATTATGTATGTCCTGATTGGGAGGGCTATTTGGTCCGTCGTGCCTCATCTTGAGAAATTAGACTTCGAATATTTTTGGTCACCTAGGTGTCATGTCCATTCCTGTTGGCTGACATACACTTAAGTTACGTACGTGTCTACCATTTCAGTTTGAATCACAAACTATGAGACATGCCCCCACTGCCACAGATGCACTTCTACTAGTTGGATCCATCCTTTATCACATATCAGAATATGAGATATTGTAAACAATCTTGTTGGGACTCAGTTTTAGCCTATTGGAGTTCTATAAGAATTGAACAACAAGATCTTACACTTATCAACAATTGGAGGCCACAAAATCTCTACCATTTAAGAGATCCCTTCTAATACTTATTTTAGCAATAAGAGACGCAATGATTTGGGGTCTAATAAGTATATACTATATAGTACTATTGAAATAATAAAGAGAGAATGCTTGGCTTATCAAATATGTTAGAGGCCTTCTCTATTTATAGGAAAAAAAAAGATTTACTTTTACATAAATATTGGTACCTACCAAGCACTCATCATAAATATGGTATGATGACTAACCACTCATCATAAATATGATATGATGACTATAGTGACATAGCCTACCAATATTGACTTATATCATACCTACCAAAGACTTATACCACCTACCAATATTGACTATGGTAACCCTCCAAGATACAATGAACTTAGACATAAACTCCTCAAGTTGGCGTATAAATATCAAACATGTCCAACTTGTTAATAATGGGAACAAGGCTCTTACTGTTAAGCCCTTTAGTAAAGACATCTACTAACTGAGCATCAGATGGGACAAAGGGAACACATACAATTCCTTGTTTTAGTTTCTCCTTGATGAAGTAATAATCGATCTCTACGTGCTTAGTGCGATCATGTTGAATAGGATTATGTGCAATGCTGGTTGCTGATTTTTTGTCATAGTACAAATATATAGGCAATTCAACTGGAACACACAAATCCTGAAGAAGGTCACGAAGCCAAAGGAGTTCACAAATGCTATGGGCCATGGCTCAAAACTCAGCTTCAGCACTAGACCGAGCAACAAAAGCTTGTTTCTTGTTCTTCTAAGTAACAAGGTTGTCTCCAACAAATGTGCAATAGCTCGAGTTAGGTCTCCTGTCATCGTAACACCCGCCCTAATCGGCATCAGTAAAGGCTGCAATACAAAAATGGCTATGAGGAGAGAAAAGAACACCTTTTTTGGGAGTGGATTTCAAATATCGTAAAATCCTATATGCGGCCTCTAGGTGAAAGGAATAGGGATCATGCATATATTGATTGATCACACTTACAACAAAAGCGATGTCAGACCTAGTGTGTGACAAGTATATCAGTCGTCCACAGAGTCCCTAACATTGTGCTTGAGACGAGATTGAGGCTTTACCGCTTTAGCGGAGTATCTGCTGGTTTATAACACAACATTCTAGTCTCTGATAAGAGATCTAGAGTGTATTTCCATTGTGAGAGGAAGATACCTTGAGCGGAATGAGCAACTTCGATCCCAAGAAAATATCTCAGCTTACCAAGGTCTTTGGTTTCAAATTCTGTCCCCAAGTAAGTCTTTAGGTTGGATATTTCGTTAACATTACTGTCAGTGACAATAATAGCATCTACATAGACGATTAAACTATAACGTGCTCACCAGTCTTCTTGATAAACAAAGTATGATCAGCATTACTTTGTTTATAACCAGTTGATATCATAGCTCGATGGAAATGACCAAACCATGCTCTTGGAGATTGTTTCAGGCAATACAAAGCTCGCTTCAACTTGCAAACTTTGCCATGAGTTTTTTGAGAAGCAAATCTAGGAGGGATGTCCATATAAACCTCCTCTTCAAGTTCCCCATGGAAGAATTCATTTTTTACATCAAGTTGCTAAAGATCATATACTTGGTTAACGGTACATGAGATGATTACTCTGATAGTGTTCATTTTTGCTACTAGAGCAAAGGTTTCTTGATAGTCGATCCCATATATCTGAGTGAATCCTTTAGCAATTGGCCTTGTTTTATATCTGTCCACAGATCCATCAGCTTTTTGTTTGACAACAAAGACCTATTTGCATCCTAGAACTTTTTTTTCCAAGAGGGAGAGACACCAAATCCCACGTGTTAGTCTTCCCAAGTGCACTCATCTCTTCATTTATAACCTCTTTCGACCTTGGACTTGCTAATGCATCCTGCCAGGAGTTGGGAGTGGAAATAGATGATAACAAAGAAACAAAAGTATGGAAGGAGGGAGACACAGAATCATATGCAACAACATTAGAAATAGGATGTTGAGTAGACGTTCTGATGCTCTCACGAATAGCAATAGGTAAGTCAAGACTAGGATCACTAGGAGGAAGAGACTTACTAGAGGAAGGATTTGGAAGACTTGAATTTGGAATGGAGGACGACTGGCTAGGTGCAGTGGTGGTGGTCTCTGGCACTTGCTTACGTCGAAAAAAATACTTTGAGAGGTGGTTGAGTCAGTTGAGAAGGTGCCCCCCTGAGGTCAAGACGAAGCTAAAATCTATTCCTCACTTGTCACACCCTCAACATCAGTTTCAGCCACTATAGGAGACTCCAACAAAACAATGATAGGCACATCTTTCCGAACATCCCGAGTAGAAGACTCCCCCTGAAGAAGGGTGGGATGATAAACTTCAAACTCATGAAAGACAACATCCATGGTGATTTGCAGTTGTCGAGTCAAAGAATGATAACACTTGTAACCCTTCTGAGTGGCAAAGTAACCAAGAAAGATACAACGGAGTCCTCGGGGATCGAGCTTGCCATGGACATGATGGTTGCAAGCAAACACCACACAACTAAAAACTTGAGGCCGAACCACAAAAGAAGAAGAGCCCATGAGCACATCAAGGGGGCAACGAGAGGTTAAGATATGAGAAGGTAACCGATTGATAAGGTAGGTCGCCATAAGAACTGCATCGCCTCCATATTAAGGAGGGACAGTCATAGTGAACAAAAGAGACTGTGCCACTTAAAAGATGTGACGATTCTTTCGTTTAACAACACCATTTTGAGCAGGAGTATCGACGCAGCTTGTTTGATGAATGACCCCATGATCAGACAAATATAACTGGAAGGACATGTCAATGTACTCTTTGCCATTATCAGTTTGAAGAATCTTTACCGTAGCATCAAATTGGTTCCATATCATCTTATGACATAACTAAATACAGTTGGCCACATCACTCTTCTGTTGCATCAAGTATATCCAAGTGGTACGACTAAAGCAGTTAATAAAGGAGACAAACTATTGGGAGCTAGAAGTAGATACACAATGTGTAGGGCCCCAGACATCAGAATGGATTAAACCAAAAGGAACTAAACTCTTATTATCAATAGGGTAAACAGCTCTAGTTTGCTTTGCAAAGATGCAAGCATTACAAAAGAAATCACTGGGATCACATTTCTTAAAAACTGGACACAAAGTAGATAAAATTTTGTGAGGAGGATGATCCAAATGACAATGCCACCAATGTAACTCGGATAAAGCAATAGTTAAGGAGTTGGGGTGAGAAGCTTGAGCCGCCAAAGGTGATGGAGAACTATCAAGCAAGTAGAGACCACCAATCACTTTACCACTGCCAATTGTACGACCCAAATTCAAGTCCTAAAAGACAAAGCGATTAGGGAAAAAATGTTACTTTACAATTCAAATCATGAGTAAGACTACTAATAAAGAGAAGATTAGTAGAAAACTTCAGAACACGTAAGACAGAGGAAATGGATAAAGGAGTACATTGGATAGAGCCCTTGCCCAAAATAGTGGAAAGGGAACCATCAACAACACTTACTTTATTATTACCGGATAAAGGGAAATACCGAAAAAATTGATTGGAGGATCCAGTCATATGATCGGTGGCACCTGAGTCGACTATCCAAGGAACAAAGAGTACTAAGGCATAATGGCCACCAAAAAAACCTGAAGGGGTAGAAGGAGATGGAGCTGCAGGCACTGGCAGGATGGTGGCAGATGATGCAGATGGCGTTGAGGAAGGTGATGAGTCCAGTCTAATCATCAGACGATGCAGAGTCAATAACTCCTCTTGAGAGAGGGAAGAATTCTGAGGAATATTGTCACGACCCAGACCTGTACGAGGTATGAGTATAGCCCTCGCGGGCGTTGGTCTAACGACCGAATGATGGCAAAGAGGTTAAGACATCTCAAATTAATAAGCCCTCTTCGCTATAGGATCTTAATTCAGTCCAACACAAAAATCTGCAGAGAAAATTAATAGAAAAAAATTCTTATCTGGAAATCCGACCGTCAAAAATTGATGAAACTTGGGTTGAATGACCTTTATAATAGTTATGAACACCCTTCAAAATCTAAGAATGATCCGAAAAGAATTGAAGGAGCTATGAGCTTTATAACCTTGTTGTACCTGGTGCCGCCAAAACCTGGACAGGTTCAAAAGGATGTCGGCTGCTGATTTGGTTTTTACTTCCTCTAATTAGTGCTGAGTGTTTCACATATAACCAGCAACAAAGAACAAAATAGGAGTATTGAATGCAAAGGAACAAAGGAAATAGAGTTCGGTTGAGTCTCACAACCTTAGAGACTCAACCAGAAAATAGGAGTTTCACTCTCTTTTTTTCTGGAAAATTCTCTCCACTGCAGCCAGCCTGCATTCTCTTTATTTATAGCTTTAAAACATTACAAATAAAATAGGAAAGAACGAAATTTGGAAAAGCTAAACCTCCTTTATAACTTAGGAAGTTTCTAAAACATAGAAATAGGAAAGTTTCTAAAAACTGGAATTAGGAAACTCGAGTTTAGGCAAGTCTTAGTCTCCAAGCAACTAAGACTTCTAAACTAACTAGCCTAATTTTTAGGAAACTAAACAATGGAAATAAGTAAACTGAAATTAGGAAACTAATCAAAAGAGTCATAACTAATGATGTTGGTACTGTTCACGTGAACAGTACCGCGTGAACAGTGTTCACGTGAACAGTGTGGGCTAGGCCCGGGCCCATGTTGACGGTACCTTGGGCTGGTTGCTTCTTGGACTGCATCAACTCCCCCCCACTTAAAATGAACTCGTCCACGAGTTCGATAATGATGAAGAATGATTTCAGTGGGTTCGGTAGGCAACGTCTTCTGACTTTGAAATTTTGGTTGTCCTTGCAATGTTGGAAGAAAATCCATCACTTTGGGTCCACTTTCTTCTAGATATTTAGAAGGTATCACAAAGTCAATATGCTCAACATCTTGAGGAAAGTCAAGTGAAATCGTGGTATTCATAGGGACTATCTTGTTCAATTCTTCATTTTCTGCAATTGTCTCCATAATACCGTGGTCTTCATCAGAACTGTGGTCACCTTTCTCAATCCCTGGAGCTTTAGCAAGGGCATCAAAATTGTCCACATCTATTTTTGAGGCAATCAAAACCATACTACTGATTATATGGATTCCATATGAATCCTCACGATCATCCATGACATCCGTATTAGGAACAGAAGTGTCATCACTTTGTGGTTCACATACCTGTGTATCTGGGCTGGCCTCGATTGCAGCAACTAAGGAGTTTACCTTTAATTTTTGTGGACAATCTCTAGCAAAGTGACTGTATGCATTGCAGTGATAGCATTGCACATCCGTAGGTGCTACCATGGGAGTTACCTTTATCTGTCGTTGGAGTAGCATGAGATGTAGTCCTTATGGCTTTACTGTTTGGTGTAGGGTGCTTCAATTCATAAGAACTAGAGGTGGGCTTTGGTGTTGACTTCAAAAGTTCCTCGGCTTGGAAAGCTTTATCAACACAGTTGTTAAAACTAGCAATATCAACCACTCCCATTTTTTCTCTAATTTCAGGTCGCAGCCCCAAACGGAACCGAGATATCATTTGATCATCATTGTCTCGTGAACCTGACCGTGCACACAATTGGACAAACTGATAGACATAATCTTCCATACTCATAGTGCCTTGTCGAAGATTATTCAACTGGTCATGCAACCTTCTTTGGAAGGATCGTGGCAAATATTTTTCTTTCAATTCTTCCTTCATCTCCTCCCAAGTAGTGGGTTCTCTACGACTCCTCATGAGACTATATTCATAGTTACGCCACCAATCACGAGCACCCCCTACTAGTTTAGAGCGGGCCAATTGCAGCTTTCTAGGTTCGAGAAGGCTAAACCAATCAAAGTAGTCATCTAGGGCATTCAACCAATCTTGAAAGGCTTCAGGGTCTTGCCTCCCATGAAACTCCTTGAGGTCCATTCGCACCTTATGGGTTTGATACCGAATAGGTTGATTGCCATCATAGTCTTCATAGGGTGGGTTTTGGTATTCTTCTCTAGGGACTCTTTGGGGAGCCCTAGGAACACGCCTTGGCATTAGGTTGGCTATGGGAATTTCTCTTCTAGGGGCTTCTAGTCTGGCCGGCCTAGGAATATCTCGTTCCTCCAAATTACTTATTCTTCCATCCATACTGTCTAACTTGGCATCCAATTTGGTCAATCGTTGGAGAACCAAATTAACAAGGTCATTGAGATTATTGGACTGATTAGGAGAGGTAGAACTCTCCTCAGCCATGCTCTGATACTAATTGATGGCAAAGAGGGTTCAAAGCAAGTCAAATTAACAAGCTGCTGATTTGGTTTTTACTTCCTCTAATTGGTGCTGAGTGTTTCACATATAACCAGCAACAAAGAACAAAATAGGAGTATTGAATGCAAAGAAACAAAGGAAATAGAGTTCGGTTGAGTCTCACAACCTTAGAGACTCAACCAGAAAATAGGAGTTTCACTCTCTTTTTTTCTGGAAAATTCTCTCCACTGCAGCCAGCCTACATTCTCTTTATTTATAGCTTTAAAACATTACAAATAAAATAGGAAAGAACGAAATTTGGAAAAGCTAAACCTCCTTTATAACTTAGGAAGTTTCTAAAACATAGAAATAGGAAAGTTTCTAAAAACTGGAATTAGGAAACTCGATTTTAGGCAAGTCTTAGTCTCCAAGCAACTAAGACTTCTAAACTAACTAGCCTAATTTTTAGGAAACTAAACAATGGAAATAAGTAAACTGAAATTAGGAAACTAATCAAAAGAGTCATAACTAATGATGTTGGTACTGTTCACGTGAACAGTACCGCGTGAACAGTGTTCACGTGAACAGTGTGGGCTAGGCCCGGGCCCATGTTGACGGTACCTTGGGCTGGTTGCTTCTTGGACTGCATCACCGAACTAATGAAATTAAAACCTAAATTTTATTTCATAAAAATAATCCATCTCAAACCAATTCAGCATAATAAAACTTTTAACACTATTGGTGGCAATCTAATGTGTATCAAATAAAAAAGATAAATATCCTTGAAATTAAAGTTCAAATCCCCATATAACTAGTCTAGAAATTTAAAACTTGTAACTAAAATCTAAGTTGTGAATCCACGTGTCTTCTATGCTTCCTCTTGTTCCCCTTTAGCCACCTCATCATCTGTAATGTCATTGTAAGGGGTGAGTTCATTAGCCCAATAAGATAGAATATTACAGGAATACAATAAAAAAAGAACACTAAATCAATTCAATTAATGAATGCAAGAAAATTCGATTTCCAATTTATTCTAACACGTGCACACTTATTTTCTATCATTTTAACACCACATTTATTTTCATTTCTGTCCAATTGCCATGAATAACTAGTTACAATTGTTCTATGAGAGAGTTTACCACAGCCAAAATATATTCCCGGTCATCCATTTATGACCCCGCTCTCATTCATCCACGGCATAACGAATGGGACTCAGATGACAATGACTCTCCATCTTATTGTCCTCATTTACTCTCTAATAAACACAAAGTGTAACTAATTATTCGTTCTCTTCACATTCTCAACATTCCTCTCTTTTTTATGTGACAAACCATTATTAAAAGATGCAATTCTTACAAGTGAATAACTAGTTACCATTGTTCTAGTAGAAAATTTGCCACAGCCAAAATATATTCTTGGTCATCCGTTCATGACCCCACTCTCATTCATCTGCGGTGTAATGGATGAGACTCAGATGACAATGACTCTCCATCTTAATGTCCTCTTTTACTCTCTAATAGACACAAAGTGTAACTACTTATCCTTTCTCTTTACATTCTTAATATTCCCCTTTATTATATGACAACCATTATTAAAAGATGCAATCCTTACAAATGGAATACTGAAATTGAATGTAAATAGATTTTCTCTCATCACATTCATGTAAATGATAAATCATATGAACAACAATCAACCACCATCAAATAATTAAACAGCACCAAAGCATAAGGTATAAACCAGTAATGTGGTGTCACCCTAGTGGTGTACACCTGTAACATTCCACTTACTTTTTTTCTTCGCATACGCACTGATCGTCAGTTGAATAGTCAGTAATGCAACCTGTGAGTATTATGAAGTTTACTATTAATAATTGTGTACCGACTACCTAAACAATATCTAAATCACCCCTAGACTCCACTTCTAGACCCTTCAGACTAGGTCCCTAAACAGTGTTCAAACCAGTGTAAACACCTATATATATATATTAGTATGTAACTTAGTGTATAAGTTAGTATTAAAATTAGTATTAAACATCTGTATTAAAAATCAGTATTAAAAATCAGTATTAAAATCAGTATTAAAATTAGTATTAAATTCAGTATTAAAACCACTATTAAAATCAGTATATAAAACAGTATAAATATCATTAAAAATCTATATATAAAAATTTAAACTGGATAAAAAAAGAATAATATTGCACACTTTATCCACATAGCATACTAAGATCTAGTCGTCATCTAGTTGTCTGAATGTTATTTAGTGACACTAAACGACACTACAAACATTTAATTTATAAAAATCTGGGGTGTTACAAATATCATCAGCGGCACTATGGTGCGCCGTGGAGGAGCCGAAATGACCCTGTCCACGACCATGAGTATCGGAAGGACGACCATGTAATTTCCAACACCTGTCTCAAATATGTCGTTCTTTCCCACAAAAATCACACTTTATAGGAACCTTATCAGAGGTATAACGATCACTAAAACCGCGAGTCAGACCTCCACGAGATGAGGAACCCGGGCCAGAATAGAGAGTCGAGCGTTCCTAGGTCATAGGGAGGACCATAGCAATGCGGCGACTATTCTCAAAAGACACCATAGCATAGGCCTGCTCGAGGGAGGGTAATGGATCACGATTAAGGACATGAGCGTGAATTTGATCAAACTCGATATTGGGATCAACAAGAAAATCGAATACCCGGAGGTTGTCCTCTTACTTTTTAAAGGCAGTGGTATCCGTATCACAAGTAGTAGTAAAAGAACCATAAAAATCCAACTCTTGCCACATACCTCACAGAGTGGAATAATATTGGGAAATAGATAATTCTTTTTGTTTGGTCTCGTAAATCTTCTTTCGGAGTTCATGGCATTGGGCAGCATTACCAACTTGAGAATAGGTGGCTGTGGTGCTGTGGCAGTCTTTCAGATTTGAGCGGCAGTGTCAAGAAGAAGATAACCCCTGGAAATAGATTGATCCACGGAGTTGATAAGATATGACATGACTAGATAATTTGAGGTAACCCATTTATCCTGAGAAGGACCAGTAGTGGTAGGTTTAACAGTGTCTTTGTAAGGAAGCCAGAAAGACCACGAAAACCAATAGCAAGATAACATGAATGAGACCATATCAAATAATTGCTCCCATCTAACTTGATGGAGCAAGTAGGGAACGAAGGAAAGTCACGAAATGGTAATCCTTCCTATCCAGTTGAGGCTGATGAAATCTTAGACATGATTGCTGGTCAATGCTTGTCACAAAAAAAGGCACAACATGTAGACAAATATCCAAAAGTTTCAACTCGACATACCAATTTTTAGAGAAAGCATCAAGAAATCACGATTTAGTTTGTGATCTAGATCTGCATGGTGTAAGAGGCCCTTGGTGGGAGAAAAAAAAAACTCACCACCAAAGGTAAAGAGAAAAGAGACCAAAGCGGCAGTGGGAGGCGATCTTAAACTGAGTAGGAGAGAAATGAGAACGATGGTGTCTGGCGGCAGTAACTGTGGCACTAAAAAGAGAGAGGCGGTGGTGGTGGGCTGTGCTTATGATTTCATGGCTAATAGCACTAGAGTTAGGATCTCAATATTGATCCTAACTCTAATACTATGTTGAAATAATAAAGAGAGAATGCTTGGCTTATCAAATATAACAGAGACCATCTCTATTTATAGGAAAAGAGATTTACTTTTACATAAATATTGGTACTTACCAACCACTCATCATAAATATGGTATGATGACTAACCACTCATCATAAATATGATATGATGACTATGGTGACATAACCTACCAATATTGACTTATACCATACTTACCAAAGACTTATATTACCTACCAATATTGACTATGGTAACCCACCAAGATACGATGAACCTAGACATAAACTTACAATTACAACAAGTACAAATATTATAATCACATTCGATATAAGGTATGCAAAGCATTCATTACATACATCATATCCGACTTACGTTGCAAAGTCTTATGTTAGACAAGCATCACATTCTTTAAGCATATTTCATTTGATTAATTACTGGAACTGTCATGGTTATCGGATGTCATCTCTAGTTAAGTAATTAGTCTGTCAAACAGACCTAAAGTTGATGTAAGATGGGTGGGAGCAATCAAGCCTTTGAATAACTCCCACTCTGCTAAATGTTGTGTTTATTGATCAACTATACATCCGTCACACCTCTGCTGCGCTTTCAAATAAATAAATATATCAAAGTTAAAGAAACATTGAGAAACCAACAAAATGCACACTTACATAATCGTTGAAACTCTTTCACAATAAAATGCACACCTACATAATTGTTGGCAACAACCCGTGTCTCTTACCTGGTAAACCAAAGTTCAAAACTGCTGTCAAAAGCTTCAAGGTAAAACAAAGATGTTCTTGGACTATTCCGGAAAAACATCTCTTTCAGTTTTGCATCTTCAGTAATTTTTTCTGTGCAAACAAGAGCCATTTCCTCATGGAGCAGAAGGATTTATTGTGTAAAGTTTCATAGTGAAAAAAAAAGAAGGCACCACGCACCGTCGTGTTGTCGGCCGCTGCATGTGAGGCGGCTCGGCTCCGTTTTGCCGACCCATTCCTTGTTCTGGCTCCGACCCACATTGTCCCGAAACCTGACCCTGCCCCGACCCGTGCTGACCCACGACCTGGCCTGGTCCTGACCCTCGCAAATTAATTGCTTCTAAAACTCTTTAAAATTTGGGTTTGATGCTCTCTCTCTCTCACCCCCACATACACACCCACACACCCCCACATACACACCCACACAGAGACAGGCACACACCTACACACAGTGAGTGACTAAGAGAAAGAAGAATTTTTGGTATCTTATTAGTTAGTCATTAGTCAAATGCTTTTATCTTTCTTTCTTGTCCTGTAAAAACTCATCAACCACAATAACTTCAACTTCATACCTGTGATTTTCATCGACTTTCTTCTAAGACAACTCTCCTGAATCAGTTGAAAAAGTTAAAAGTTTGTACTAGTTGTTTAGGGGATAGGCAAAATGTGATGCAAGTATGAAATCAAGATCCTATTAGCATAAATGGAGAGATCCTATCACTGAGCTATGCTATTATACAAGAACATTGAAATGGATTTAAATATCCATGCAAATTTAGCTTATTCATCCAATGGTTATCGAGATATGGCTCAATATGTTCATGGATAGTCATATAGTGCGTGGGGCATATATGTAGACTATATCTGTCACTAGTCATAGAGTAAAATAAGTCCTCATTAGTAAGTAAAGAAGCAAAGAAAATGTAAGAAAACTATTGTGAACAATTTTCAATCTTCACTGCATTACATCACATTAGTTAATTGAACTACATAGCCAAATGCTTAGGAATAAGTTCTAAGTTCCACACCACAGAAACTAAGTTGAGGTATCTGATTATTTGTTTGCATTATCCTCCTTCGTTTATGCCATGTTAAGTTAACTTGGGGTTAGAGTAAGACCAAGTACTGTAAATAGGAATCTTCGATAGCCTGCTTTCTAAACCAGGTGAATGACAGGTTATAGCTGTATAAAGCCACAAAGCTATAACTTAAGCTAATGGTTTTCTGGATGTGCTTCCATGTATTAAATTTTACTAATAGATAGGGAACTCCTGAATGTTTCTGAAAGGATAGCCATTCAACGTGTTTAGTAGCAGAGATGACCCAACTCACTATGGTTTGGCTAATCCCAAGTCCCAATCTAGTAACTGGTCCAATTCAACAGCTGTCAACCTGGTCTAAGTCTGAGTAAAGCACCTTACAACCAAAAGCTGTGCATGACATAATTTACTGGCAATAGACACCAATCTACCACTAATATTTTTGGAATTGATGGGAATTTAAAAAACATTAGCAAGGTATTACAAAGACATAAAGAAAGAAACAGTGCAGATAAGGCTGATGGCCTAATTTTCTTTATGTTATTCATACCGAGTTCCTGAGTACCATTTAGTGTGCCATATGTAGTTTTTCACAGGACATAAGAATCATGAAACCACAACTTCATATAGTTTATTTTTCACTGCACTTGTTTGCATCTTTTCTATACTTATGCTATAATTTATTGAGAGAAAATGGGAGAGAATGGGCTGTCCGAGTATGCAAATGTGTTTCGGTGCCTGGTGCCTGGTGCCCTGAGGAAATTAAGTGGACATAGGAATGGGGAGGGATGGAAGAACTTGCTTCATCTTCCAGTGAATGCATTGGGTTTCTAGCATGAGTCGATTTTGAGAATTGAAAGTGTGAGGGTGAGTGATGAGACTTAATGCTAGAGGGGCCACAGTGGCTGCTTTGTGAAAGGCGAGCTTGACAATGGGAAGGAAAGAGAGCCTACTTCTGTGCTGGCTTTTGGAGTATGTGGTCAGATGATTGTTTTCAATTGTAATCACTTCCAGGGAGTCGGGTATTTGTTCCTTTTTTATTAGTTTTTGTATAATAGACTGATGGCGGTTCCCCCCACCCCCCTCATTTTGGCAAATGGAAGTGTTTTGGGAATGCATAGGAGGTAAGTTTTACCAGGTTTTGTGACATTTTTCAATTCTTTTTGCCTGAATGTTATATTGGTGGTCTCCAATGAACCTAGAAGTTAAAGTGTGGGCTTACTTCCATTTCTAGTTGACCATATTCAAATCTGTGTTATTGTAACTCCTGTTCTTTGATCATTGACATTTTATATTGAACTTACTCTGTTTTGTAGCTTCAGCATTGGAATCAGGAAAGATTTGTACTTCCTTTGACGAAGGTCTGATTTTAAAGGTACAAAATGATGTAATTGATTATCAATTTTTTTTTTTGAGTTTATTTTATTTTTTCTTTTATTAAAATCAGTTACCCCCCATAATAGTTTTGAAACATCACCTACCACCCACACCTTTCAAAAAACATCAATTACACCCAAGTAACTGACGGAACTGATGGAAATCAACGTTAGACATTTTTACCCTTTCTTTTTTTAATTGTAAAATTTTAAAAGCTAGTAAAATTATTGACATAACCCTTCTCTTTCCTTTCTTCCCTCTCTTCCTCATTGTCTTCCCCTCTTGTGTAGCCCTTGCGGCATCTGAACCATGGGGTCTGGCAGGAAAAAGAAGAGAAGAAGACGAGACAAATTCAATTTTCAAATCAGTCGGCGTAAAAGCACACCCGCCCGATCTGTAGCCATTTAGATCGGAAAACATCAAAGAAAAAGATCATTTTCATGCCATAAAAATTGAAATTTGAAGAAATGAAATAAGAAGGTTCAGTAAGATTTGTATTTTTCTGCAATTACTTATAACTACCAAATAGAAAACTACACGAAGAGAAGAAGAAATTCATACGTATTCCACCGCCCAAAACCTTGTGCACAGGCTGCTGCCTCCCGAAGAGTCGATAAATCCCCGATTTACGGTTGAAGGCGCCGATTTCTCGTTGTCCGAATCTGACGAAGAAGAATCGTGATGATGAAACTTCTCCGTTATCTTCTCCAATAAGGACTCCGCAGCGGGAGCAGAATCTTCAACGTGATCAGCCATCACTCTCTTTCTCTGCAATTCAACTTTGATTCAAACCCTAACAGTCCGTCGAAATGGCAAGAGGTAAAGAGACACCAAAACCCTCTCCATAGCAAGCTCAGCGCTTCCTCCCTCTACTCTGACTTCTGATCGCCATGCCGAGTTCCCATCGTTCCTTCTATGACAACTACAAAGTGGTTTAGATGCCCTGAATCGAAAGCTTTTGAATTCAAGAACTACCAAGTGATTGATTCATTCTCGAATCCTTATTTCGCTTCAGAGAGAACCAGTCGATCAGGGACGAAGTTATACAACTTCGGCTGAACAAGTTAAGAGCAGTTCTGCCTCTGCCGATGTACCTATTTTCAAGTCCTATTCTGAAATGGATGGGACAACCAGAGGACGTGGCAGAGCAGTCTGGTATGGTGGCTCTTTGGTTAATTCCTCTCCACTTTAGTTTCACATTCTAGTGCCCTCTACAGAGGTTCTTGCAGAGCCAGTTGAAGACTGGAGTTTTGCCTGAGTATCTCTCGTAGGTCTAATCATTCATATCTTCGTGAGTTGGGTCTTTGTGTATGGGATCAAGCTGGGTTTGGTGGGACCGCAATTACCTTCAATTTCTCATGGTGGGTTCTGGTTTTCGGATTGTTGACTTACACGATTTGTGGTGGGTGTCCTCTCTCTTGGGCTGGTTTCTCCACTGAAGCTTTCTTTGGGCGTTCCAGTTTTCTTCTCTTGTTTCCTTTCCCATAAAAAACCCATCATCGTCGTAGCTTTCTAGTTTCGATCTTTATGAAGCAATTCTTTATCCGAACTCTGCAGATTGTCGAACTTGTATTTTCTTCTTCCCCTATTCATAGGGCTTTCTCCTCCCAAGTCCCTCAGTAGGGATGGTAACTACGATGAAATCGGAACTCGTAATCTGCAAATCTGCTCCGGAGATAAGATGATATTTTTCTCCTATCGAGCATAAGGGTTTGTACTCAGAAGGAAGAGGAGGGTAGATCTGGAGAAGAAGAAGAAACGGGATTTAGAGATTTGGGGTATCACCCTATTTAAGTAAACGAGGGTAAAAACGTCTTTCGACATATCTTTTAGGGTATTATTGTCCAACTCAAATTCGTTTTTGGATGACGTCAGCAACTAACGGGATTTGTTAAACGGAGTGGATCTATTTGATTAACGGTGGTAAACGTTTGGGTGGTCGTTGATGTTTTTTGAAAGGTGTGGGTGGTAGGTGATGTTTCAAAACTATTATGGGGGGTAGCTGATTTTTTTCCTTTCTATTTTCTATGGTAATTGATTCCATGTGGCAACAACTTCCTTTAGACTTTGTTTATGTGTTCATGTAATCTATCTTGCTCATTAAATTACACTGCCTTGCTTATTTGTTCATGGAAGAAATTTTGCACATTGAATGATAGTTGATGTTTCTACAATGGCAGGAGAAGGCACAGGAGGTTGGCCCACACTTAAATGGACGCTGCATTTATCTTGTTGGTCAGTTCTCTATATCTGCAAGCTGGCTAAAGCATTAAGATAGTGTATTGTTTGTCTATGGTTGAATTTTGTATGGCGTGAAATGCAGGAATGATGGGCTCTGGTAAAACTACAGTTGGGAAGATTCTATCAGAAGTTTTGGGTTATTCTTTCTTTGACAGGTTTGTCCTGGATTTTTTTTTCTTTTTTCTTTTTACCCTCCTAAGAGAACCCTTTAAATGATGAGGAAGTCTGAGGTATCCTGTTACATTCCATATGGTCAATTTATGTGCTTTCTACCATTTGGTGTCCACCGACCTTCTAGGTACCCTACATAAAGCATCATCTGAGTAACTGTTTAAAGTATTAAGATTATCTATCTTATAAATTTCTTTTCTGATCAACTTTGGTTTTCACCTATCCCGGTGCCAACTCTATCCACTTTCATTGAAGAGAATGCTGCAGATAGCATGGTCATGATCACTTGAACTGCTTTACTTTTTGCGTAGAAGATCTCTTAGGTGGGACTTTATAATGTTGCATCTGCTTGTCTGTCTGTACCAGCTATGATTGTCCATTTGACTGGCACCGAATGTTTCATACCTAATGAAACTCTGGATTGTATACTTGTTCCCTAATGGTTGTTTATGATGTTTGTGGGAACTGCAGTGACAAACTGGTGGAGGAGTCTGTGGGTGTGTCTTCTGTGGCTCAGATCTTTAAGCAATATAGTGAGAATTTCTTTAGGGATAATGAGGTATTTATCAGGAATTTTGATACATTCAGTTGTGGCATCCTGTATCAATTGGGAGTTAAAACTGATGGATCTTGTCTCTTTTGCAAGTAAATCTTCTTTTCTTTCTATGTGAATTAGTGTTACCAGAAATCATCTATTGGAGACACAAGTCACCATAGAACGCCTGTGCACTTTAACAACCATTAGTATTAGCATTATGTCTAAAAGAACTTCTAAGAAATCAACAACTTCCAACCACAATCACTTATGCTCATGGGTAAATTTATTTTATTTCTTTTCTATTTTGATACATGTTAGCATCTTTGACTTAGTCAAAGTAGTTAGTGCTAGCTTCTAAGACTTGGACTCCTAATTAGTTTATTTAATTTGCTTTATTAGTTTGCTTTACCAATTAGGCTTGTTAGTTTCCATTTCTTATTTTGAGTTTACTTTGTCTTTAGTTTGTGATTAGGACTCTGATTTGTAGAGTCCTAGATCCTATCTAATAGTTGTTTTCTAGTTTCTACAAATACAAGATACAAAGAAATGAGCAAGACGCGTCAATTCTCTCCATCTTCTCTTAATTTCTATTTTGTTATATGGTATTAGAGCAATCCTCCTGGGTTGACGTTTTGAGAGTCGTTTAAGGTTCTCCATTAGGTGTGCAGCCGCCACTTTGTTGCTGCTACTGCTACTACTATTTGATTCACAGTTACCTATATTGTGTTATATTTTGTTCACAGTGACATATATTGTACTGCTATTACTACTTAGTTCACAGTGAGCTATATTGTGCTACTACTACTAATATTGCTGCCACTATTACTATTGCTGCCACTATTAGTGCTACTGTTCCTACTACTACAATTGTTGTTTCTGATGTTACATTGTTTCAAGCTGAAGCTCTCACGTTCCCCCATGCTCCAGCTTGAGGGGGTATTAGTGTAATAAAATTGTAACCGTACACTGCTTTGATTTAGTCAAAGTAGTTAGTGCTAGTTACTAGGACTTGGACTCCTAATTAATTTATTAGTTTACTTTATTAGTTTCCTTTACCAATTAGGCTTGGTAGCTTCCTTTTCCTATTTTAAGTTTATTTTGTCTTTAGTTCGTGACTAAGACTTTGATTTGTAGGCTGCGTTTGGTAACTCTCCCAAAGAACAGTTCTTCTGTTCTTCCGTTCTGATAGAACAGAAAAACTGTTCAGAACAGCCAAGAACAACTAAAAACTGTTTGGCAAATCTGGTTTGTTCTTCTGTTCTCACAGAACGAACCAGATGAAAAGAACATCTAAGAACGAAAATTTCAGAACATGGTTTACCATGTTTTTACGTTCTAGAACAATTTTGAAAAGAACAAAAAACTAAGTTGTGCTCGATAAAACCTGACACCCTTTCTACCTACTTCCATACACGAAGAAGCACATCCTCCTTGTTCGTTCTTTGCAAGCACAACAGTTATTTTCCCCTCATCTCTCTCCATGTCTCTCTCTCTCTCTCTCTCTCTCTCTCTCGTCTTTACTTCTCCTCCATCTCCATTTTTCTTGTCTGAATTTTTTTTTTAACATTTTTGTAGAAACTACTCCTTGTTCGAGCTGGTAAATCTACTACTGTTTCGTCTCCATCTCTGCAACTTGCTTGTTCTTTGTTTTAGGGATGGTCACCTCTCCTTTTCCCTCTTCCTCTCTCACACGGTACCAGGGGATTTCTATCTGAATCAGTACATCGGGTTTGCAGATTTGGATCTGAAACTAATGTGTAGATGGTTCTGTGATTTAAGAAATTAATGCTTTGCTGGTTCTGTGAAATTCACATCTATTTGGCTATACTCACCAAAAGATAATCAAGTGGACTCTTGATTATTATTCCTGTGCTTAATTCTTTATCAAATATCGATTGAAAACGTCAGTATTGACTTTATTTTGTTCTTTTTATTTTCTGTTTCAAATTCCAGATATTAATTATTTGTGTTCTAAATTCTTTTGGCATGAACCCAAATGATAACTACAAATAAAAAATAAAAAATAAAAAGGTTTGCGGCTCTAGATGCATGGAATTTTATTTTTATTTTTTGGAAAATTTTCTTGTTTAATTGATCAACTTATCTTCATCAACCCATAGGTACAATTTATAATTAAATGACATTAATATTAATTAATTTGGGAAGATATTAGTTTAATGGTAATTCTGTAATATTTGAATCCTTTGAAAAAAAGTGTTCTAGAACAAATTTTACCAAACAACAAACAAGTTAGAACAATGTTTTCAAACTAGTTATGGAACATATTTGCCAAACAGTTTTAAGGCCAAAAGAACAGCCAAAGAACATTATTTCAAAACAGAACAGAAAAAGACCATCTCTTCCGGTTCAGAACAAGAACAAGCGAGAACGTTACCAAACGCAGCCGTAGAGTCTTATATCCTATCTAATATTTGTTTTTTATTTTCTATAAATACAAGCTACAAAGAGAGGATCAAGACACGTCAATTTTCTCCATCTTCACTTATTTTTAATTTTGTTACAATGCGTTTAGGTTGCTTCTTGATTTTTGTTAATAACTATGTATGAGTTGTTGTCCTTGGAACTCTAATTGGAAGAACTATTGATGTAGATATCAACTATCACGACCCAAACCCGGATTAAGGTGAAGGTACAACCCTTGCGGGCAGTGATCAAATGATCACTCAACTAAACTAAACTTCGAAACTTTATTAACTTAAAAGCCAACTTAATTAACGAAAAATAGTAAAAAGGTCCCAAAAAGCCTATTGGTGGCAGTCTAGAGTCTGTACACATTAACCTTAAAATTGTAAATAAAATTTGCCTTACACTTTAGTTAAAATCCTATTACAATCACTCTACTAATGAAAACAACTCCTAAGGGATAAGCTTGAACACTCCTTAATCTTCTCCTAGGCCTCTAGATCTACTCCGTCATCTTCACCCTCTGAGATATTAAATGTAAGGGTGAGATAACTAGTTCATTAAGATAGAATATATAAAAATAAAAAAAACACTGAAACATCCATAAAACAACTCGCATGAATGCAAAGCAAAAAAGCCTTGTTCCTTTATTTTAGAACAACCCACATTTAATTTCCATCTCTGGCCTTCACCAGGGATAATGTGCTGCAGCCGTCTGTAGTAGAGAGTTTAATTCAGCCATTTAACTTATTTCCTGGTCATCCGTACATGACCACCTCATCTGTGGCTCACGGATCGTGACTCAAGTTCTCCACCCTCATTGTCCTCATTTACTCTTTACTTGACTTAGTGCAATTAATCAACCTGAACACCTCATCATCTCTATTTTCAACACGTTATTTTACGATGTATGTCAAAAACCACTATTTACACAATCCTTAACTCATGCCATTATAAACAAGATGAAAACCAACTTCTTTCAAACCTTTTATATGCATGAAATCACAGCATAAACAAACACTACTAAGCATCACTGTCTTCAACACATATCATGGTTATCAGTTATCACAGAATTTGGATCACCAAATCACTTACTTCATATACAATCAGATAAGATCATAAGGAAAGTAAACATAGGTTCAAACACAACAATACATCTCCCAAGTGGTGTGAATCCGCTATACTCTACTTACCTCTTTTTCGCACAAGTAAACTGATCGATGATTCAACGACAAAGCAGTTCCAATCCTACATATATTATTAAGTACATACATTAATTACCAAATTAGTACCTTAATTATCCCCTTAAAACCCTACCATTCACATCTTCCTATTTAGTCTTAACCACAAAAATCGTTTAACCATGATAACATCGTTTCCAAGAATCTGAAACTGAAACTGAACTGAAAGATAATCTTATGTAAAAACTGTTATGGATCTGATCTATAGACTGATATGGAATCCGACATTAAACTAATCTGTAGTCTGTCACTTAAAGCTGATCGAAACTCTGATATTACAGATATCAAACATAAATTGATATACAATCTGATATATATACTGTTATACAAACTTGCTACTGAAATGCATATATACTGATATATAACTCTGCTACTCATATATAAAACTGACATATAAATCTTAACTGAGGGTGAGCCTCGATGTGACTGTAAAGCTGTCATATTGCAACCTGGTGGTCACTGGTTCGAAACACGGAAACAGTCTCTCTACATCGTGGGGGTAAAGCTGCATACATTTTGTCCCTCTTCAGACCCTGCGGTAGCGGAAGCCTCCTGCATTAGGATGCCCTTTCTTTCTATATAAACCTGAACTGATATAAGATTTTGACTGATAAAAAAATCTGTTATTACAGATCTGTGATCTGTCAATAAACTGATCTTTGATCTGATATTAAACTGATCGGATCTGCTATTTAAATCTGGTGGAAAAACTGAAGCTGATCTTTCCAAAATCTGGTATTAAATCATTCTCAAAATCTGATATTAAATCACTCTCACTTCAACTTTTCTCTCCCTTTTTTCTTCCCTCTTTTCTTGCGTAATGGGAGTCCTACTCTTTTTTTTAATAACTAGAACTCCCCTCTTTCCACTCTTATCTCTCCTCCACCTAATGTCGAACTCTCTTTCCCTTTAATTCTCCATGCAAAGAGGGTGTGGGATCACCTTCCTCCTATCTCCCCTGCTATTCTCTCTACTTCTATCTTATCTATTTTTATTTTTTAACAAAAACCACGGCGAAGTGGATTCTTGCTGTCCACTATCCTAACGCTCTTCCAACTCTCTATTTTACTTTATATTAATTAATTATAATCCACTTAAAGTGGTCCCCTCTGCTGCCCATGACTTTGTGGCCTTCCTTTATCTTTATTTTATTTATTTCGTAATTATTAAACATATTGTCTAATTATTTTATTAATTCTAAAGGATAATGTTATCCACAAAATCTCTGCTGCAATAAAGAAATATTCCTTAGCATCCAATGGTTCATATGCAAAGTGATTTTCTAGATTAACTATCAAACGATGTTAGATTGATATCAAACTTTTCCCTGTGGCTCATGCCACCCTAGGCAAGAGTCCCATTCTCAGATTTACAATTCACCCTACGATAAACGTCACCATGCATGTTATGTGCTACAAAACACCAAAATGTGCTAAACAACACCTAGTCTTCTAAATGTCACCCAAATTTACTGAACAACACTATAGCAGGAATTTAACTTAAAAAAATCTTGGGCATTGCATCAACAGCCATGAATTCCATAACCAGCTGCCCTCATTTGTTCTTGATTCTTGTAGGTTGATACATTTTGGTCCCATTACTGATTTTAAAAATGAAGGATAATAATTTTTACTCTATCTTATAGACTGAAGTGTTGCGGGACTTGTCTTCGATGCACCGGCTAGTTGTTGCCACTGGTGGTGGTGCTGTGATTCGGCCAATCAATTGGTATTTAACATGCATGCATTAATAATATCATTACCATTTTCCTGACATTACTGATCTACCATCATATTTCACAGTTATGTGAACAAACCCCTCAAATTTTCTTAAATTGTCAGGAAATATATGAAACGGGGCATCACAGTCTGGTTAGACGTGCCTTTGGAAGCTTTGGCAACGCGTATTGCTGCTGTAGGGACAGATTCCCGACCTCTTTTGCATGGAGAATCGGGTGATGCATATTCAAAGGTGCCTATCACTCACATCACTCTGCATACACCTTGTTTCATAATGGCTGAAGTTGGGGAATTTCAAACGTGAACCCAATCAAAATTTAAATTTTGCGGGTTGTCTGAGCTCCTGTCAAGAACCTGGTAGGTCAGTTCAGATTTAGATTGGGTGAGGGGATGGCCTAACTGAATTTAAGATGGGTTAGGATAATCAACTCAAGATTTGAAGAAGGGGAAAAAAGGGACGAGGTAGTTTTGGTTAAATTGGTGGCTCAGCCTATCTGGTTAAGAATTGCCCTATTGAAGATCTGCTAGAAAGATAACTACATTAGTTTGTCTTATTTGGTTAAGAAATGTGGAATGAAATTTTTTTCTCAATTATACTCTTTTGATTTCCTACAGGCATTATTGCGACTGTCTACACTTTTTGAAGAGAGGGGTGAAGCATATGCCAATGCTGATGCCAGAGTGTCACTCCCTCGTATGGTTTCTTGAACATATTCTCCCTTTTTATTTTGGGATATTCTTATTGACACTTATCTGGTGTAATGTTAACACCAGTGCTCGATGTCCACTGGATTGTGCAAAAATCCCATCACCCCTCCTGTCTTAAATGCCAAAATATCCGGTGTAATGTTGACATCCCATGATCGGTGTCAACGGGCCATTGACACAAACCAGTGTCAAGTAGACGGACCCTTTTATTTTTGTGGTTTTCACTATATTTTAGTTACAGTAGGGAGACCCATCTGAGTTTTATGGCCATGACTAGAGTACATCTGTACAATATGGGTAAGTGGCACTGGTGCCAGCAAGAAGAACTCGGCTGGCTCGCCATTTTATTTTAAAAAAGCTGATATTTCATTCTTCGGGTCTGGTTAGGAGATCTTCAGGGATAAAATCAGTCCTTTCGTGTCTCATCCTCCCTCAGTTTATCTAAGCATTCAAAATTTGTAATAAATTGGTTGTTAGTGGTCATAATAATCCTGTGGGATCGATTTTCAACTTCATTCTATTTATCTGATATTATGCAGAAATTTTTTAAACCCCAAAGGACTAACTACTTTATTGGTTAACATTCCATGTATAGATGCTTCCTCAAAGAACCCTCCTTAGCCAGCTCATAGAATGATGTCCCACGGACATGTCACTTGTTTTGGACTATAATGTTAAACTTAATTGGCCTTCGATTTTTCGTTGCCATCATTATTTTGTTAAGATTGCATATTTGGAAGACACATTTCTGATTTCCAAAGAAAAAACGGTACTTGCTTTTTTGCTTTCTCTGACCCAGAGCAAAAAGTGCATGGATCTGATGGATCATTACGATATATCAGATTCTTTCAGGAGCTGGAGAGGTCCAAGTAGATGCCTCTAATTTACTTAATCCCAAGTCCTCAGACTGTTTCTAATATTCAACTTTTGCTGTATGGAGGTCAAGTGTGCATTGAAACATAGAGCACGCCTTTTAATCCCTTAACCATGACATTCTGGTAGTCTGAATCATTTCCTTCCCCCCCCCCCCCCCCTCCTCCCTCTCTCTCTTCTCCCTCAATAAAATGCTTCTTTCTACACTGTAAAATTCTGACATGGTTCAATGTGTTCATTATGTAGATATTTCAGCGAAGCTAGGACTTGATGATGTATCTGATCTTACACCAACTGCTATTGCGATTGAGGTGTGCCCTGACCCTTTCAGTTGTCTCTAATACTTACATTCATATTTATTTCATTAACTCCTGCGTTCATCTTTTTTATTACTCTCACTATGTTCACATCTGTATTTATATACATGATCTGCTACCCTATATAGGCAATCGACATATTCATACTTTGATTGTTTCCTCTAAGCATGGGGCAAGATATGCACAGGTAGTTTTAGGACATCAAATTGATGGGCTTCTTCTCATGGAGGGCCCTAGCTGCCAAATCAGTGTGAAAGAATGATATAGCATCCAATAAAGGCTCACTTTTCTGGATCATTTCCTTTTAAAGTCCCAGAAGAATTCCCACGTATTGGATGCTCTAGATTGTGCGATACAGGGGCACTTATTATTTGGACCATTTTATGAAGGGAATCTATAAGTTCCTATTATTGGATGTTCCAGGTCAACTGAAGGCTGATTTTTAGTTTAGAAAACAAGTACACAATCTCATTTTATTGACCTGGCTGTGCCTGCATTTGTGCCACATGGATCAGTAACCTGTCTAGGAAGCATGAATTTATTTCGGTATGTATTGCTTCAGATGCTCAAAGTTTGTTTAGTTGTTTCTTTATTCTTGCAGGCACTTGTACAAATCAAGTATTCCGTAATGCCTGATGATGATATAACTTTTGCAAGGAATTCATAACTCTTCCAGCAACCTGGTTTTGGTTTCAATTTGTTGTAATCCCTTATGCCTTCATCTATTTATTCAGTGGTGGCGTCGTTCCTCTTAAGTGCAGATGGATCAGATGTCATGCTGCTTGTATAATTTTTCTTTTCTTTTTTGTAAGTAGAGTTATCGACAGAAAACAAGTTGTTAATCGGTCATGGATCTAAAGTTAGTGGTTGGTAGATGAAGATGGTCTACAAACCCAGGTATAGGGTACAGAATTCCCCAGACCTTGGCAGCTTTAGCATGCTGGTATATTCACACAAACATATATTCAAACTTCAACTTTTGCAGCCTAAAGAAATCCAGGACTACAAACAGGTTGTATGAACCTAATCCAATTTGAGGCTGAAATTTGACCTAGTTGCCAATTATGACTTTGATGTGTAAGTAAGGGCATTTGTAGTCAAGTGCAGTTATGAAATATCATCCACTAGTTGATCCTTTACATCCTCCTGTAAGGGGTTTTGAAGGATTCATCTTTCGTTCCATATCCAAGGTTTTAAAAATCGGACTGGAATCGATTGACTTTGATCTTGGTTAACCATGATTTTTCACTAATTGAGGCTCAACTGGCTTTGTTGAGTCCAGCCTATTCTAATTACTTCTTGGACGATTCCAGCTGATTATAGGACGATTTGGATTGGAATCGAATCAGAATCAAAAGGACCAATTGTGTTCTCAATTTTGAATTTTAGACCTTTTTGACATCAATATCAACTCATGATCTTTAGTCATCCTTTTTTTTTTTTTTTTTTTTTTTTTGTGGGTAAAAGAAAGGGAATCCTTACAAAGGAGGTGAAAGAAAGGTTTGGATTACGTAAAAGAAAATAAAAGAGAAGAAAGGAGGGCAGGAGGGAACGTTTTTTAAAAAAAGGAAGAAAGAATTTGAGGAAAGAGATTTGTTTGATAAATGGAAAGAATGAGAATTAATGGAAAAGGGAGAGAGGGAAATTAAAGAAGAATATGAGGAAAGAGATTTGGTTTGGTAAAGAAGAGAGGGTGAGTGGATGATGAAAGATATGGGGGGCAGATTCGTGAGAAAAATGGAGTGGGAAGAAGACAGCAAAGAGAGGGGAAGAGGAGGAAAAGAGAACAAAGGAGAGAGAGAGGAGTGGAGAGGTTTGATTTGTTTTCTTTTTCGAGTTTCAGCATGAGAGAGAATGAGGGGAGAGGTTTTTTTTGTTTTCTTTTTTCTGGTTATAGCAAGAGGGAAAATGGGTGGAGAGGTTTTATTTGTTGGATTCAAATCTTCTCATACCCGTCATGCTGGCATGAGGAAATTAAGTCGCTGTTATCTATTATGCGTATATACCAATATGTCGATATGTACGGATAGTAAACTATGGAGGGGCATGTTAAGTCTAAAATTTTTATTTGCTTTCCTTTTTTAGGATTTAAACAAAAAGGAGACGTTGGAAGAACTAATAGGTTTAATTTGTTTTATTTTTTCTAGTTTAAGCAAGAGAAAGAATGAAGGGAGAAGTTTTATTTTTATTTTTTCTGGTTTCTGCCAAGAGAATGAGTGGAGAAGTTTTTTTTTTTTTTTTTTTCCGGGTTTCAACAAGGGAGAGACGTTAGTGGTTGGTGTTCCTTCTTCACTCATCTTTCCTTGTGTTTTTTTTTTATATTTAAAAGTAGCAGTGGGATGCGAACTCATCCACATGGCATCCATCTAACCGATGCATATCATGTAGTATTATTTACCGCTACAGACGAGCCCGCTCCGAGTGGCGTCCAACTCGTCTGTAGCCCAGATAAATGCAACAAGAGGTGACGCTCTGTTGCCATTTCCAGGTTCATCTCCGATGCCAGCTGATCCTCACCCATGCAGGCAAATTCTTTATTTTTCTATTTCTCTTCTGTCTTCCCCATCTTCTACTATTTGTGTTTTTTCTTCATTACTTCATTCAATTGATCTCTCTCGATGATTGGAACCGGTAGGGGGGATTGGAAATATTGGCCATAAACCGTCACGAGAAGTAGATGTAATGGAGTTAGTTTGGTCATTAGAAAATTATTAGTCATAAGCCGTCAGCATTTAACACAATATATATTACGATGTGAATTTAGTTGTAATTTAATAATCGTTGTAGAGGAGGTATTCGTAATTATTTGAAACATTTAAGGGTAGTTGTCAATTTTGTGTAATTGTATAATTACGCTATTACCCAATCTAAAATGTTATAGGTATATAAAAGACATTTTAGTTGTAATTTGGGTTTGGATCACCTACATGTACATGTATTCTCTATGGATCCAATCACCAACGATGTGGTTTGCGTCTCACCTCTAGAATATGGGATTCACTGAATATAGAAGATCTCCTAGTCATTCCGGTGTAGAGCAGTGATTCAACGGACCAGCAAGATGGAGGTTTGATTTTTGAAGTGGGCTTGCATCATCCACTGGAGTTAGTCTCGATTTTCTGTAAATGAGAAATATCTTAATGGATTGGAAAGGAATTTGATGATACATTTGTTTCTTAAACATTGATTCCTTAGATGATATGGAGGGAGTGAGGGCGAAAGCCGTGGCGGCATGGAAGATCATCTGTCGACATTGATTGGGAAGTTCTTGTAGACAGAAAGTTTCCGAGGAGATGGCGCTGGATACGGATTTGGGTCTGAAATGCTTGGTTATTGCATTGGATGAATTTTCAAGACATGGAGGAACGGTATGTGAGGAGGAATTGCTTGATAGAGGAGATAATGAAAATTGTTAAGGAGCTTGATACATCTCTTATAATCAATTTTTTATTTATTTCCAATAGGAAAAAGAAACAGGAGAGTATTTGAGACCCTGGTGAAGATGGGAAGGTTATTTTGGTTTTTCCTATTCAAATTAGGTGTCATCTTATGGGAGAGCTTGTCTTATTGAAAAATTGTTAGATTTTTGTGATAGTTTTGCTTCATTGATATTTAAATTACAAGGCTGAAGGCAAAGGCAATGAGCATTTGACCTTGGACCTTGCCCAACAGTGGATGGGTCAAAAGATCCGGAATTAACTTGGATGCTTGATTGAATTCATAAAATGCATCGTACGTAGGCTGAGTATGTTGATTTTGGAATGCTGTGAGGGGGAGATTGGGGTCTCCTCTCCACCATAGTCAAGCTGATTCTGCACAGATTCTATGAAATTTTAATCTTAAAAAAAAAAAATCTATAAAATTAATGAGCAATATTGATGGTAACTTATCAAAACTCAGTTTCACTCCCCTCTAAAATATCTGAAAACGAACACAGAATTGGATCTCAAACCCAGAGAACTAGAACAAAAAAAATTCCAGAATCGAAAACTGTATGAGAAAATTAATAACTATGAGAGGGGACTGGTCAGATGGAGTTGAAATCCTGTTCGAATGGTCCTGTCTGATTGATCTAGTTGCTGGTAAAATATGATGGAAATCTGAGCTCAATCAGTAGCTACAGTAGAGAGTTCGAATGCTAATAGGAAAACAGGGAGGTAGCAGGAATTTTGACTTATTTTACTTGGGGCATTTTTGTTTTTTCAGTTTCTGGTTTTATTGAAAAGATTTCTGATTTTTGTCTTGCCTCCATGTTTGTTTCCGATAGGTTAAAAAAAGACAAAATTCCTTTTCCATCCTTCTTAAAGATCACTACATTTTATCTCTTGCAAATAAACGTTAAATTTTTTTATTTACATATAAAATGTTTCACATAAAATATTACAGTAAATTTTGATGTCAACAAACAGAGCCTCAGCAACAAACATCCAAGTAATGAAGTACTATTTTTAGAAAATACCATTTGTTGGATCTATTAGTGTTGAGAATAATTTTATATTGGAAAACTCTTTGATGCCTTCATTTACTAATTGGACCTCTATTAATAGCTTAAGCTTTTGAATTGAATACTTTAATATGGTATTAGAACTAAGAAGGTCAAATGTTCATCCCCTGGTACGTTCGAAGGATTTATGTTGTCTTTTTGAATTGAATACTTTCACGTGCCATCATGTGTGCATGTGTGAGCTTGCATGTGCCAAGGATAGGGGCTATTGTGTTGACCCCTAACTAGAGCTTTTGGGGTAAATGATACTAACAAGGTATCATTAGGGCCACATCTATATATGGTCACCCAAGAGAGGGCCCACACATGCCATGTATACTACCCTCAAAAGGGAGGGTGGTCTATGATCAGGCATCAAAGAAGAGATGATTAATCTACTTTCGTATTGGGAATAATCCCACGTTGGAAAGATACCTTCATATCAGTTGGGTCTCTCCACCTAATAGCTTGAACTTATGAGTTGGACACTTCAACAACTAGTAACCCTAAACTCTGCCTTTAGATAGAGTTTGCATTATCTCCTGCTAGACCTCAAACCAGTAGAGGGTACAAATATATTTGCTACATCATTTTCAGCTCATTTCAAGTAGCAACCTTTAACATCAAATTCCCTCAAAAATGAATAATTCAATTACAAAAAGAAATAGTAAAGATACTACAGTTCTGAACCCTATAAGGTGGAGGTGGAGTCGGGCCATGCTCGAAATTCATTTTGAACCATGTTTCTATACATTATCCCCAATTTTGAAAGCCTACATGAGAAATGTTTCTGGCGTAGTCCTCATTTCAATGCCACATTGGTTCTTTTTGAGGTCTCCATACCCTTGGCTTGGGTAATGACTACCGAAAGATTGTAGACCCGTATAGAAACAAGACAACATCGAACTTGCCTGAGAAGAAAGGTGTCAGGTGAAGATCCTCTGAATTGTTCTTGCGGTTGCACGAGAGATTAGTTTTCCAGCTACATCGGCCGGCAAGCGAAGCAATTGTTGCTGAGATTCTGGTGGAAGCTGCAGTGTGGATTTCTATCAAAGAGTGGCAAAGCAGGAGTACAAAGAAGCAGCAAGGAGGTTCAAATATATGAAGTAAAATCAAATTCTATTAGTGGGAGCAGGTTTTTTGCTAATTTGTATTCAGTGACTATTCTTGATGATCATTTATTTTAATCTTCGACTGTAGAAAACAGAAATTCTGGAGATGTTCAGAGGCTCAAACCTGAAAAAAGGGGGTATCCTAATGAAAAACTGATTAAAGGACTTGCCTTTTTCTTGTGTTTTCCATTGGAAAACTCCACTTTTCTGGGCAATCAAGTGTTACCTTAAGTAATATACACTGAGAAGACCAGAATCAGATTTCCAATTAGGTAATGTGGGTGGAAAAAATAATGAAAAAAAATATTCATGCAGCTACTATGCATTGTTTGACACGAACCAAACTGATTCATAATGGACAATACAAGTTTTCGCAATGCAAGAAACAAAAGACTAGTATAATGTGAGTGCAACCTTCTTGGCATGTTGTACTAGGTATCTTACCCTTTTTCAGTTTTCATGCTTTGTGGACCATTACTTAATCCTACTCATGGATTTCTTATAATTTGTATATGCATGATTGCTTCCTACCTCAGGAGTCATGGACTTCTTAAAATTTGTACATACATTATTGCTTCCTACCTCAGGAATGACAGAGAGGACTGGTAAAAGTTCCTGAACAGAAATGAGTTGATACAGAACGCGTGATGCCTCCTCTGAATAAGTTATCTGATTCTCATATAGGTTGAGATCTGTCACTCCCTGCATGGGAAAATAATGGTTTACATTTTGCACATTGACAAACAGCTGTCTACTCAATACATTAGGAAGTTCCTAATAACACCAAAAAACAGCTACAGCAGTTCCATGGATAACCTAGGTGTGGCAAAAGAGTATCCAAGGTAAGGTGCTATCATTTGGCATACCCAGGGCCAGTGGACTAGGGTGATCTCATTAGAGCCAAAACCGAGATATGTTAGCTCTTAGAATGGCATTAGGTTCGCTTCAACACATGGTATCCAGAGATCGTTGACAAAGAGTGACCTGTCAACTTCATGGGTAGACTTGCATTGAAGTAGGAGGGCCCTTGGAGGTTGACTGACCTTATTAGAGGGACTAGGTCTCCAACATATAGGGAGAACATTTATTCACCCAGATGACTGATTCAATATCTGATGTAGGGTAGGTTTTTAAAACCCAAAGAACAAGAATAACAACTATATAGCAATAGAAGCAACAAGAATGGCTTAAACAGCAGTGATAAAGCTTTGTTCAACATAGTCCTAGGGTCTCACATAATCATAACTCACTGTTCTAAATTCCAAATATTTAAACAACAAACCACTTCTAAGTTACTGATACAAAAGAGAAAGAAAGAGAGAAGGAGAGAAGATGGAGAAATAGAAGACTGTTTTAGGACTGTTAATAGTACCATGAATAGAAACTCATGAATAGATTTTAGGGTAAAGAAAGAAATCTGTATGTAATCCTCTCCCCCTAGCAGTCACTATTTATAGATATTCAAATAAGAAAAATTAAACATGTTCAAGACTCCCCCGTGAGAAGGAGTCTTAGTTACAATGGAAATACGAATTTCATATATCAACAAAACAAGGAAGTCTAGACTAATGATCAATCCTAGTTACACAATAATCCTAGTCTCTTAATTACATATAATAAAATAGAGATAGTAGAATTGGAAAGGGACTCCACATCTCAACATGAGAAGGAGTCACAATTACATAAGGAGATAAGAAGAATAGAATAGTAAGACCTATAATCAGATTGGGAACAAGGTACATAGCCAACTTGTTCCACAAGTTATCAATGTTGGTTTGACTAAGTCAACAAGCCAAGTCTCCTCTTGTCGATAGTACTAGAACTGAGAGAGAGGAATGGACCCCATGTGAATGGGTCAATTTTCTATAGTTAACACCCCCCTCAAACTAGAGCATATAAGTCACCCATATCCAGCTTGGAATAAATTTGAACCACAACATCGATTTTCAATATATACTCAGAGATACCAGAAAGCATAGAGAAAATTTCTGATAGGAATACCAAATCAGAAATATTGATCAGTATAGGTTCTTTCCAAGTAAAGCAGGTAGTAGTAGAAGTAGCAATAACGATCAAATAATAGTAGCAATAGATAGGTTGCTAGAGACCCTATAATTCAGCACCATGTGTAGGGTTGCATCTTGTGCAACTAATAGTAGTAGTAGGCTCCTCCACGAGCAAAGAGGTAGTAAACTCCACCATTAGCAAAAGGGTAGTAGTAGGCTTCAACATGAGAAAACATGAACTAATAGTAGATGTTGCATCATGTGCAATTGGTAGTAGATGTTGCATCTTGTGCAACAGGTAGTAGTAGGCTTCAACCAAGGATCGAGGTGCCGGATTCGAGGCTGGTTTCGGCCAGCCTCGAAACCGAGTTATCTCGAGTTCGGTTGAAACCAGACCGAAACCCACCAAAACCTGCTATATAATGTTATATTGATTTTTATTCTAACACGGATTGGGGGTGAGATGCATGGGATAATAACCCATAAAATGATATAAAGCAAATGGGTGGTTGTACAAATATACAATAGGGTGAGAAGCATGGGATAATATCTTATAAAAGGATAAAGGCGAAATACGTTGAAGAGGTAAAGTTCTTAGTTCTTACTCGGTGAGAACCCTAACTACAGCAGCTGGAGGTGAAAACGGAAGTCGGTGAGAAGACTCAAAGAGAACCCTACCTACAATGGCAGCAAGAAGTGAAAACGAAGCACCACTAGTTCTGGCGGCACTCTATTCTGGCGACATATCCGGTAAGTTTTATTTTATTTTTCTTTTCTTTCATTCTGCTTTTCTTCCTCTTCCTTCTCCTTCTTCCTCTGCCTTCTTTTCTTGCTTTCTTTTTCTCAGTTCTCACTGTAATTTTTTTTCCTTTTATTTTCTTCTCCTCCTTCTTTACGACTCTGCCTTCTTCTACCTCGCACCGGAAATGAACGGCTCTACCTTCTTCTGCCTCTCACCAGAAATGAACAGCTCTGCTTGCTTTTGCCTCTCACTGAAAAAGAAAGAGAAAAGAGAAAAAAAAACAACAAAAGGTGAAAACTGAGAAGTGTTTCAGTTTGTCGAAATGAACTCGACACTTATATAATGAGTTTCATAGTTGTCAAGGCATCGCCTAGACGTCTAGGCCTAGGCATCCGGGCGTGATCCAAGGGCTTGGGTGTCAGGGTGCCTTATTAGTGTTGAAAAGGCGGTCAGCCAGGCTCCCTGGGCATCGCCTTGAGAGCCTTGGACGCCTAGAACGCCTGGGCTGTTGCCTTGGGCCTTATGTGTTTTTTTTTTTTTCAAACTTTTCTTCACAAGATTTATTAGGCTAGGCGAAAACAACATTTATCAGGCAGTACTTATTTATGACTAATATCATTTAAGTAAATGTTTCTTTAATTTTCATTTACTTAAGATATTATTCATAAATAAGCAAATAACCCCTCATTTGAATCCAATAAAAAGTCTAAAATTCAAATTCCAGAAGGATAAAAAATCAACCCTCCAGTTCAAGAACAAAAACAGTATGGGAGGCGATTTTCAACTTCTAAATGCTAGGTTTTTTTTCCAAATATAAAAATTCCATAAATCTTATTATAGTAAAGCATCACTAAAAATCAAGAGCGAACCAAAATAATCTCTTGCTTTGATGCCCAAAAAATAATTTACATTCAGACGATTTTAAACAGTATTCGCGTACTCCGAACAAGGTTTGACCGGAGTGTAACTTCTTAACTCGGATTCAAACAATCTCGGATTTATTGGAAAGCTGATTATGCTAGCTTTGAAATGAATTCGAGACTGCTTGAATCCAAACTACATTAAAGAAGTTACACTCTGGTCAAATTTGTTATAAGTACGCAAATGTTAGTCATAAATATATATTTTTTTATGTCCTATACTTTATTCATTATTTGTTGCCTTGTTGGCTTTCTCATATAAATTAAGTTATGTCTTAAATATTGATTATTTATATAGAATGCTGCATCTATATAAACACTAATATAACATTAATATTTTAAAAATAAAAAAAATACACTGGGAACGCCTTGGTCGCCTAGGCGTCCAGGATGGCCCCGAACGCCTTGGATTGCCTTGACAACTATGATGGGTTTCGGTTCATTTATGAACCGAAACCTTGGTTCCGGGCCAAACTAGGTCGAACCCAGGTACCAAAACCTGGAACTTAATGGAATCGATCTCGGTGAGGCTGGAAACCGAGTTATGCTGGTCAAAACCAGCACCTCGAACTATGGCTTCAACAGAGAAAACAGGAATTGATAGTAGAGGTTCTATAATGTGTAATTGGTAGTAGAGGTGCATCTTATGCAAGAGGTAGTAGTAGGCTTCAACAAGAGAAAATACGAACTTGAATATATATTCCTTATACCTCCCACGTGGAACATTCCACGTGGACAAATTACGGCTGAAGACTTCAAATTTTGGGATATAGAGTAGAATATCAATAGGACCAACATATCAAAATTTCAAAACCATCCAATGGTCAGAATAAGAAAAGTGGTGAAGTCCTAGTGTGATTAGGAATAGGGTAATAATGCAAGAGGATATTTTACATTAATTGAAAGGTCAAAGATCCAATCAATAGATGTGGACAAAAAATGATAGGCAAGTAATTAAAACAACTAGGATAAGTCATCCAAATTTGGGTACGATCCAATGGTGGATATGAGAGATGATGAGGTCCTAATTGAGGTGGACGCCCTTAAACCAGAAATCAGCACAGTAGTAGCCAGGACCAGATTCAGATATGCAGGAGGCTAGTAGCAGTAGATCAGCTAAGATCAAGATCAATATTACAGGTAGTAGATCACCAATAATGGGTCAGTAGCATAGGCAATGGATCAATCTGTAGCAGATCAGATCGATGGACAGATCAGATCAACAAAACCAGATTTAATTGATAGGTACTTGCAGTAGATCAGGTCAATAGCAACAAGGCAGGAGCAGATCAGATCAGATCAGATCAGTATCGAGAACAACAGAGTATAACCAGTAACATAAAAATAGTAGACAATGGATCAGATCTGTAGTAACAGATTAGTAGATCACTCCAGCAGTTGAGTAGTAACTTGTGATAAGAACACCTTAGCAGATCGAGAACAGTAACAACCAATCAGATCTGATCATTAGAAAAAATCAACAGTAGCTATGTAGTAGATTGTGGATCAGTAGCACATCACGATAATGTAATAACTTCTGGTCAGATCAGAAGCATGTCGACAGTAGCAGATCAGTCGTAGTACCTCATAAGCAGATCAGAATAGCAGCAGTGGCAGCAGATCAGATCTAGAATAGATCAGATCTGATGAGAATATAATATATCCTTCCCTCATCTTGATGAAGGCTTGTGGCCAACCATTGAATATTCAGCCATTGAATAAGAGAGAGCAGTAGCAGTAGAACTCAGCAACAGATTAGCAGCAATGGTGGCTGCACACCAAAACGATGAACTTAGATGACTCTCAAAATGCAGATCAGATCAATCGCTCTAATCTGCATGGATCTTGGCTGCTACTGTTCTCAAACACTAACTTCAATTCCAAATATTTAAGTGCTGATTTTTGTTTTTCAGCCATTTCTTACTGGCTATTAGCCTTTCCTATGTTGGTCTTGATTATATATATTTTACATGTATCTTCTTCGGAAAAAGGCCAACCAAAAAAAATTTCTAATGCAATAAAAATCAATAATGTTGAAGTAATGAGCAAGAAAGAATCATGTCAAATTCAGATTGATGAATTTATGGAAGAAAATCAAGAACTTTTGAACAAGAATTGATTAAAAATTAGCCTTTGGTCAAGAATTGTAAGAAATCATATTCAATTTCCAGATTCAAGAACTCAAATAAACTCTAGCAAGAACTTAATAATGACAAGAACC
Source organism: Protea cynaroides (assembly GCA_028583415.1). Taxonomy (NCBI): domain Eukaryota; kingdom Viridiplantae; phylum Streptophyta; class Magnoliopsida; order Proteales; family Proteaceae; genus Protea; species Protea cynaroides. The sequence continues at coordinate 14,857,313 of CM053276.1, read as the reverse complement.
AAGCAATAGATTATCTGACCTGAAATCAATCCAAAACTATTTTATACATCAAAACATAAAATCCATAACCTAAAAACCTTCAAATCTGTAAAGGAAACAAGGGCATCACAAGCACACCCTCTCTTTAATTACTTTTCGCCTACTGTTCTTACCTTTTAGCACTCAACATATAAGAGATCAACCAAACATTTGCAAATTGTTTACATGCTGTTTATATTTTCCATAGTTCTCATATTTCATATACATTACAAACCCAGTTCTTGCTGATCATTTGATCCTAGAAACTGACTCCTCGTTAGTCCATATTAACCTCTAGTAGTTCTTATGAAGGGTGGGACATCAAGTTGCAAAATTTTGATTCCCAACTGAAAATCTGAATCCAGCCAGTTTAACTACTTTTATTTACTCTTTCAGTTCTGTATAGAAAATGTTAGATATCATTCCCCAAGCAAAACAGCCCCATCCAAGTATGGATTGGAACTTTCCCAATCCATTCTCCTCACAGGATCAACCTTGAAAAACTTTCATGAGAAATGTGCAGTAAGGGCCACAACCTGGTGCAAGTCTTGCTTTTGCAGCATCCTGAGAAGGGGGACTTGAGTCAGTCCGCATTAATTGGTCCTCCTCAGGCTCAAACCCGTCTTCAAGCCAGATTGCCAGAAGCTCAAGCTTAAAACGTGATAATGAAGTAGGAGTACAAGGCAATGGTACAACAATAACAAAACAACTCATACAGAGGCAGCCCAAGCTTTTTACAAGCAAATGACAAACCCCATACTATGCATAATTTATCCACAATATGGTGTTGCTTGATAAACCAATTGATTCAGCAGCTCTTACCATTTTTGTGATCTCATTCCTTTGAAGTTCTGAGAACAATTGCATAAGGCGACGCAAAGTTTTCAAGTTGATAATATCTTCAGATGACATAGCGGTCAATGGAAGGAAAGCAGAAAATGGTAATGTTGAAGCAGCAACTGAAGTGACCGATTCCAAGGTTGCCAACCCAAGTGCATCTAAACCCTGCATGTTTTATCAAATGCATGGAATGCAACAGAAACAATAAATATTTTAAACAAATTAATAAGTTACAAAGAAATCTAAGGGTAGTAGTTGAGTAAAGTGTAAGAGTGACTAAATAATAAATAGGAGGCATATGGATGGTTGTCGAATCATTTTAGAGGTCCCATGTAGAAGATCTATCACCATAGAGATTGACTAAAAGACAGGGTAAATTGATGATCTACATAATGCCAACAGTATTTTAAGAATGAATTTGTTATGAAATGGTGGATGAGACCTGTCAGATCAATGGTCTACTGACAAAAATGTCCTATGTAATACTAGAAGTAAACGGTTTCAATTGAAAATCATAATGGTTGGCTGGGTGGCCTGCCCACCTAAGCTTGGTTGCATGGCTCATCGAATTATGCCACATGAAAGAATGATGTGGCAATTCCAACCGTTGGATATCTAAGGGATGGTCTGGATTGACCACATGTCAAGTTTCAGCATCAAACTCAATCATTTACCTTCAATGTAATGGCATACCCACCTATGAATGTCCATGCCCACTTTTGGTTGTCTCAGATTATTCAAGGCTTTGTTTTGCCACTTGAAATCTCTGTTTGGGCTGGAAATTGACATGACATGTGATTATGTGAGCAAGCGGCCTTGGGGTCTATTTGTCCATCAAACTTTAGCCCCACAGACCTCACCTGAGAACCATGTGGAAGTAATAGTTAAGGCACCTAGCCCACTTTTGCCCAAATCATAAAATGTTTTGGTCAATTTTATAATTCAGTTGCCATTGCAATACGTTTGGTTAACAATCCATATTTCTACAAGATTAGTCTTTCAAATCATCTCTCTCTCTCTAACAGCTGGTCTTGTCAGTGTTAGCACATTCCTTTCTTTTTCTTCTCTTTAATTTTTCCTTGGATGGGCAAGAAGTCTTATTAATCATAAAAGAAAGTGAATAAGTACATAAGTATACCACAAAAAAAGCAAAAACTTAACACAGCTCATAACTACACAAAGATACAAAAAGATGAACTTATCTCCCTACAGGCTACACATGCATAATATCCAACCATTGATTGAATGAATTCCCATCGGGTAACCCTCCAGGTCTTGAAACTCCTCCGAAGCCATAGGCAATTTCATAACCAGTAATCACACAGGGCCAGTTTTACTCTTGCCATCTTATTGTTCACAACCATATGACCATTGCTCACCAATTTCCCCTACCTCCCCTATTTACCCATTCGTAAGTAATCAATGATGCCAAACTGGAACATGTATGGGCCCTCAAAGGTATACCTTAGCAAATTCTTCAAGAAGTATCTCCCTCACAAAGGTACCCTGAGAAAACAATAGGTAACATTATAGCTCAGTTTTCCATGTAAAAAGGCAGAAAAGGAAAATTTTTCTGTAAAATAGGATTTTCCACTGTTGTTTTAATGTAAAATCCAAAAAAAAAAAAAAAGACATTGAAAGAGTAGAAAAATTTTATATGGAGGAAAAATTTCATGTAAAATATCATATCCACAAAATTTTTTACAACGAAACAAATAGGGCCTATGGAAAATTGTGTTGAAGAGATTTAATTCTAATACACTTGACTTGGGTGGTCAAAGAAAAAAAAAAAAAAATCCACGTAACTTCATCAATACCTTTTCAGTTAATGTAAAAGATAGGACTTCCTTGATAACCACCCTAGAATTGTCTTCTGCTTGCTGTTTTACCAAGGCCTTTTCTGTTCTTGCACGAAGGGACTGTCATACAAGTACTACAGGTTATGATAAATACTAGCCAGTTTGTTACAAATAAATAAATAACAAGTGGGGGCGAGGAGAGTGAAAAATGACGGTGCAAGAAAGTTGGCAGAGCTATTGCGCTCAAGGTAGAACAGATCAAATTTATAACCCTTTTTAATCTCTTTTTCGGTAATTGTTGTATTCTTCCTTAGGATTACAAATACTAATGTTGATGCAAATAAAGAGTATTGCACATGTAACCCTGATGGCTTCCACAATCACATGATGCAAAAAAAGATTGATCATCGGAATCCAATTCTCCAGTTATACTTTTTCATGAAATATATGAATAGAAAACAAAATTGAGTGGCTCTTTAACAATATCAAGAATTTATATAGTGACTCTATAACATCAAAGTCACCAATTCTCCAGTTATACTTTCTATGGAAACATATGAACTGAAAACAAACTTGAGTGCCACTTTAACCAATATCAGGGATTTATATAATTAGTAATAATAAATATTTAAGTTGCCTAAAATCTCATTGATAACTTTCCAAGAGTGATGCTTCGCAGTAGTCAGAGTCATATTATAGATAATAATTTCACACCATGGAGCATTGTTGGGTAAGTTGGAGTACCAAAACTACCATTTAGAAAACAGTTGGCTTGTTTTTCCACCAAGATCTGATGCAGGACAGCTTAAAAAACATTAGAATCTTGGTGATGCCCAAATATGAAATCAGCGAGATTATAATTATAAGCTAGAATGGAGGTTGTGAAACAAAAATAATTTTAATAGGATTAAAACATTAGGAACCGATACAAAGATACATTTAGGTGAATGGATGAGAGAATTCCTTTCAACTTTATGAGCAATAAATTGTGCAATAACGCTTGACTTAGAAAATACAATCAGTGAGCATTAAAATTAGATTCGCAAAAGAAGAAAACCTTTTGCCAGAAGGATGAGTAAATATCAAAGATATCATCAACATTTTCCAGAAGGATGACTAAATATCAAAGATCTAATCAGAACAGAAATATTGATAACATAAAAAACTGATAAAAAATTTGTAAACAATGTAACAGATGAAGATTCAACTTCAAATTGTATCAAGTCCAATAGGTGTTAAGAAATCTCTTGCAGGAAGGCATTGTGTTGTACACTCGCTGGTGGTAAGGCTGTTATGCTTGTTCTCTTGATTTGCTATGTACCCCATTCACATATCTCACTATGCTCTTACCTTGGGGCATGGGGAATCGAATCCAGGTCAGCCGAATGATAGTGATCTGGAGCTTGAGATGTTATGTCTTAAGCAGTAGGAAGACGAATAAACAGTGCAGTAGCAATAAATGCTCGGTACTTCCATAATCTCATCATCTTTTTTTTTTCATTCTATATCCCTCCCCAGAACAGAAGGAGCGGATCTTTGATCTTTGATTAGTATCCCCTTTCCTTGGATTGGGACGCATACATCGAGAATCCAGTGTGCAATTCATTTTGATGAGATAGATACATTTATGTTTTCATAAGGAAGCCATCGAAGGCTTTCCACAAATTGAGATTTGGCCGTAGAAGGATCGAATTGTATCCGAGGAACAGGGGGATACAAAAAAGTAATAAGAGAGGCGCACAGACCAATCAATCGTATCGGTCGTATTCTTGAATTTGGAATGAAAAGAGGAGTGATGAGCAATGCATTGGGTTGCCCTTGCCCAGCAGTGGTCCAAAGATAAGATCTTAGAATCAAGGAACTAGTATCTGAACTCAAAAACAGAGCTGGACTTGGACAAAGATTCAAGAAAACTGACCGCAGATTGCAAGTATGTCTATTGAAACAAGAATAGATTATTCAGGATCAGGAATACCCCAAAAAAGAAAATGGAATAATAAATTACTTTAGAGAAGATTAATTTAACAAAATTCATATCAGGCATAAACAGTCATCAAAAGACCACCAAAACTTAAACTAAAGCACATCTAAGCTTATCCTGCTACCCTTGGACATGAGCAGACCTGTTAAAAATAAAATAAAATAACCCTAAGGAGTACAGCCCTCCAAATGACAGAACATTAGAACAAAACCCAAAGTCCAGACATTCCGGCTACGTAGAACAGAGCCATAGTAGAAAAGGTCCCCACATAAACAAAAGATTTATTGAATGGCAGACAAGTGCTACCACATAAAAATCGACCCATAATCTGTGTAACTCATCCACTGGTATTTTCAGGATAATGGGCCGTCTTATGGATGTTCACAGCACAAAAGTCAAGCAGGACAAGACAATGCAAATGGAACTAGGATTTTGACCTGGTGCAAACGTAATTTCACTGACTTCAAAACCAGGTATCTGAAGCTTGAAGGAGAATCCAATCAACATGACCCAATGACCAATCAGATATTTGGATTTGAAGAACAATTGCAGATATAATATGAACGGATAATTCCTTACATTAATAATAATATAAGGTCCTTTGTACTTGACCACCGAAGAGAGCACGCCAATTTTTATCATGGAAAACCCTCACAAGGTGAAAGGGAAAAGCCACGAGATACAGTCTAGGTAAAGCTTCCATTATAATAATTGATGGGAGTACAAATAATTGATGGGAGTACAAATCTTCCCTAAGCAATTTTAAAGAGTTACAAATATCAAGAAAAATCATTCTTGGATTAAAAGATAATTCTCACCTTACAAAATTGATTCACAAGAAAATTACACTCTCACCTCAATAGTCAATACTGAGGTGACAAATACAGTAAGAACTGCATCACCTTTTCTTTCTTCACACTGCTACCCACATACAACGGTACAAGGAACACCTCTCTGAGTTCATGTACAATTCTGCGTGCACTACCCCTTTGCACTGTTCTGCGTAGACCAATCTGTGTACACACACCTTTCTCTGTATGTGGCAGAGAGCTCCACTCTTCACAGTGCTATCTCTATGTGGTTTTTTTCTCTCACAGAGGCTTTCTCTCTGTGGCTCTCTATCTTTCTGTTCATGCTTGCAACTAATCAGGAGAAAAGGAGTTGTTCACTCCTCTAACCATCTCCCTTTCCTCTTTTATAAAAAATAAGATAGATTGAGTTGGTTTAGGTCACCGCCTCAACTAAAGATGTGGGTCCCCCTCCTTTACTTTCATAAGGAGGAAATGCAACAAGCTTATCCTCTAACTCACGATAAGAAACTTGTCAAACCTAAGTTTTCCATATGAACATTTGAGTCATTGTAATACAGGCTTTCCATCGTGGCATAGATCAAACTTTTCATGTTGTAGGAATGCTTACTGCATCTTACCAATCCTATAACATGGTGCCTTTGTCTCTACACATGACTTACTCACCAAATCCACGGTTGTGGCATGGATCCAACTTCACACCGATCAAAGCTTGTACTTCCATCATGCACCTACTCTTCTTCCATGGCTTTCAACCTGGTAGACAGTCATCACTCCTTGATAGATCTTCTTATCACTTAAGGTTCAACTAGTAGCCCTCTAGGGGGCAGGCAGCTCTTCCTATTCCATATCATTTATACTATCTGTATAAGCATCAAAATGAACGCCATCATCACCATCTAAAGGAAGTTCTGTTTCCATTCCCCAGACCGTTAAAAAACAAAAATTCGCTTTTTTTACTTGCTTTTTCATTGGATCTCTATGATGTGATCGTAGTTTAGATCTACGTCAAGGTTTCGGGCGGAAAGGAAATAGAATTTTTATCTGAATACCTTTGCAGTTACTACCCAAAAATAATCTTCCTCGGGCTCTGTCAGGAACCCGTCAATCTTGCTCCAGTCTATTTCTGGGTCTTCCTCTTCTAACCAGTGCGGGCAATTGTGTCCACAATGATTCTTTGAGCAGAACGACACGGCCATTTGAGTTGGGAGTGTGATTCGGTGACGGTTGCGGCTCATCAATTTAGGAAGGACTGGTCGACGAAATATGAATCGGAGACTGAATCTTGATATACCTCAGAACAATACATTTTTGTTACCACGAGATGTATTGGCAGCTGCGGATCATTTGATCGGAATGAAATTTGGAATGGGTACACTTGACGATATGAATCACTTGAAAAATAAACGTATTCGTTCTGTAGCGGATCTCTTACAAGATCAATTAGGATTGGCTCTGGTTCGTTTCTGAATATTCAGGAGCTAAGACCATTCCAATGCCTCCTTTCGCCATGCATAAACTGAACCTACAATTAGGATAAGCACGAAAATTCTTATTGTACATCTCTCCCATCATTACGTGCCATTGGTGGAGGAACTGGAACAATGAGATCATCAATGAACTTTTTTCTTGTACACGGCTGCTTCCCATGCAGCTGTCAAGTTTGACATGTTTTTACTTCTTGTATGCAACCACCTTTCATGCGGTCATCAAGGTTGACCCGTTGTTGCTTTTGTTTCCCTCCATCATTTGCACACCATCATACCAACCTCACGCTAATATGACTTGTTGAGGAAAACAAACCTTTTCCCACCTTTGTGCAAGTTAATAGAGAAACACAACCAAGTATGTGCAAAATCAATAACATAAATGTATCAAAACAAGCAACCACTAAAGAACACATAATTTTCTTTTTGTGAATAAAAGTTTATATTAACAAAATGGCAACAAAAATACACCAAGGCTCACAAAAAGGGAGCCCAAAAGAAGAATACATTCAGACTTCGTGGGGTCTCCTAACCCCATTTTAGAGGGATAGGAAGGTCCCAAGCATTTACAATCAATCTATTTCACGGCGAGTCTAGACATGGTCTCGTCGAAAGGAAGGGAACCTTGAACCTCAAAGAGGATTCAATCCTAGATCTGGTTGAATATCCTGGATTTGCTGGTCCAAGTCATGATGTTACACTCCATCCAGATGTGATAGATGGTTGCCAGTTTTCAACATGGTTGCAAATAGTTTTCCCTCTAAAAGCTTTGGAAATCCGTTTCCATTCATCTTCTAGGACAGAAATACTCCCAGAAGATGGCCAACAACAGAGGAGGATTCCTTTCCACAGATGAGAGGAGATGGGGTAAGTGAAAAAGAGTGATGGATGTCTTTAGAGGCAGCCCAGCAGAATGAGGAGTTGGTTTGAACTGGGATTTGTCTGAGCTGAAGGAAGGAGTGCGTTGAAAAGGTCCCCTAGATAGATTTTCAACAAATGAAGCTATGACGACGAAGGAAGCCCTTAAATCAGACCGAGTCGTACCAAGGGACTTTTGCTGCACGAGATCTAATAAGCTTCCAAGACAAAGAGGAACAGAATAAAACCATCGTCGTAGCTGTCCACAAAACTAAGTCGCCGCTTCTGGAGGGTATTCTGACCAAGAAAGGGAGAGCAGCTCAGGTCTGCTACAGGGAAGAGTAGGAGATACACCCAGGTTGCCACAGACCATCAAAGAGGATATCAGCCACTGTTGCTTTTCTGTCATGGCTTGAAAGGATTCTAATTCTTTCCCATATGATTGGATGAGAACACCGAGAGGGTGCCAATTGTCCAGCCATAGGAGAGTAGAGGATCCATCATCGATCCTTGATTTAATGATATCACTCACCAAGTGTTTGTAAACCAGTATTTTTTTTCCATGGCCATGAGGAATCCCTCCTTTCGGGGACAGTCCAGATAGAGTCGCGTTTTAGATATCTAGCATATACACGATCGACCCAAATTCTTTAGGTAGCTGTCACCTTCCAGATAAGCTTTAGAATACAAACAATATTAACCCCTTCACTCTTTTGAGGTGAAGGCCGCCTCCTTTAGGAAGGCTAACGGATGCCAGCTCACAGTATGCAAGAACTTATTATTATTGGACCCCTTCCATAAGAAGGCAATCATCATAGATTCAAACTTCTGACAGATGAATTGGGGAAGCTAAAAAAAAACCCAAACGAATAAATATAGGGACTGCAATACTGCCCTGATGTGTTCCAAATGGCCCGTATAAGAAAGGAATCTCACTTTCTAAAGTAGTAAAGTTAGAGCCTCTTTTGGAGCTGATCAAGGATGGGGGAACAGTGATGGGCTGCCAATCAGGATATCAGAGGCCAAGATAAGTAACTTGGAGGTGACCCAAACTGATTCCAAAAATTCTGCTCAAGATCTCCTTCAAGGTTTCATCAGCTCCTACCCGATCCATCTGATCATCAATTACCCAAGCTTCAATAGAATGAAGCAGCTCAGATGCATCATCAGATGGTTGTGTTCATCATCACCTTGCCCCAAATCCCTCTAGAGTATGGGTAATAGAGTGAACTGATTTTTCATTGGCCTTGGCAAGAATCATGACATTATCAGCAAATGCAACATGAATAAGCTTTGATTTCTTGCATTTGGAAAATCAGCCAATTTCGTTTAACTTTGCCATGGATTGACTACTCCAGGAGAGCACCTCCATGATAAGGGTGAAGACATTGGGAGATAGTGGGCAACCCTGCCTAAGACCTCCTCTTTGACTGTTGAAGTATCTTATCGGCCTTCCATTGACAAGGATAGGAATACGTGTTCAGGAAATGCAATGATGGATTCAATTCACAAAGGAGGGGGAGGGGATTTTGCTCAACATTTGTAAAAGATACTCTCATCTCCAGGAATCATAAGCCTTGTGAATATCCAATTTCATCAGAACGGTCGAGAGGGGCGCTTTCCTGTCAAAACCTCGAGCTAGATCTGAGCACAAGAGGATGTTACCATCTTCCCACAATGAAAGCTGATTGGTTAGGGTAGACAAGGTCGTCAACCACTCTCTTGAGTATGCTTGCAATGATTTTGGCCACAAACTTATAAAGATTGTTGCATAAGGCAATGGGCCTAAAATCAACAATAACATTTGCACCTTCCACTTTAAGGATTTGGTTAAGCTCAGAAATCTGCCAAGGACTAGAAAAGAAGCTCTAAGCTGCACAAACAAATTCTTATATCACAATATCCCAGGAGGAGACTAAGAAACTCATATTGAAGGTCCTTGTGGGATTTGGTCACCGCCTCAACTAAAAGATGTAGGTCCTCCTCCTTTACTTTTGTGAGGAGGAAACCCAACAAGGCATATAAATGCAGAAGATTGTGAATCAGAAAAGAGGGGATAAATAATACATAGGAGATAGAGTGGGGGGAAATTCTGACCTCAGTTAGTAAAGACTCCAGACGGTCAATCCTGAATACTCCTTCCTACAACACAGTAGTTCAACATTCTGGTGTCACGACACAGTTTAGGATTATGGTGTAAGGAATTAATTCTGGAACAGGCATAGTCTTTAGAGTAATGAGAATATTGAGAGACATAATTAATGTTAGGAAGAAATAAAGTCAAGCGGATGTAAAGTCACCTCGTAAAGAAGACCTCGCAAAGTAGACTTGAGCTGGGGCGAGCTATCAGTGAGTACTTTTCTTGCAATCCATGGATATGTACTACTTAAAACCTTGTAATCTGGATTGAAACTAATCGCAATACCCTCCAAAACAGCAAGGCTGAAATAAAAGTGATAAGAAATCACAACATACTTCCTTTAAGTAAGCAAATAATGATGGTAGTTGTAGGAAAGGTATTCTTAAACAGTTCCAAGCAACCCCAGTCATAGTCTTTTATTCCTTTGAACTTTGAGGAGCATCCTCTATAGTTGTCAAGGCGTCATCTAGGCGCCCAGGAGGCCTTGTAACCCCTTGGAAAATCGGGCGCCTTGGTCGCCTAGGCCGGATCCTTGATTGCCTAGGTGGGCGCCTGGGTCGCCTAGACGCCCCATCAAGCCTCCAACGCTTGCACCTTGACAACTATGAGTACAACAATACAATATGTTTTGAAAACTTCTTTTGTATAGCATGATTACCTTCGAATGACGAGAGAAAAGTATGAGGGTATCTGAAATTTGAACTTGTACCTGTGAAATCAAGGTTAATAAATAGTTCTTGAAAACTGATTATTGATTAAAAAGGATAATTTACACCAAAGGTACCCGACGTTCTGAGAAATCATACCAAAGGTACCTCATGTTTCAAAAATCATACTAGAGGTACCATTTCTCATATTTCCAACATCAACCCTATTTAACGTTGGCATCCTCTAAGTTAACCATTAGATCTACATCAAATTTTCAGGTACTGATCATTTTTTGTTGAACTATCCTTATTTGGTGCCTGATCGTTGGTACACCCGCCGAAAAAACAGTAAGTTGGGATGCGGAGTTTTCACTGGAGGTGTGTACCATAGTCGAGATTTGTGACTTGGTGATGAGCAACCGCCGGTGAGGAAGGGTCATAGGAGAGGACAGGGGCAGGAGAGGGGATGGGCAATTGAGACAGCGATGAGCACATGGGAATCCGAGTGGTGAATCGTTGCGACAACGGGATGGTGAGAGAGTAAACCAAAGGGGACCAAGAAAGTAATGCTAAACATAGGTAAATTTAAAAATACAAAAATAAAAGGTACCCCAAGTGTAATATTTTTGAAACGTCAGGTACCACTGGTATAATTCTCTCAAAACGTCAGGTACCTCTGGTATGATTTTTTGAAACGTAAGGTACCTCTCGTATAATTTCTCAAATACATCAGGTACCTCTGGTGTAATTTACCCATTAAAAAAATATAAGGACGGCACAGAAACAACTCAAAAGAAAAACAACTTTAAGTGATGGAACAAAGAAGAATACATAAGAACCAAATGCTTTACGTATGCATATAAAAAAAATAAAAATCAATATAAGAATTATAAGACAAACAGACACTTCATATTGTCATTTTCTTTTGATACCCTATCAATTACAATGTGATGTGCAATGTATGAGTTCATTCCCCAATATTATATACAATAAGTAACAGGAAAGTTGACTAATGAAATTTTATCAGGAAAGCCTTATTGAACTCCATATTAAGTTGGGTTGATTCAAACAGCCTTAGCTAGATTTACTGTTTGTTTGACCTATAACAAGAAACTCATAAATTAATCTATCTACAAGATAATGTTGGATGGTAACTTCAAGATATGAAACCTCTAAGTTATTCATATTTAATGAAATAAAATAAAATCATTATGTCTTAGTCCTATTCAAGCTTTTATAAACTCTCTTCATGCTAAATACTTAATCAGATTGGGACCTTTCCAAATACTTTTGCAGTAACGTTTTTAAGGCCTAATTTAATATGTGAAAAATCTTCCAAAATGATAAAGAAAGGTAATGACAGAATAGAGCACATTTATTTGACAATGGTGGATACTGACAATGGTGGATACAACCTTTTGGGGACTGCATTCTCCAATTTTCTACAGTTTTCTTTGCACTTAACCATACATTGATAAAATTTCACTGACAGCTACAAAACAATATGAAATAAAATGATATGTCATAATCAGATCTTAAGAAACAAAATACCATACATTGTTCTTCCCAAATTTCCTAAAAGATCCCCAAAACTTATATTGCGGACTCCTTTGGCGACAGCATTTTGGAAGACATCTACAAAGAACCAATGCCTGTTATCAGCAGGGAAACCAAAACCAATTGATTTGTTGCCCTCTAGATCCCAAGTCAAAGACCACATATTTTACATAATGCAAAATCCAAGTTTGTGCATTGAAACCATTACAAGCTCTAGGTTCTAGTAGAAATTAAAGATGAAAACCTGTTAATGCTTCAGTCACAGCACCTTTCTGTGCAGTAGGAGGAAGAAGCCTGCAGAAAAAAATTCTAACAGTCAGATCAACCATATAAATACCTCAATCATTCTACAGACAATAAGTGAACAAAAGGAGGAAAGTAATTATGATACCCAAGAGTGACAAAATCCTTTCCAAGAGCATCAAAATCACGGTTTACAAGATGTAGGCAAGCTTCAATAAATCCATCTCGGAATTCTTGCTTAAATTCACCCATCATACCAAAATCTGGTCATGAAAGAGAATAGAAGTTAGTTGTTTTGCAAATGAGTGAATGCTGAGACATGTTTAATTACCTACAGCAGATTAGTCTCCTTGGTTCGGTAAGAACCCTCCCCCACCCCCACCCACCACAAAAAAAAAGGTTTGACAAGGAAATATTATTTTTTAAATTTTTCCATAAACAACAGATGTGAATCACCACAAATTTCATGATCCCTGACGTGAGAGATGCCTTCATGGTGTCTCCACCTCATTCAATCCTGCTCCAAGGCTCTTCAAACTTCTTCATTCCAGCAAAGACTAAAGGTCCCTGATGAGGACATTCCAGCAGTTTTCAGCTAGCAGGAGCAGGCAGCACATAGGAGCTTTATTTTCTGTTTCTAGAAACTATTTGTTTCTTTTTATAGTTTCTGTTTTTGTTAACCACGAGCTTCACGGGGTGCTACCTTCTGTTGACTGTAACACACCCAGTCAGCCATCTACGCACTCAAATAAGAAGACCCGTGCTCGATGCGCCCAGGCTATTTCTACGCGAGTTATTTCTTTTTTTTTTTATTTGCAAAAAGGGCAAGTAAATCCCTTTTACGTACAAGTTGCCCCCGGGCGCGCCCCCACGTTTTATTTGTTAGTTGTTAGTAGTAGATCCCACCCCCATTTTTTTATTTGTTTTTTTTTTTTAAGTTATTTGTTGTTAATGTTAGTGGGTTATTGCCCACGTAACAAACTGATATTCAGTTATGGTTTTGTAAAGGCTAAACTCTCACAAGAATAAAGATAATGATATTTTTATGAAAAAAAAAAGGAAAGACCCCCCCCCCCACAAAAAAAAAAAAAAAAAAAACCCCCCCCCCCCTCTCTTCTCTCTCTTTTTCCTCCTCCCTCCCCCCCTCTCCCTCCCCCTCTTTTTTTTTTTTTTTTTAAAGAAAGAAAAAAAGAATCCAATCTGCAGCAAACTCTCTCTCTCTCATGGTTGCGCTCTCCTCCCTCTAAGGGTATACACCCCTCCCCCTTTCTCTCGGTTTCTTCTTCTCCCTCCCCCTCATGCAATCCCTTGTCTCTCTTGAAAATCTCTCTTCCCCCTCTATTCTCTCTTGGTTTTTGTTTTCCCCTCCCCCTTCACACAATCTCTCTCTCTCTCTCTCTCTCTCTCTCTCTCTCTCTCTCTTTCCCCTTCCCCTCTCGTTGTTACTCTCTCTCCTTTCGATAATGCATCTCCCCACCCCCCGGTTACCTCTCCATCCCTCTGAGTAAGTTCTAATGCTTTTATTTGTTAATTTCTTTTTATGTTTCTATTGTTGGACTTTGTGTTGTCATTGTTGGTAACTTGGCAGATGTGGCAGAGTGATAGTGAGCATACAGTCAAAGAAATGAGGAGAGAGAGTGTCAGTGCAGTGCCAAAAATTGGCAGTGGTGTTTGTGCAGTGGCAGAGTGGCAGTGGTGTTTGTGTAGTGGCAGAGATGAAGTAGCATTGTGTACGTGTTAAAAATGACTGATTCTACACTGAGTTTGATGAGAGAGACTGACTGTGGGCCCCACTGGTAGTGTGGCAGTGTTTCTATTGGTCTGGAAGTGTTTCTCAAGCTTTTCTGAAAATTTTCGTGTTTCTTGTGTTGTGGCATAAGAAATTGAAGAAAGAAATTGAAGAGGGAGAAATAAGAGAGAGATTTTGTGGTGGGACCCACTGTGCCTAGGTGGCATGCCACCATGGCAGCCAGCCTGGCTGAGGGCTGCGGCACCACAGTGGCAGCCAACCCCATGGCCAGCCAAGGCCATAGGCAGCAGCCATGAGCAGCAACAGCCGCAAGGCACACTGCCCAGGCCGCAAGGCATAGCAGCATGCCTCACAGGCAGTCTGTAGGCCCATAGCCGCGCACATGGCTTGGCATGGCTGCCCCCCTGACATGCACATCACCTGTATGATAAAATGGTTAGAGAGAGAGTCGATCCATGGTTAGAGAGAAGTTATCTCGGGAAGAAAATCCATCTACAGGGTTCTGTTTGATAGAATTTCGGTCATAGAGGCCATTAAAAAGTGTGTTTAGGGGTAGTTTTGGCAAGAAAGTTGAAAAAGATACAAGATCGAGGGCCGAAATAAAGCCACAAGGTTCAGATCCTCATCTGATGGCCTAGATAAATGCGGGCTCGGATGTATCTTAGGCGTTGCGTCAGATTCTCCCGCGCACCTTTTAATTGGCTGGTTACAAGTTAATACGATGGGCCGCGGTTTATAGAGGTGACGCTGTGCAGCAGCGATCAAGATCTAGATATAATGGCGATCAATTGCGCCAACTTAAATTGACGCGATATATGCAAATCCGACGGCAGTATTCAATCCCGTCTTTTTAAGGATATCCGATGGCCGAAAGAGAAGATCCCTTCTCCGCCAATCAGAACTCGACAGCGCAAGCTATCATGTCGGTGTGGGCGCTGATTCCGTGCGGCATGGGTGCGCGGTAATGATAGAATAGATTCCATTTGTAATAATCTTGTTGGCCTGACTTCAAACCGACAAAACTTCTTCATCTTAGCTCCGAATTTGATGGTTCAAGTTGCACCGAGTCCGAAATTTGATGCTTTACCTATTGGGAGTCATGATTACGAAGAAAAAAAAAATTTAAAACAGCATTTTGAAGGGAAAAAGAAGGTTTTTTTAGGGTTTTGTGTCTGTAGGAGTGATCAATCACCAACCACCTCTTCTTTGCGCGTCAATGGAGTGCCAAATCCCTGTGAGAGGTTGGTAGATCTTTTGTTTTTATATCTATGGTGATTATTGCTTGTGAGGGAGAAAATCAAGTGTGGTGAGCAAGAAATATTGTCTGTCATTCGAAAGCATTATTTGTGAGGTTTTTCAATTCCCTATTTGTTTATGCTTTCAATATATCGTATGCTAGCGTAGGTGAAAGTTGTTAAATGTCTAGCTAGTGGGGGAAAACTGTAAGGCATTGTTATAAGCTTAAAAAATTATTATCTGCTTCCCGTGGGTACGGGTTAAGCGTGGTGTATGCAGCGCTGAACACTGGTTGTCATAGCCTGAATCTTGACATTGTTTGCCCTCTCAATTTTATGCTGTGAAAACCTAGGGTTAGTAACCTTGTCTGTAAAAAACTAAAAACTGAGTATTGAGTAAATACGGAGCCCGTTGGGCATTACGCTGTAGACTAGCCATCACACACTGTGGTGGTGAACCACGTAATATCCCTGTATTCATTGTTTTATTTTTCTGGTATATTTTGGAGTGTGTGGAATGACTTGCAGGGTGGGTGTTCAAATCTGGTAGACTTGGCCACTGAGTGGTAGCGAGGTAGATTTGCATTCGTTTGTGTGTGTGTGTGAAAAATTAGATCTCCATCAGCTCTGGACAACAATGAAATTATTAGGAAAAAATTTCAGACACTGATTCACCCCCCTCTCAGTGTCATATCAAGTTCATCATCTACTTCCCAATGAAATCCCTGATTCTGTTCTTCTTTAATTTTTTTTCATAAGCTGTTAAATTTACAGTAACTGAAATTCCTAACTCCCTTTATTTCTGTCCACGAAATCCCTGTTTATTCTTTGGGCTGAAGTAAGTTATTTTACATAGTGTCTTGTGTCTACTTTAATTTTCTGTTTTTGTTAACATCAACTCACTGCCGTGTTTCACCTTGTACTGGTTTCATATTTCAGCATCAACTCTGTCCTTACTCATCTTATTTATATTGAATTTGTTACTGAATTTACATGGAAATTGGTGTCATATGCATGTTAGAACATAGCTGTTATCTGTTTTAGGAATACTGAAACATTCCTGCATACATTACTTGTCAAATGCTGTCTTTATTTGCTGAAATTCTATTTCAACCTATTTGATCATTGTCTAGTTGGTAACTCATATGCTAGGTATATATTGATCAATAGTTGATAAAATTCAGCTCTAAACCCTCTTAATGCAAATCACGTATGCTGCTGTCCGCTTCCCTAACTAGCCAAACTTTAGGTAACTTAATACCTAGCCTAGTTGTAAGTGTAAGAAACCTAATCCCCTAGGCTGTCCTACATCAGTCCCTCAGCTCACAGCACACCATCTTTTGTTGAGTTAAACAGCAGGTAAAAGAGTATTGGGGAAAATGGGATTAGGTATGGCAGTGGGGCAGGTCAAGGTTGACTGACCTAGGGTGCTTGGGGCCAGATCTGAATCTTTGATTTTTAAGTGGCTTGGGTAACATGTGAAGGGATTATTCAGCCATTAGCACTGTTGAGTAGACCGGATTGTTTGAATTGACCATGTGTCATGGCCCACAACAGTATGATTCACCATGTATGTGTCATTTTCCAAGCTTTTAACATGTTGACCTTTTCTGGTCAAACAGAGCCACATAAGTAGCCTTTGTTTTGCCTCGTGAACTGCAAATGGACTGAGTAGAGATTGAAGTGGGAATCAGCTACCTTGAGCACCCAATAAGGCAATAACTGCCATATGGCGGAATTAAGTACTTTAGCCAAGCTCAATAAATGAAAAATTCTACTGAAAAATATTTAAAAGAATGAAGGGGCAAGGATCAGCAAATATAATGGGAAAAACCATTATACAGGTAAATATAAGACAGTAAAGGGACCCAGAGTAAACGCATAAGATAAGGAATAGGAGATGAAAATGAGTTTGCTGGTACAATTGAAATTTTAGAAATAATTTAGCTACTATGGGGTTTGTGCCAACAGTGTGACTTGGGAAAATTTGGAAGGAGACAAAATCAAGGATCTTGAGAACAAAAAAACTTCCATTAAGCAACTTCGATCTCAGATCTGTAGGCCTTGCTTTTTAGGGCTTCAAAATGTAAGGAATGTAGAAGTTGTATAGGGGCTGAATACAAATCTAATGGGTGTCATATCAAGTTATCAACATACAGAATGCGAACAAATGGAAAAGACATGCAAGTAATTATGTAGCATGCTGCATTGGAAATTTCAAATATTGTTTCTGTGCTGAAAATGAGGAAGTGATCGTGGAAAAATGTTCTTTTTTTTTTTTTTTTTTGGATAGGTGGAAAAATGTTCTTTAGCACCAAACAGAAACAGATACAAGAAATAGTTGTTCAGTAACTAATACTAAGTGAGGAAAAAGTAGCAAAAAAAAAAAAAAAAAAAAGAAAGGAGTAAATAAATAAGCATTGATTTCTTAAAAAATATATAAGTAGGTTACTTGAAAATCATCAGAAAAATACCTAAGTATGCCAGCTTCCCATCATATGTACGCAGAAAGTTTCCAGGATGTGGATCTGCATGATAGAATCCATATTCTAAAAGCTGATTAAATGAGCAGTAAACTCCAACCTGTCAAATATAAAAACAGAGCTCTATTTTAAGAAGTTTTGTGGAAAAAACAAGAAGGATACTTAAACTAATAGCTTGAATCTATGAAGAAATATGCATTTAGTTATTTGGAAAATTTACCTCAACCAAGTAAAGATCTTTGACTTCAGATAATTTTTGCCCCTGCATACATATAAAAGGGAATAATGTGAGCAGTAATCCAGACTTTATAACCCAATTAACACCAGTATAAGAGTGTTGTAGAGGAGGCAAATATGATGGACCAGAAAGTACCTCCACCCATTCCATAATAAGGACTCGACGACTTGATTGTTCAACATACATTGTTGGTACAAAAACATCTTGCAGACCCCCGTACAGTTGTCTGGGTGGACATTTGAAACAGAAGGAATAACAGAAGTCCTTTCTTAGATCATCAACCAATATTAAGTTTGAGTTAGCAGTTCAACTAAATTTAAATGCCCAGGTGAATGCTTATGTAGCTTTATTGCATTTTTTTTTTCTGCTAAAGATCAGAAATTTTTTATTAGAAATGATTGTAACAAAAGATCAGTGTCCCTTGGCACCACCGGGGATGAAATCCACAGCAGTACCAACTAGAAGGAAGGGAAAAACACAAGTTAAAGAAAAGAATCCAAAACAAGTAACAGAGATTCATTCATCCAGATCTTAATTATTGTGCTTAGAGACAACTATAAAAACTACCTTTAGAAAATTATAACTTGAAATGATCAAAACCATCTGCAATTTCTAATTTAAATCACTGAAACAGAATAATAAACCAATTACCTGGGGAGGTGTCCACAAGCTGGGGTGGACATAGGGGGATTCATGGGTACAGTTTTTGTTATGTTTGGGGCCTTTCATGTTTTAGGGGCTACAGTTGCCTTGTACTCAGATTTAATAATCTTTTCTCTTCATTAATATTTTTTTTTTTATTTATCTACAAAAAAGAATAAACGTAACTGGGCAAAACTAAACTTAAGACTTAATGACTTGTTCATGAAATAGATTGCTGATCTCCAAC
Source organism: Protea cynaroides (assembly GCA_028583415.1). NCBI lineage: Eukaryota > Viridiplantae > Streptophyta > Magnoliopsida > Proteales > Proteaceae > Protea > Protea cynaroides. The sequence continues at coordinate 14,838,339 of CM053276.1, read as the reverse complement.
ATAGATTAGGAAGTTTTTAGAAAACAAAAACTCAAAAATATTTTCATGGATTGATCCAAATGAATAAATAGGTCAATCATCTTTTGGCCTACGCTTTTTTTTTTTTTTTTGGGCAGGTATCTTTTGGCCTACGTTGGATGATTACAAATCTACAATATTAATTGTATGCCCATCTTATTTCATTCTTCAACTCCTTGCATCTGATAGCTTTTAACCTCTTACTCCAAAAAAAAAAAAAAAAAAAAAAAGGTTTTTTCATAATCAAAGATACATGTCCAAGATTACAAATGTAAGAGGGCATAGACGAATAACAATAAAAGATGAACCAAGAGATGTCTTTAACAGCCAAATGCATTAAGTCATGTCCAACCATAAACTCTCCTACCTAAACTTCAAGCCATTCCTTGCTTCTTCCCTATAATCCATCTCCTGCATTCAATGTGATTTACCTGTATTCAATGTGAAGTTCTAAGAATATGCTATGACAGAGCATAAAATTATCATAAAGAAAACAATAATTAACTTTGTATCCAGTATCATGGAAGAAGTAGGTTTGGGAACCAATATTTTAGAACATTTTCAGAAGCAACTAGGAGTGGCTATGGTATGAAAGGCAAGCAGCCATCACATGCAAAAGATGCTGAGTTGTATCTTGCAATAAAAGGAAACTTCTCTACATGCATTGCTTCTCAACCAGGCTCATGTTGCAGATTTCATTTTCCTAGGGAGCCAAGATATTCTGCGGTACAGTATGCTACATCCCTTCTGTTGGGACACTGGAGTACAAGGTTGTTATTGTTGGCAACATACAGATAACATGACAGTGTTACAAAGGTTACACAGGTGATTGGCAGTATTCCAGATGCTTATAGCGCATAAGGTACTAAGTTGATTGGGTCTGGCCGGGGATTTGATTGGGTCTGGCCGGGGAGTTGCCTGGGTTTTGACCCAATACCGAATCGATCGACCCCTACATGCATTCAATGACGTTCTGAGGTGAACATATATGTTTTCCGATGCGTGAGAGCCTCATAGCACTGGTGGTAACAGGTCCATGGTCAAATTCCAAATTTTGTTTGGAACAATTTACTTTGAGGCAGGTATTGGTGGGTCCCACAACAGTTTTGTGTGAAGCTCTGAACATAAAACATGTAGAGCATCGAGTTAGCTTCGCAACGCATTTTGCAGATCTCAATTTCAATGTCGTATGGAGAAGCTACGGTCAGTTTTGTGAAGACGCGTCGAACAGTTTCAAAAAATCAGATTTCGAAAGCTCTCGGGTGGTTTATGTTTGACAGGGGCTTCACTTTTAATTATTGAAAGTTGATGGGGACTTTTTGAAAATGTTTAAAGTCAAAGTGGGTTTCTCTGGAATTCCCAAAGTCGGTTGGGCGGCAAAAATTGAAGATATTCATTAACATTCAAATTAGATGGCTCAGGGGCGCAACACATCACTGGATCCAAATCGAATGAAGCGTGCGAAGGCGTGGCTACTGTGACTCAAAATATTCCCCCAAATCCTTTGATTAGTTGGCACACTTTATTATCATACCTAGCGATCCATAAATGAGGATCGGCTCTAGTATTACATAAGCATGCGAAGCAAGATGCCGATTGTTTGGATGAAAATCCTCCCGCAAATCCGAAGTCGTGTTAGACGTGATCGACAGATCTAACGGTCTAGATATCACCGGCCTTTTAAAGGCCCATCTGATGGCTCATATGTGAGCCAGTCATGCGTGACACGACGGTTCGTCACCAGATCATATATGGATCAATCTGAACCATCTATCTAGATTTCACTGTTCAAGATCAAAGGCCAGAATTTGTTTTGGTGTTTTTGAGGGCTATTTAAATCCAACTTGAGCCCAATTTTTTTCTACCTTACTAGAATTTGAGCTAAAAAGGTCCCTGCAGAGTCAAAAGGAGAACAAAGAATAGGATTTTGGGGGAAAACTCTACTTGACAGTTGCGATGGCTTCCATGGTGATCTAAATGCGTTCAACGTTGATTGTTGGCATCATTGAAGCTTCATATGGTAATTGGTAAAGTAACGTTGGTGGAACCCTTTTGCATAGATTCATATCTTTGTCAGTCTAGGTTATGGTTGATGCGCAAAACCTAGTTTATTGATGTAATTAGGAAGGGAGCTATTGTTTTTTATTCTTCATTGTATTCCTGTCACGTTGGGGCATGATAAGGTTTGGGGTTGTTGCCCTTAGTTCTTGTTGTGGCAAGAACAGAAGCAGGAATTCATTTCTGGACTATTGCAGCAACCAAAATATTTAGTGGAAGGATATAGAGTAAACATGAAGCCCTATTAGGGCATTACTCTTACTCTGTGGAGTAGCCTTTCACACACTATGGAAGTGAACCTTGTATATCGTGTCTTTTGTCTATATTGCATATCGAAGTGTGTGTGCTTTGCAGAGTGGGTATGCACTACCTGGTAGACCTAGCCGTTCTTTGGTTGTGAGGTGGGTGTGCACGCGATTGTGTGTAACTGGTAAAATTGGGATTTCCCCAGACACTTTGTGGTTGTTTTGCAGAGAAATTTTTGGACACACTGGTTCAGCCCCTTCTCAGTGTAACCTGGGAACATCACCTTCATCAGCTTCTTGTGGATGTTTATAGAAACAGTAAAGGGAATTGTAGTAGAAGGTAAAAAAGAAATTTGAGATGAAGAACGCTAGGGTCCAAGAAGAAAAATGTAAGAGAGGAAATCTGAAACTCTTGTTCGGCTGTGGATAGCACCAATAAGCAGTAACTGGAGAGCGGAATAAAAGAAAACAATATACCTTTTTCCGCAACATTAGTGACACAATAAACTCATTTTGTGTTGATAAGTGTGTAGTGTACAGGTATCATATTAAAAGGGCAATATTGTCTCTTGTGAATTGAAAGTTAAATAATAAAGGATGGAGAAGGCAGCTGGGTTAACTCCTAACACTTTATTGATAGACAGGTTGTAGGCCATTTGTGGTGAGTTATGGTGTGTACTTAGGGTGTGGAAGTCAGAATTGCAATGCATAGTGGTTGAGCTGTGGTGCAAAGACTAAAGAGTGTACTTGGATTCAAAGTCAGTCCGGGAGCTCTTAATTGATTAGATAGATTACCCCCGCCACCAGCACAACTGATCTTGCCTATGCAAGCAGAATGTGCAAAAATCTATTACTGTCCTGGCTCCTTTTCTTACTAAAACCAGAGATTAGAAGCACTTATCCGTTTATGAAGATGGCTAAGGATATACAGAATGCAGTGCCACAAACATATTCATCAACATATATCTCAGTTGAAGTAATGTGACAATAATATTGCCGCATGCGACAATCAAATTCAGCATCCATGTGATTAGGTAGAGCATTATCAACAAGGCTTAAAGTCTCGGTATCAGGTATCGTATCAGAGGGGTGATTTTAAGAGACATTGTATCTAGAAACAGAGCACGAGCTTTAGTGTGACGGTAAGGTTGTCAAAATGCAATTTGGTGGTCACGAGTTCGAACCCAGAAACAACCTCTCCACATTGCGGGGGTAAAGCTATGTACATTCTGCCCCTCCCTAGACACTACAGTAGCGGGAGCCTCATGCACTAGGACACCCTTTTATTGATCTGGAAACAGCTTCTCCACAAAGCGGGGGTTAGACTGCATACGCTTGCCCTTCCCCAGGTCCCGGAGTGGTGGGTGCCTCGTGCACAAGGTACGCCCTTTTTATTGTGTCGTTCCGAGGATACACAAGATACGCTAAGATACACATGGATACAAGCAAGATACACATCGAAATGCTTAGGGAACACACAATATATAATTTTGAAGCATAAAACATCATAAATACTACTTGACGATTTCTCTAATTTTTTTTTATTATTTATGTATACAAATTGATTCTTTCTTTAACCTTTTCATTGGATTGTTATTAATTAGGTACAATGTCATGCATGATAGCATGATTATTCTTTCAGAGAGAGAGAGAGAGAGAGAGAGAGAGAGAGAGAAGTGGGGAATAGAAGATCAAAGAGGTGGAAGAACTGAGGGTTCTGGACCGAGACATTGAGAACCCTTCTCTGCTTCCCCATGACAGCCAATGGGGATGGTGCGAGTGTGGAACAGGTATGTTACTATCTTCTTCTTCTTCTTCTTTAGCAATGGTGGCCGCTACTTCTGCTGGTCCAGCATTGGCGGTTGCAGCTGCCGCTGCTGCTGGTGGTTTGGTGGTGGCAGCCATCTTCTCTTCTTCTTCTTCTTCTTCTTCTTCCGCTCTTGTATGGATTTGTATCCATGGATATCTGAAGGGTATTGGTGAGTATCATTTTGAATCGAACCGTGTCGGCTAGTATCGGTTATCAACCGATACAATTCAACACCCTTTTTAAAAAAAACTAAGGTGGGTATTGGCAGGTATTAATTCATATCAAACCGATACAATTTGATATCAATTTTTAAAAAACTCACTATTGTATTGGTGAGTATTGTAAGTATCAACCGATACTAACCAAACGATACTTAAAACCGAGAGGGCTATAATAGTGCAATGAATATTTGCAATATAGTATGCCTTTAAGTGACATTGTGAATTATTTCTAGAATATGACCACCTCCACGTTAATTTTTTTTTGGGAAGGAGCACTTCCATCTGCATGGAGTTTGCAAATCCCTTAGAGTGAGGAGACTAAGAGGGATTGACATGCATAATTCTCCCCTTGTTGGAAGACCAAGCCTTGTTATCAAATCTCAAAGCGGAGATAGAGGATTAAAAGGGGGCCAAGGTGCAAATTATAGATGTAAAGACTAGTGGACCTTAGACTTATGATACTTGTAGGCTTGTGTTGCTGGTCTCGGAAGGATGATTTAATTGGAAGAGGTAAGTGAAGTATAGTGGATTCCCAGTTTAATACCACTTTTGTGATATATGTTTGTGATTGAACCTATGTTTATTTCCTTATGATCTTATCTGTTTGCATATGAAGTAAGTACTTTTGTGATCTAAATTGTGTGATAACTATGATTATTATTGATACTAAATAGTGTATGCTTACGTTGGTGATTTTGACATGCTTGTAAATAATGTGTTGAAAAGAGAGATGATGAGGTGTTGAGGGTAACTGACTACTCTAAGACAAGTAGATAGTAAATGAGGGCAAAGTGATGGAGAGTAATGGCCATCTGAGTCGTGATCCGTGATGCCGCAGATGAAAATTAGGGTCATTAACGGATGACCGAGTTGCAAGGTCTTAGTGGGGGTGATCAAAATATGGTTGTGTTAAACTCTCTACCAAGATAGTGGTGGCCAGTTATTCCTGGCATACACCAATTGTGAAATTAAATATGGATTGTTTTAAGTAAATGAAATCAAGATTTTCTTGTATTGCATTTGTTCAAATGGTTTTGTGCTTGTGTTATGTGTCGTGTGTATATTCTGTCTTACTGGCTGGTTACCTAGCCCTTACAATTAATATCTTAGGCGATGAGGATAATGGAGCAGAGCAGGGAGAAGTTAAAAGGATGTTCAAGCTTATTCACTAGTAGTTGATTTTTATTTATTAGAATGGTTGTAGCAGAATTTTAAATTCAATGTAAAGACAATTAATTTTCAGTTTTATGATTATTGTTTGTAGACACAAGACTGCCACGAAAAGGCGTTTTGGGACCCTTTCACTTTGTTATTTACTTGAGTTGGATTTTAAGATAATAAAGTTTTGAGTGAGCGATCGTTTAATCAGCGCCAGTGAGGGCTGTACCTTCACCTTAATACGGGTTTGGGCCGTGACACAATCAATGGGAATCTGCTCCATCAAATCCTGGAAAAGCAAGAGGGGTTTACCTCTCTTAGAATTTCAGATGCAGTCATCTCCAAATACATGATTCTGGAATCCTCTTCCATAGAATTTTATAGAGAGAATGAAAATCAAATGGAGAATGATGTTTTCTACCTCTACCGGGGATCTCTGAAGCTTCTGTATCAGTATTATCATTGCATAAAATACCAATAGAAGATCAAAATATGAATGACGGAAAAGAAAGAAAAAGGAAATTCAGAGTACAAGAAGTTATAGTTTTTTCTATGCCGGCATGAATGAGTCAGAACACTGCCCCTTCCCCTATGCCACCACTACTTGACCACCTGATTGCAGAGCCCTTCCCTTGCATCTGAGCACCGCCCCTGCCCCGCTGCTCGACCACCTAATGGCAGAGCCCTTAACCTATTCTATCTTCACTGTCGATGGTCATCATAAGGACTAGAGGTAATTTAGGGATTTTGATCACTAGGGGAGAAAGAGAAGTGGAAGTTTACTTTCCAGAGGTAATAAGAAAAGAAGTTTGGTGTAGGGGAATTTGAGTAAATATAGACCAAGTATAGAGGAGTGATAGAAATTTCACCTGTATATAACCTTTTAAAATTCCTAAATCACAAAAGGACTCCTAATCACTTACTTGTACTGACTACAAAACAAACCAAAGTCTGGACTCTATTTTAACTAATAAATATCCTACTCTAACTCTAACACTTTACTTTAATTACTAATCTTGTCAAGTAACTTCACCCCCATTTATGAGCTTATAAGTTAAAATGAAACCCACAAAATAAAAAGCCCAACCTATATTATAACTACCCAAAACTTGATGGCAACCCATTGGACTGCTGCCAGTACCTTGTGGGCCTCCATACAGGATCATATTGATTCTACCAGTCTAATGCAAACTGCTTCAGTAAAGAAATCCATTCCCTTGGTCTTGTGCCCTGAATATAAGCAACAACCATATCATTAAGGTTACAATGCTTCTTCTCTTGGAGAAACACAATGTGACACCCGAGGGCGGCGAGTACCGACCACCTAGGAGATCGTTGAGAGGTCCCCACCAAGATACAGTGAGTACCAGGTGGTTCAGGAGATTGATAAGGGTGCACAAACTTAGTCCTACATTGGTTAGGGGGAAGAGACTGGGCTAGTTGATAACCCTTAGCCTCCTGAACATGCCAAGAAGTGTTTTAAAGCCTCAAGGCCCATGGGCCAAAGAGGACAATATCTTGACGGTTGCTTGGAGGTTGAGGCGTTACACACAAATTTAGATTTCCATAATCTGAATTATAGTTGTCAAGGCGCCAAGGCAAAACAAGGCGTTAGAGACCTGATGAGGCGCCTAGGCGACCAAGGTGTCCGATTTTCCAAGATGTCACAAGGAAGTTTGGGCACCTGGTGCCTAGGCGACGCCTTGACAACTATGATTTGAATCACCTGATGATATCACAGTCCAACATTCTCTTTCTTGAAAGCCCAAACTAAAAACCACGATAAGATGGCTAGCTATCTTCATTTAAGACATCTCTATTCCTCAATTCTTCATGACCTAGCACAAGTTTAGGTATCATGTTCCAATCTAAACCATAGTTACCATGAATTCCAGATCACAGACTTTCCTTTGATTTCTTTTTTTCCACCTTACCCATGACTCTTTCCCCTCGCTGCCTTTTCTATGTTTTCCCAATTTAACAGCTTCAAAAAGTAGTTGAAATGAGACCCCCAAAAGAATAAGATGCCTATCCGTGTGGTTTTGAACCTTTCTTCACCAGAGCTTCAATTTTTCACCACTTCAGCAACTCACCTCTTGTCACCCATCAAAAGAATCATCATCTCAGAATCTTGAGTCTCTCTCACCCTACCCCTTCTACCACTGCAATACAGTGCAACTAATCATCTAACAACTAGAATCCTAATTTACTTTTAAAGCTGAAGATCGCATTCTGGTGTTCTCTTTCCCAAATATGGTACAGCAAAAAGCAAAGGCTGCTCAATCCCAAGTCTTTTTATTTGAGAAACCTTGTGCTTTCCAACTAATTTGAGGCACGGTAGTAAATAGTCATTATGTTGGACTTTCTCTATCACCCAAATCATTTGACTACTGATATCCTTAGGTCTCTACAAATCTACCAAACTATTCTCCCAATTTTACCTGTTCCATGAGAGGACAAATAAGCTATAAGCAAAGACTACCTATTAATACAAATATAGTCCTAAACAACATAAAATATAGCACATGGCTTAACATGGATCATAGGAGTTTGATGCAGCAAGCAGTTGCTCAGAAATAGGAAAGATAAATAAGCATTATTAGGTCATTAATATTTTGTGGAAGTTTTTTCTCCTGCAAACTGAAACTTATAATTAGGTAAGGAACAAGTAAGCTCCTACTTCCTGTCAGGTCATAGCATCTACTTGGAAACATAAAGATCCAAATACAGTATAAGGACATAAATATATACCCGAAAAAGACTAGATGCCCATTCATCCAGCAGTGCCTGCAAATGAAGTTCACTTTGTAAAGTAAGCTATACTTGAAACTGGAAATGAAATATATAGACATATAGTGAGATAACCAATGTTTCTTTACAGTAAACACTGATGTCCTCAATTATACCACTCAAAGAAGGAAATGAAATGAAATTAAAAACAAATCCCCCTCCCTCCCCTTTCAATCAATGCACTGCGATGTTACCTGAAGATCAGTGTTAAGCTTGGCAGCTCTGCGAACCAACCCAGCAAGATATCGCAGGATAAATATATCTAGAGAAATTGCTGCTTGAACGCCAGGCCTTTGCACTTTAACAGCAACAACCTGTCCACCAGGACGAAGCCTAGCTTTATAAACCTAAAACATTGAGAAAGTCACAAATCACAATTAGTTATAACACTAGATTCAACATCCATGTTTGCATACAAGAACTTAACCAAATAATAAATCCCAACTCAACTCAACTCAACAAAGCCTCAACCAAAGTACCAAACTATATGGGTTCAGCTAAGAAAAGCAGGGGCAATATGAAAACTTCCTGGAGGTAACCAACCTCGGTAGAACCTCCATAATGATGCTAGACTGCAGAGTTTTCATGGGATCCGTGGCATTAAGATCTCAAACAATCAAACCCAGATCCTATGAACTACAACGATAAACTAACCTGCCCTATCGATGCTGCAGCCACAGGTTCAGGTGAGATCTCTGAAAAAAGTGAATCTATTGGCAATCCCAGCTCTTTTTCTATTGTTTCAAAAGCAACTTCAGTTGAGAATGGTGTTATTCGATCTTGCAACAATGATAGCTCATCCAAATACGCCGGCGGTATCACATCCTACAAGAAATATTTTCCAATCCATCTTTAAAGGTGAAGAACAATCAATAGTGAATCTCCTTGAAAGTGCAAATAAGGTGTCAAAGATTTCCCAATCTTGATTGATAGTCAATGATCGAAAGAGGGGAAAACACATATAAAAGAACTGATGAAAGATAAGCAGAAGAAATTGGAATTTGGAACAACATAATATACACTATATCAAATTAAACAAGTTAAGAAGTTCCCAAACAAAATAACTTTCAAGAATTTATTTTTAAAAAAATTAATGTCAAATGTGACCATGTGGGCAATCCAGATGATTTATAAAATAAGAAACCCACTAGATTAGCACTGTGTATTTGTTCCCCTAGCCACATCTATTCAAAGGCTTAAATGTATTGGTCTTTTCCCCCCTCTTAACACTATAAGTAGAACTTTCGAAGTTTCAGTTCTTTAGTTGAAAAGGGCTAGAAAAGAGGGTGTTCTGCGCAAAGTGCTATTAAATGGGCAAAGGTGAAAGGCACTACGTTTGAGCTGCTGAGCTACCATATGAAAGATTCCTTGATCAAATAGATCTGCTGCTAGCCAACTCCTCTAGCAAATCTCCCCCAATCTGCCTAAAAAGAAAAAATATATATATATATACAGACATATATCAATGGCACCATTTGTGTGGTAACCCAACTAGTCAGACTTTGCTACGTGGTTTACTTTCTGTCTTTCTGAAAAGTGGGATAACCTAATTGGAACTCAAAACTTTGTGGATATGAGTCCAAGTCACCGTCTGTTCATGTGGTCAACTTTCACTACATTGAAGACTAAATCTTTAATAGTTTTTTAAAAGTTGGAATTTCAAAATATTGATGGTAAGAATAGTTTTATGGCTGCTACTACAAGGAGAGAGGTCCAATATATGGTGATATAAAGGATGATGTTTCACAGATATTTTGTTGTAAGTTTTAAATGTTAAGTAATGGTGCCACCAGAACAAGAAATGTATGTAGCCCTTTTTTTGTTAAATAATGTCATTTAAGCTTCCGCTAGTTTCTTTAAATTTATGCTTGATTTGTTTGTCTCTCTTTGAGCCTTTTGAATCCTGGCAACTTAACTGTAACGTACCTGGTCTTGAGTTAGGGGCGTTACAAGTTAGGTGTCCAAGTGAGTCATATAAGGTTTGGGGGTTGGTTGCCTTATTGTTTCACGCTTCGTTTTATTTGTTTATTTTTTTAATTAATGTCATTTGTAGCATTTTTGTTGGATGTATAAAGTACATACATACACCATAATGCATGGAATCATGCATATGTATTAAAAACAATAAAAATTTAAGCGCTAACCCCCTCCTTTTATATAAATTTTTTTATTACAATGTACCCTAACACCTTGGGTACGCCTAGGTGGGAACCTCTCTAGTACCTTGGGTAGCATTGTCCTATAAATTTTTTTTTGTAAATTTTAAAGGAATGCACCGATCACACAATACTCCAGACGCACCTCTCCACTTCATCTATCCTATTTCAATCCTCTGTGAAACATCATCCTTTATATCACCTTCTTATTTATGGTTGACTTAGATACCTAAAATAATTATTTTGCGATAGGCGATAGCTCCCTCTCCTTAATTTTAATCACCTCATCATCCATCCTTGTGTAACTTTAGTTACACACCATATACTCCGTCTTCGTTCTACTTATCTTAAAACCTTTTGATTCCAATATTGATTTACAAAACTCCAACTTGGCGTTTATCCTTGCTTTTGTCTCATCACCAAAACAATATCAGCAAAAAGCATACACCAAGGAACTTCATCTTGAATGTCTCTGGTTAAATCATCCATAATAAAAGGAAACAAATAAAGACTTCAAACGGATCCTTGATGTAACCTAATTGTAATTGAGAATCCATTACCTTAACCCCCCACGTTCGCACACTAGTCACCACATTATAATACATATTATTGACTATGTCCACATATTTGCTTAAAACATTTATCTTCTCTGGTACTTGCTAGATTAACTCTTTAGGGACTCTGTCGTAAACAAACGTCGTATTTTGTTGGTAAAGATCTAATTTTCACGCACTTATAGCATCATAGTTAGAAGTCAAAATTGTTGGACTAGCCCATCAAATTGTTGGACTATGGATACTAAGCTAGAACCATTGGAGATTTAGTATGGTTTGTAAAGCATTGTGTAGATATTTGGGTATGGGAATGTGCATAGAATAATTCATAGAATAGCTAGAAGGGCATAACGGCAGACTGTCTTAATGTTTTTACTCTGATTCCCAATACAATATAGTCCCTAAGATTAGAGTGCCTGTTTAATTTATGAACTTAATTCAGTCGGAATACAAAAAATAAAGAACATAAGATTATCTATAAGAACAGTAAAGAATATAAGATCCAATACTATAGCATTCATTTGGTAGTCATGCAAAAGACGGATAAGAAAATAAATTTCACGCACCTCCCCTGAAGTTTACCGTAAAGGTAGCCACCCCATTGTTGTCGTTAATGACACAAACCTCCCCTTATTTGGTACGTAAGTATCATACAGACCCTGTCCGTTAGGACAGGTCTGTTAGATGCTGACATGTCTTCCCATATAAAGTTTTAATGTCAAGAATACCCTTAGACACTTGTAGAGTTACTTTTTACCCTTTTAAAACATAACAAAAAAATGGCGCATCTGAAACCACTCGTAACGATCTGCAAATGAAAAAATAAAATAAAATCAGGCGTAATTAGAAAATCCAAGAAGAGTAACCCAGATATCTCCCTGACATGGAATCTCTGCAAACCTGGACGGATGCAAGGTTATTGATGGCGGGACCCTCAAGAAATCGTCCGGGTCTAAAGCATAACTACAACCTTGGAAGAAAACTAACTTGTTATTCTCGTCTTGGCTTCTTGGAACTGCTTTTTCCAGTGACCTTTCATTCTTTTGCACCTTTCCAGCATCACCACTCCCACCATTCTTTACCAAGAAGCAAGCAACCAGTATCAAAGCCACAATCACAAACTCCAGAATGCACCCGGCTATGATAATAGACAGTAACGCTGATTCACTGAGCTTATGTCCACTTGGACTTGAAGACAAATGAGAAGGAGATGGTTGAGAAGCAACTGGGGCAACTGAGTCAGATGGAGCAAGAGAATTTGTGGAAGTGATATTGTTACCAAGGAAGTCAGACTTGGGAAATCTTTGATTGAGACTTCGAGATGATTCCAGTCAGACTATTGTTCGTTAGGTCTAACTGTTGCAGAAAGGGGAGATTGAGATTGGGAATTTCAATAGAAAGCGAGTTATTAGCAAGGTTTAGAGATGTTAATTGGGTCAAATCAGACACGGAAGAAGGGATACTGCCGTTGAATTAGTTGAAGGAGTGGTCGAGGGTGGGGAGATTTTTCCAAGGTGAGAATCTGAGGGCAACGGGCCCGAGAATTTGTTGAACTGAAGATAGAGGAGGGATAGGTTTTTGAGGTTAGAGAAATCAGCAGGGAAAGAGCTAGTTAGAGCATTGGAACTGAGGCTTAATAGTTGAAGCGTGGTAAGGCGATTGAGACTGTTGATTGGAATCTGACCTTGGAATCCAACCCGGTGCAATCGAAGAGCTATTACTCAAGACTTATCAGAATTGCAAGTCACTCCGGTCCAGTTGCTGCAAAGAGGTGAGTTCACATTCCAGTTGAGACTGTAATAGTGTGGGACATTGTTGATGAAATAAATCAAAGCTAGTTTATCCTCCACCAGATCGGTCATTCCTTGAGAGAAAAGCGACTCGAACAACAAAATTCATTTTCTCTATCGAATTGATAAATAATGAGGTGGATTGCACTAGCAGCAGTTCAAGAACAAGAATAGAGAGGAGAGAGGAAAGCAGGTTGCCAAAGAAGAGATGCGCCTGTGTAGAGAGCACCGCCGGGGAAGAACGCACCCAGACAAGATGGAGAATCCCAGAGAAGAAAAGCCTTTCTACAACTGTTGGAAGGAAAGAAAAGATAGAGGTTTAAAAAGGAAGATGTGGTGTTTTTAATAGGAGGGTAAAATTGTCATTTTATCTTTTCCGTTAGTCATCTTAATAGTGGGGGTGCAGTTGTCATTAACAAAGACAATGGGAGGTGGTTGCCATTATGGTATACTTCAGGGGAGGTGCGTGAAATTTTCCCTAAAATAAATAATTTTCAATCATTTGATAAAGTTGTGATTATTACTAGTGCTAAAAGCGATCGATGATCTACTAGTAACTGCAAAACATGTAAATTTCCAACTGCATAAAGGAAATGACAGATATATTATCCTACTAAAAAACCTACAAAGAAAAAAAAAACCACATACAGGTCGCGATGAGACAGCTTGAGCAATTTTGACGAATGCCTGCAAAACCAAAATTTAAAGAAAAAATTTATAAAAAAAAAATCAACTAGAAAATAGAAATAGAGTCCAAAATCAACATTTTCGTAGCAGAATATTGTTGCAGTCTTCTGAGACATGGAGGATAAAGAAGAAGAGAAATGTTCATTGATAATGGAGATGAAACCTAGAGCAAGCTATAATGGAAATTCTCAGATTTGAAAACTGATTGCAGGTTTCAACATTAGCTTGGGTAGGACCTATTTTCACACTTTTAGTGGCAGAAGATATGGTTCTAGTCTTCCAGATGAGACAGTTGAAATATTCAACTGCCTATGCCACTGCAAAAGACCAGGCTTCTCCAACAGAAAGAAAAGTCAAAAGCTAACAGTATAATTACTCACATCTTATACCCAAGATTCCTTCTACTAGTGAGCAAAGAAAGAAAAATTTAAGTTCAAATGGCGTAAACTACGCTGCCCCTAGGTCCTTGTTATATAACCTTCATCAGCATATACTTTATTCATCTCTTTACAAGTCTAGCATTTCACCATTTGGTAATGTGTAAGGAAAATAGACCATAGTGGTTGAATATATATGAAAATTTTCAAATGACCTATAAGATTTACCATACCTCAGAGGAGCTATACAAAAAATTTGGATGTCTTAAAGTTATTTAGAGGTTATTCTATGTCCAGTTGAGCCAAGCAAGAACAAAAAGGATGTGGGGATTCCTCACGTTTTTTTGTGTAAAAAGAAGTCATGTTCGCGCTACTTTCAGCATATATTATTATCACTAAACATATCAGAGTACCCGAATATGCAAGACAGACCATAACATTTCAGCTTAGCTGGAAGAGCTACACACACTATATGAATACTGCTACCAATAAAGCAAGGCAAAAATAAAAGCTGTCTCATATAAAGGGCAGTTACACCAATAGAAAGGTCAGTGCAAGACGTACTGGACCAAGTTCAACCAATATTTTCCGAAGTTCAGCAGCTCTAACCTGTAAATAGAGAAAGAAAAGAAAGCAAGAAAAAAAAAAGATTATGCATGGCAGTGTCAAAAATAAAAAAAATAAAAACCACCACGCTGACAAACTAATTAAAAATAAATACAGCAACCTTCAGGCCTGCAGAATTAATCCCAGCTCACCTACCAAAATCAGTGCTGAGCCAGCTCTGGTTTTGTGGAGATTGATTCCATATGGAATCTCTTGGGGTGTTTGAAAAGAAAGGAGTAAGCACAATTTTTACCACAAAGTTCAAAATTGGTCGTATGTAATATCTGTTCCTAGATTATTTACAAGAGGTAGGCCAAAGCTTACATGACATGGAAAGCTTTTAAAAGGATCAATGGCAACAAATCAAAACAAGATCAGCAATGAGAGACGAGTCCGTCCTTCCTACGGCTATGTACAGTCCACCCCCCCCCCCAGCCCACCAAACCCCCCCCCCAAAAAAAAAGGAAAAAAAAAGAAAAAAAGCTTTCTTATGTGGATATACTGCTGTAGCTGTACATTATTACATTCCCTCAATTGTTTCTATTCAATAAAAATTTCCCTTCGCCTATCAGGGAAAAAAAATAATTAAGTGATATAATTGTTGAAGCAATTGATGTGGGACCAATCTTGGGTAAACTAAGGTACCTCTCTACACTTTCAATGCTGAACTCCTAAGTTTCTCCACCAAGATGACAACTTCGTGTCTTTTGACCCTTCAACATGTTTTTGTGTTGGTATGTGTAAACATGTCCCCAGATCCTCACTGACCATGTCTGAGTATACAACCAGTCCAAAGTATAAGATTTGTTTTCAACAAAAGGGAAAACGAGAAGGAACTAGAAAAGAAAAGGTGAAAAACTAAGGAAATTATGAGTTAAACATGTGAGATGATGAATTTGAAAATAAAAATTCATGGGCAAAAGCTAACCTAATGAAAAAGAAAAGGTATACTGACACGAACACTGATTTTGGTTTCTGGCACCCATCGCTATTTCTGCCATGTGGCACTGCTTATTAGTCAATCTGACCACTGGATGTGGAATTCCCTGGCTAGGTGATGTGTAAAAATTCAGTAGCCCATTTCACTGTATGTCTCGATGTCACATAACGTATGGGGCTGTTCCCTTCGTTTTTTATATGGTCTTTTTTTCTTCAAACTGAATTGGCTTCTCTAGAGTTTCTTAAGCATTATTCTGAAAGTAAACATATGATTAAAGGATGACACAGAAACATGGCAGGGAAGTTTGGGCACCAACAGATACTGTCATGAGATAGAAGTAGCACTGATGCTGGAATGGTTCCAGCACTGTATAAATACAGGGAGGGAATTAAAAAAGAAGAAGAACAGAGGAAACGGGAAGATAATGGACAAATTACTGCAACAAAGATGGAGGGGGTAGAATCATAAGGACATAATCATTAATTCCATCCCCGTTTTCCCTGAATTTTCTCCTCATAAAAAAATAATAATAACCTATCCAAAGAAAGCTCTACAAAAAATTTGATCTCCATTCAGATCAATTGTATTTGGTTTAAGTGCAATCTCCTGAAACGCACATGGCTGCTATAACACATTGCCACTGAATTATTGAGAAAAAGCTGTGTTCAGGCTTCAGCTCTTAGCCGCTTATCTAATCAAGTTACTTTTCCCTTTGAGATGAATGGTACTCTACCTAAGATGCTAAGACCGAGGAGTGTCTGGTTACCCGCCCACTAAAGAGTTTAGTGAATTAAATTACAATGACAGCATGAATGGACCTGGAAGCACAAGGCAAAGGACGAGAGTTGCTGGTATTGTCAGCATTTTATAATGGTCTCACTGTTTGGTAATCCAGGATCCCTGGCTGGAGAGTGGAGACTACCCTTCCAGAGAACCCTCTGTCTTCATCGTTGGAGGCTGCTTTCACTTGGCAAACAAACAGCTGAAGAAAGACTAATCCTTGATTTGCCTCGACAACTCCAAGTAAATAATATAAAACACGCAGAGTTCAAACAAATCGTTGGCCCCTGCAAAGGAAATATAAAGTGCAAGTTGCATCAAAGTCCCTCACCTCGAACATCAGATCCGATTGCTCCATCAAGCTATCGAGATATCGGAGCACAAACCATCGCCCCAGCGTATTACCTATCTGGATAAGACGACGAAGGACAATAATCGGTTTCTTCCGATATATAGCACCAATCTTCGAGAGATTGTATTCTGTTAACTCATCTGCCTCGGACTTGCCGAGTTCGAATATGTAGCCAGAATACTTAGTAAACGTATCTTCATCGCGAGCAGCAGCCGATACTGGCCTGTACCTTGGCCATTGAAACTGAGGAAACGCAGGATACTTGTAGGATTTATATTTCCGGCAAAGACCACAAAACCCTGTTGGAGGGATGATAGATTCGGAATTGGAAGAGCGATTCGATTTCAAAACAGCAGGAACTGGAGAGGAAAATGGCGGGGGAACAAGTATCATTACTGGTAATGGGAAGAGAAAATGGCTAATGGCTTGTGTTTCAACTTTCAAGCTCAACACTTCAACCTTCAACGGATAATAAACAGGAGGAACGAATGATTTATATAGTGTCAACGTCCACCATGGGTATATCTGTGAATTCCATGCATTTAGTTACTGATAAGAACTAAAGATAAGAGCGCGACTGCGTGAGTGAGATATGATGATAGACTCTGGGCCTCTGGCTGCTGTTATCAAGCAATGCACTTCACTGAGAGAACTGAAGACCATCCAAGCGTATATGATCCGAAGTGGTCTCACCCATCACAGCTTCCTTGCCAGTAAGCTGATCGAATCCTCAGCTCTATCAATGGCCGGACATGTGGACTACGCTCATCGCATCTTCTCTTGGACCCACAATCCCAATCTCTTCATGTGGAACACCGTCATCAGGGGTTACGCGCTGAGCGACGACTCCATGAAAGCTATCTCCGTCTTCAGAGACATGCACGCCAGTGGGCTTCTACCCAATAGCTTCACCGTCGGATTCGTTCTCAAAGCTTGTTGCCGTCTACTCAGGTCAATTGAAGGAAACCAAATCCATTCCCAGGTAATAAAGCTGTGTTTTGGCGTAGAAACTCCTGTGATTAACGGATTAATGAGGTTTTATGTAAGTTGCGGGGATATCGATGCTGCTCGAGTAATGTTCGATGAAATGCGCGAAAGAGATGCAGGCTCTTGGAGCGTGATAGTTTCTGGGTACGCCCAACATGGGCGCCCACGAGAGGCATTGGCACTCTTCAGAGAAATGCAGCTTCAGAACGTGGCGATTGATGGGTTTACCTTGGCGAGTATTGCTGGTGTTTGTGGGGATTTAGGGGCTCTAGATTTGGGCAAATGGTTACACTTGTATATCGATAGAAAGGGTGTGAACATTGATGTTGTTCTTGGAACCTCTCTGGTGGACATGTACAGTAAGTGCGGTAGCTTGGACGATGCCATGAAAGTTTTCCAAAAGATGGGCGAGAGAGATGTCACGGCCTGGTCTACTATGATCGGAGGGTATGCCGTACACGGCTTTGGTGACAAAGCTCTGGCCATGTTTGCAGAGATGAAAAGAGCTAAAGTGAGACCCAATTGTGTTACCTTCACTAGTGTCCTATGTGCATGCAGCCATTCAGGATTGGTGGAAGAGGGCTGCAAGAATTTCGAAAGCATGTGGTCAGACTACAGGATCAAGCCCCAAATCGAGCATTATGGATGCATGGTTGATCTGTTTTGTCGAGCAGGGCTTGTGCGTCGGGCTCATGAGTTCATCAAGAACATGCCCATGGAGCCTAATGTTGTGCTATGGCGGGCATTGCTCAGTGCTTGCAAGACCCATGATTATGCAGAGCTAGGTGAGCAGATTAGCAGACAAATACTCGAATTAGAGCCTCAGAGTGGCGAGAGTTATGTGCTTGTGTCCAATGTTTATGCTTCATTGGGTAGATGGTCAAATGTAAGTAAGGTTAGGAGATTAATGAAAGACAGGAAAGCAAATAAGCAGCATGGTCGGAGCTCTATAGAGGTGGATTTCACTGTACATGAATTTGTGATGGGAGATGAATCGCATCCGGAGAGAGAAGAGATCTATGGAGTTCTTGATGAGATAGCTAAGAGATTGAAGCAGGAAGGGCATGTAACAACTACGCTGGATGTTCTGCACGATATAGATGAAGAGGAGAAAGAGCATGCGTTGGGTCTTCACAGTGAAAGATTGGCAATTGCTTATGGACTTCTACGGATGTCAGAAGGGTTACCTATTCGGATAGTGAAGAATCTTCGAGTTTGCAGAGATTGTCATGAAGCCATAAAGTTAATATCTAGGATCTACAAGAGGGAGATAATTATACGAGATCGAGTTCGCTTCCATCATTTCAGAGAGGGAAAGTGCTCTTGTAATGAATATTGGTGAATACCATCTTCTTCCTTCACCAAAAAAAAAAAAAAAACCCATCTTCTTCTAACAGGAACAAGCCAAGTAACTTGTAATGCTGGTGCCATGATGCTGATGTGAAAGCCTTCGTTCAAAACTTCACATGATCATTTTAGTTGTCCCCAAACGAAACTCCATTCCAAAGCATTTTCCAGTACTAGTGGAGAGAGAGAGAGAGAGGGAGAGAGGGGGGGTGTGTGTAAATTGGGGAGCTCGGGGAATGGGAAGGGGATAATGGAGGGTAGAGTGACTAGAGTCTGGTCACTCATGTATGAGTGTAGTTTACGAGAATAGTTCATCTGCAATCATGTATGAGCGTAGTTTACGAGAATAGTTCACCTGCAAGTGTTTATATTTTTCTTGGGATACATCATCGTTCATAGTCAGTGATTCCTATACTACATTGATACTGATAGAATCTCATGAAAAATACATGTACATGCCGATAATTCAAACTCACAGTTTACCTAACCACCTAGTAACCACCCTAGATCTTTGGGAACCTGTTGATTGGTGCGTGACCCAGAGTGAGGACTCATATTCCATCCATGGCTCCAAAGGTGTATACCAGTGTTCAAGTATTCGGAATCAGACAAGGGATCAGTTGGGACAGATCTCAATCCGGATCACTGGGGTAGTGGAGGGTAGACAGATATTGTACTCATGCATGCCGAGTGTTAAGTACTCAGAATGGGCCAAGGGATCAGTTGGGGCCAATATTGATCCAGATTGGCCAATTGGGATCGAGCAAGGGATCAGCTGGGGCCAACCTAGATCAGGATTGGCCAATCGGGATCGGTGGGATTCACCTGGGGTTGATGCCCATATGGCAGCATGAAAACATCGTCATATGATATGTTTTTTTTTAATTATTTTTATATATAAAATCCATGTCTGTATCATCACTGCTATAAACTGTTAAAGCAGAAGTACATAACGAACAAGATACATCCAAATCAACCACATTTGATAACTATAACCTATTACAAGAAACACTTACAACAATAAAACCCTCAAATCACAAAAAAGAGAGTTGAAATCATATATCATTTCATTAAGAGACAAAGTCTAGTCCAGAGAGACTCTTCGAAGGATCTTGAATTACATTGCTGGAAGAAGCAAAGTTGAGGATCCGGAATTACATTACTATGAAGAAGAGATTTATCATCTGGGTCTATCTGGTGAGTGGGTTAGGCAGGCTCTTGTTGCATCTGGATACAAAGAATCTCTGCTTGAGCCATTGCAAGCTGCATCTGCAGTTGGGAAACTTGGTTCTGTAAGTAGGATATGGCACCGACGCAACCATAAACTGGGTCTCGCACTCTCGCATTTGCTTCATATACTAGGCTGCTAACTGCATCCAATCTTCGATGGATTGGAAGCTCCTGGAACAAACATGAAAATAAGTCAACGAATCCGAAAAAGGACATACCCAGTGCTACTTCTGTTAGATTTGTGGAGATACTGTTTTCATATTCGAATCCATGATCATCAGGCCAAAATTAATAACCCTATGATTGAGCCAACAAACCCAAACATAATATTATAGATTTTAGTGTTTGTGAGATGGATTTCATGTCAAAACAACTTATGAACATAGGATTATGAAACATTAGATATAACCAAATATATAAGTAGATGTGAGAGAGAGAGAGAGAGAGAGAGAGAGAGACCTGTACGTTTTGCTAACAACATTGCTAGCACCAAAGACCCTGTGAATAATGGCGAACTTATGAGGATCATCAGAAGGGAAGTAAGAAGAGAAGATGCAGTCTAGATTGTAGCGAAAGTAATATTAGTTCTATAATCAGCAACAGCTTTATTTGGGTTCGCAAGTTCATAATATAGAGGACACCTAATATGTTGAGGTCTGTCAGTACAGAGCAACATGAGCAACGATACCCACCTTCACCATGAAACCTGCATGGACACTTCTTCTCATGAGCATTAGAACATATCTTCGTAACCTTCATGATAGAATCCAGCAACAATAGCTTCTCTCCCACAAGCCTGCCAAGAAGTGAGGATACATTTGCAGCATTCTTAGAACATCACTGTCCAGTCTGCCAAACAGCAAAACAAGGGCTATATTGGATTCAAGATAGATCCTACAACTGCTTGCAATGTATACTTGTTTTCAACAAATTTCTTGATATTTTCAGTCAACAGAAAAAATCTAAACAACATACTTTAAACTCTAAACTCTTAATATTAGCAGCCAGTCTTCTTTCTGCACATCTTTAATTATCCAACATAATATAGTAGAATGAGAAAATGAATTAAAAATATAAAACATATCATGAATTAAAAAAAAGTATCAGCATTATCTTTTGTGGACAGTCATGCCAAAAAATGAACTCAAAATGATGAAAGGAAAATAATATAATAACACCCGAAAGCTACAAAAACACTAGGCAAAATTTCATTACCATGCTGATCTCTTGATGGAAGACAACTGAGAAAGCTATGTAAATGCAGGTGTTGAAGTTAATAGTTTTCTTGGAGCCTTAAATCCAAGAAGAAAACTTACATACGGCAGGAGAAGAACCTGTTAGTATGACTTTGTCTCTTCAGCTAACTGATAGTATGACTTTTATACCCTGCAAGCAACTCAGCACTCAACTGGACTGGAAAAAAAAATGTTAGCATCGTAGTCTGATAAACATGGAAAGTTTTTCAACAAAAAAAAGTTGAAAAGTTCTCCAACAAAGGAAAGAGAAAATAACTTTGCCATCCAACTATATCTTTACCTGTACAACTAGATTCTCTAAATGTATAAAGCAAGAAAAGCTTCTGCAATGGTTTCATGTATTATTAGCTGTTCCATTGAAGGGTAACCAATATTAGTAGACTATTTAAGAAAAAAATTAACAAAATTCTTTGAAATGTAAAATTTACATAATTGAATTGAACTCTGAGAGCAATTTTCCCCCACGACTATTTGGGTTAAAATAGCTAGCTGGGCCTTAATTTGATCCAGTTCTGTCAACTGCGCTTTCAAAGTTGTAATATTTTCCTGCATAGTGGAAACAGTAGACCGGAATTCTTCATTTTCCTTTTTTTTCTGAAGATTTCTCTGTGTCAGACCAAGATCACAGGGTGATACTCCTCTTCCAGTGCCACAAACATGATTACGTGATTCAGGACCCATGACTTGCACAAAGATGTCATCTTGGACAGATTTGTTGTCTCTCAATTGTGGGGGCTGTTCATCCAATTTCTCTTCCAACTTTTCCTACATTCCAACGTAAAATATGTTAGAAACAAATACAAGTGATATAAACAATTTAAAGTTTCAACCTATTACAGGTCAATGGATAAACAAACACTTACAATGACTTCCATTGCAGCCTGAACTTCACAGCTTCCATCTTTTCTCTTATGGGTTTTTTTAAAGAGTTCCAGCCTTGAAGGTTCTCTACCATCAAGCATTTCATTACTCTAAAGAAAATAATGCAAGAGTAAAGTCAACCAATTACTTTTACAACTGTACATGAATTGTTAGTAGAAAACTTACCATCAAATAACTAACTTGTGGAAAGCTGGTTCGGCCTGCTGTGTGGGGCAGATTTTGTTTCTCTCTACATTGTTTATTCTTTTGTGCTTTTGCCTATCATACATCAAACAAACCATTAAAAATTGAGGTCCTTGTTAAGTGAAAAGAAACCTATCAAGACTGCCACTATCATTAAAATATCAATGTCTTTATTTATTTAAAAATAAATAAACATATTACCATCCACTCATGAGAAGTCCATCTATCAATGAGACTTTTCCACTGGTCTTCCGGGATTTCAATTGGAGAGATAGGGCGAGGGGCATCCTTTAAATTTGGGAATCTCTCAATTGTTCTTTTTCTAAGATCCCACTTGTAGTCCCTCCACGTATGGCCCAACATCTTTAGTATTTGTCTCTTGCCATTGCCATCAAAATTGAATTTTTCCTATTACAATTACAAATATTTTCAAATAGTAAGAGATAACATTCAATAACAAAAACCAAATAAGGGGGTTAGTTAAGGTCAACCTACCAATACTGAATTCCATGCCTGTTCTTTGTAATTTATTGGAACCTTCCTCCAGTCATCAAAATTTAGTGGGATGCGTGTAGGGTTCCTAGCGAGGGTGCCCAAATATGTAGAGAGCTCGGTACGATGAGGACCGAAGACCTGCCCGAGATGGTTTACATTCACTGTGAGGATTTGATCTGCACCAGATCTATTATTTGTTCTGATTGCTCTAGTACATCCTCTTTTACGTCTCGGCTCTATAATGAAACAACAAAGAGGTTCCATTAGTAAATTAATTAAGTATTCTAAGCAATGAAATTTTTTTTACACCTGTAGATGTCTGTGAAGTACTAGGGCCGTGTGATGTGCTTCCCTTATCTCCTATACCCTCTGTGCCTCCAGTTGAGCTACTAACATCGTCTCCTTCCACCACATGCTCGGGAAATGCATCTTGTAGTATGTCATGCACGTCAACAATATCTTCTTCGTCTTCTTCATCAACCACAAAAGAATCTGTTGATGTGGGATTTGAGGATCCAAATTCCCCATGACAATACCACCTCGTATAGCCGATAATAATTCCATCAACTATCAGGTGTTCATACACTTCTTCTCTTGTTCTACTCTGTTGATTAATGCAGTATATACAAGGACATAAAATCCTATCCCCTGTGCTCACTCTAGAAAAAGCAAATTCTAGGAAACCATTTACACCAACTGCGTATAGCTCGCTCAAACGAAATCTCCTATTCCATGATTTCTGAATCCAACTCCTATCCATTTACTTTTTGAGGTATAAAAAGAGTATCGCTGAACAAAAAAAAAATCAAAAATGAATGCTAATATTGTTAAATATAAAACAATTGCAAAAGGGACCTATCAAGATTAGAATCTTAATCCTTAGTAATAAAACTACTGAAAAACAGAGATCCCAAAGAATAATAATATAGTGGCTAGTAGGCTAAAAGAATTTAATCACTTAAATCAATTTCAAGTCATACACAGCAAAAGTAAAGACAAGTACATCCATTCAAGAATAAGTATTCTAGCATACTGACAAAGAGGGAAAGAAGACTTAAAACAAATTGGACCCAGATGCATGTCATGACATGAAATTGGACACAGATATTTAAGTGTACAATGGTTGAAGGATGAGCTAGCATTTTGAATCATGTCATCACAAGCTGAACCCCTGTTTTGTTTGTCGATTTAACCCAAACCGGGACAAGCCGCTCGAGATCGGATTGAGATCGATCCCAGCCGATCCCTTACTCGAGTCCATACTCTTGAACCCTGCCTTTGGAGAGTCTGCGCTCCGAAACCCATCTAAACCTGTTTCCTATTTCTTTTTTACCCTTTGAAAGTCAAAACCTTTCAATTGCTACAGAGGTTTTGTAGTTCCAACTATTACGATTTGGGGATGCCCATCCTCCTTTTCGTCATGGCAATTCATAAGTATCTCTTCCATGATTTCTGGTTTTTGGGGAATCTTATCATCTACTGCTTTTTGGTTACAACAAAGTGTTCCTGAGAACATTTTCTTTTGTTTATACTTAAAAGAAATCTATGAACATTCTTCGTTCTCAGAAAGAACTTGGAATAAGGATGTTACATCCTTAACGTAGTTTAATTTCTGAACTTGAAACTCTGAAACTACTTGAAAGCTTTAATGCATTGACGATTCCTTGTTTCCTCTAATGAGGCTTACAAGTTATTTTATTAATCAACTAAAAAAAAAAGGGGGAATCGAAATCAGATTACAGAAATCACCATATAAAATATTAACATCAGAAAGAATATTCTACCAAATATCTGAAATAAGATTTCAGAAAAATAACTCAGAATTCCAGAAATGAAGAAGAATTCTGAAATCGATGGGAAAAAAAAAAAAAACCCTCCTTGAAACTAACAATCTATTATGCACTTAATACAGATATTCAGAACAGAAAATAAACTGACATGTTTAACAAATCACCACCTGAAAGACTACCTCGAGGTTGAATAGAAGGTCGATAGGCAGGGGAACTTTCAACCTTGCAAGCGGGAGCCAAGATCCCTTCCTTTCGGGACGCAGTCTCAGGAATCAGAACCAAGGGTTTCCTGAAATCACCACAGCAGAGATCGTAATCACCTCAGTAACAAATACTGAAGCCGTAATCTCATTCAACAAATCACCAAATACTGAAGCCATAATCTCATTCAACAAATTAAACTAAACAAAAATAATAGGATGAAGAGTATACCTGGTATTTCACTATCGCTGGTCGAGTACTTCTAGGAGTCGTCGACAACTGAGACGACGAGGATGGGAGCAGGCCAGATTGAGCCAGAGAGTAAAAGAAATGGGGCAATGGCTAGGATGAGAGCAGGCGAGGGAGATAAGGCTACGGAGACGATGGCGATGGCAACTGATAGGATGACGACGATGACAACTGAAAAGACGACGGCGTGATGAGAGAACAGGCTAGAGAGAAAAGGAGTATTGTGGGAAAGGGGAAACAAGGCGTTTTCATTTAAACACACAATCGCGCGGGGAAGAGGAGCGGGAAAGGAAAAAGAGGTCGCGCGGGGTGGGAAAATCCTACGACTGCGTTTCATAACAAACGCCGCTATAGCTCTACGACGAACCTTAATCACTAGCTGCGTTTAGTAGGAAACACCGCTATAGCTCTACGACGGCGTTTTCTAGCAAACGCCGCTGCTTACCCTACGGGATTCACATCCTTTCCTGCCTGATATTCGAGAGGAGAGTCGGCGGTCTGGATGGATGACCGACACCTGACTCTCTGGTGAATCGGAGCCCTCCATTCAAGCCGACACCCCTGTCGGCTCAACTTGTTGGCTCGGATTTACCTGAGAACCAGGTGTCGGCCATCCATCCGGGCAGTTGACTCTCCTACCGAATCTCAGGTGGGAGAGGATTTATTTCCAGTCGAAACTTTACCAACGTTTTATTTAAAACGCGGTGTTAGACCACAATGATTGCATCTGATTTGACAATATCAATAGCTGCGTTTAGAAGAAAACGCCGTAGTATATTCTAATTAATAGCTGTTTCTTAAGACTAATCAGTACCTGTATTTAGTGGGAAATGCCATTATCCATTTCTCTCTTATCTATCCCTCCATCCTCCATCGTTTGAGTTGGTGGCATCGTCGCTGTAAATGCAAAGCAAGAGAGATCAGGTTGTAATTTATAAAGGGAGAGGAAAGATTTATTGTTGGATTTGGTTCATCAAATGAAATAAGGGGGAAATTTGATTCTTCACGAAAATCATGGTGGAGAAGAGGTGGAGAAGAAGGGGATAGACCCGCACCCCGCCCCGGCCAGATGCACGACCTTTCCAAGTAATATGGGACTAAAAGAAGTCCTACAAGCAATGCCAATCAAAAAATACAAGTAGAAAAATTTCCCTCCAAAGAGGGAAAACCAAAATCAGAAAAGAGAGTCAAAATTTTGAAACTTTTAATTGATTTTTGTTTTTCAAAAAGTCTAAAAACCCAACAATATTCTATGTGCATGTAATCGTTACATTGATATTCATCTTTTACGCCCCTTGTTCTTTTCCTGCTTTATTACATTTGTTTATGGGGAACCTATTAAGGAAAAAAAGAGAGGAATCATGGAGAAATCTTCAACAGGATTATAATCATGGTAATGATGACTGATATATATGCCTTGTGATTTTAATTCTTACCTTGGTTGGTATGAGAAAGAAGGAGGAAGTCAGCTGCCAAATAAGGACTGCAGCTATTTTAAGGATTTTCTGGACCAATGTGGTTTCATGGAGATTCCTTCTAAGGGACCAAGATATACTTGGAATAATAAAAGAAAAGGAAATGATAATATCGGAGTTAAATTGGATAGAGCTTTCTCCAATTTTGGCTAAAATCCCAGATTTGAATACTCTTTGGTTTGTGTGAAACCAGCTTACGGTTCATATCACAACCCGATCTTGCTAGACATGAATGGGGCTTGTTTTAGAGGAATCCGGCCATTCCGATTTGAAGCCAACACCTTGGATGCCATGATATTGTTAAGGAAGGTTGGAACCTCCCTACTTAGGGAAACGATCCTCATGAGTTATTCCAAAAGTTCAATCACTGCAGAGGATCTACATCGTCTTCTCCTAGTGGTTTTGGGAGGACAGTGGTAACCTATCCCAGATAGTTACCACGTGATTCTTGGTGAATTCGAGACCCACGTTCAAGCCGACACCCAGCCGACAAGCCAAGCCGACAGAGGGTGTCGGCTCGGACGTGGGTCTCGGATTCACCGAGAGTCACGTGGCAACTATCCAGGATAAGTTGCCACTGTCCTCCCAGAACCACTGGGAGAAGACGATGTAAATCCCACTGCAGAGCCAAGTCACAAAGTTGGAACAAGAAATGCTTTGGTCGTGTGCAATTAAATATTGCTACTCTTCGGTGCGAGCTTGAAGAGATTCAAAAGAAATCAAGGTCAGATTATTCTCTCACAAAAGAAATGGATATTATTAAACAGCTTGAGGCTGAGATGCTTAAGGAAGAAATTATGTGGCATCAAAAATCGAGAATTAATTGATTACAATGGAGAGATTCAAACACAAAAGTTTTTTCATGCCTCAATCATTCAGAGAAAGGATTGAAACAGGATTACTCAACTCAAGCTCCCTTCAAGCGATTGGACAAGTAAGGAATCTACCATGCATTTATGCAGAATTCCTCAATTACTTTAAAAATGCCTATTCTTCCTCTAATATAAGTGTCAATCTTATCTAAGACTCCATCCAATTCATCCAACCAAAAAATTCGGTTTCCATAAATGAGGACCTATGCAAAACTCCAAATGAATTGGAGATCTTATTGGCTCTCAAAGCACTGGCCCCATGTAAATCGCGGGGCCCTGATGGATTTCTCCCCTTATTTTTCCATAAATTTTCGGATACTACCAAAGGTAGTAGTTATCAGATTCATCAAGATTTTTTTGGTACGGATTTTATGCCAAGAGAATTAAATAAGACATATATATGTCTAATCCCCAAAAACAGAAACCCGGAATCTTTGGATCACTATTGCCTAATCACCTTATGTGGTGTTTGTACTAAGATCATATCAAAAATCTTATCCACTAGGTTGGAACCGATTTTGGAGGATTTAAGGCTCCAGTACAATCAGCATTCATCACAAATGGGTCAATTTCAAATAACATTCTAATTGCTCATGAGATGTTTAATCTCATTAAAAGACATAAAAAAGGGGGAAAATTTTTGATGGCTATGAAAGTCGATCTTCAAAAAGCCTATGACAGAATTGAATGGAATTTCATGGAGGCTTTATTGTTGAAATTTGGTTTTTCTCACAAGTGGGTTTCTATGGTAATGTAGTTCATCACCACAGTATCATACAGTCTAATTATCAATGGGGCTGAAAGAGATCATTTCATTCCATCTAGGGGTATTCGACAAGGTGACCCCTTGTCCCCTACTCTTTTTATATTATGTGCTTAGGCCTTCACATCTATCATTAATCATGCTAAGGATGAAGGAAGGATTTTTGATATTAAGTTGCATCGTTCTGGAAACTCTATTACCCATCTTTTATTTGCTGACGATTGTTTGCTTTTTGGTTATGCAAATCTGCATCAAATTTCATCTTTAAAAAGGTGTTTGGACATTTACTGCAAAACCTCAGGTCAGAGCATAGACCTTAAAAAATCCTCTCTCACCTTTAGTTCGAATACTCCGGCTAGATTCAAAAGATGGTTTTCTCGTATTCTAAAAATTGATTATGGGGATGGTCTTGCCAAGTATCTCGGCCTTCCATTTGAGATTGGTCTTTCTAAGAAGCTGACCTTCAAGGATAATTTAGAGAAGTCTTTTAATAAATTAAATAGGTGGAAATTAAGTTTATTATCTTTTGCAGGAAATGAGACTCTTATTAAGGCTATTGCTCTTCCAACATCAAATTTTGTGGCATCACACTTCAAGCTTCCGTCTTCCTCCCATCAATCTCTAAGGAAAGTTACTGCAAATTTCTTGCGGAACAATGGTGGTAAGAATAATAGTACTCATTGGGTTTCTTGGAGGAGGTTAACTCAAAAAAGAATGGACGCTGGGGTTTGAGAGATCCAATTCTTCATAACAAAGCTTTACTTCCTAAACAAGCATGGCGCCTTCTTACTTGTCGTGACACTCTTTGGGCCAAAGTGGTGAAATCTCTGTATTTTTCTAATGTTGATTTTCTAAATGCCAAACTTGGACATCATCCACCTTGGGCTTGGAGGAGCATTATGGAAGGTCAACAAGTCTTAATGGAAGGTTTGATATGGCATGTTGAAAAAGGAAATAAGATTTAAATATGGGAGGATCTTTGGATCCCAAATATTCCTTCCTTTAAACATTCACCCTTGTTAATCCCTTTCTCCAATATTTATTGGGTACGTAGGTGATCTTATTGATCCTATTAACAGGTGCTGGAGAAAAGATCTCATTTCTAGATTATTTTTTAGCAGAAGTGTTAAAGGAAATCCTGAATATTCAATTAAGTTTATTTCTTAAGGAAGACTATTTAGTATGGGGAGCTACCAAATCTGGTATTTTTTCAGTCAAGTCGGCTTATCACATGCTAAAAAATAAAGAAGCCGAGCTGCTTAGTTTTCCTTCATCTTCAAGAATTCCAAAGTGAAAAAGGTGCCCAAGACTGTTTGGAAAGTAATATGGCATTGCCATACTCTTCCAAAAATTAGAACATTCTTACGGAGGGCTTGTGCTAATGGAATTGCATCAATTGCAGCATAGAAATTTGAGTTTCTTCAATTCTTGCAGAAGATGTGGGGATGAGTTTGAATCTGTAGATCATATTTTGTTTCATTGCCCCTTTGCAAGAGTGATTGGTTTGGGGCTTTTCTTTCTTATATGCCATTGGACTGTTAAGGATATTCCTCTCCATTGAATTCAAGATTCAAAATTCAAATATTTGAATAATCAGTTATGATTCAAAATTCAAATATTTGGTGAGATATAAATCAATTATCTAAATTATAGGGATATGTTATAAAGGAGAGTTAGGATTGTAAATCAGTTACATAAGTTATAGGAATTTATTGTAAATTAGTTACATAAGTTATAGGAATTCAAATTCAAAATTTGAATTCTAATAACAAGGATTGTACACACCATGTTATATATAAATATAACCTATCCCCTAGACATTTGGATAAGGTGAGAAACATTCAAACTCAATCTTCGTGTCTCCATATCAATCTCTTCAGTTTCAATATGGTATCAGACGACCAGGCTACCAATCCTGCAATGACTTATATCTCTCTCTCTTCGGTCCCTTCTAATGCTCCTTCTCCATCTAATGTCCATCATCACCTCTCCCTCAAACTAACTGCTGAAAATTTCCTTCTCTGGAAAATCCAATTGCTTCCCTTATTGTGCAGCTATGATCTTATTGGATTCATCGATGGCACCACACCTTGCCCATCTAATCCAGCATCAATGACATCATCCACTTCCATCATACCTGAAGCCACTGCAACTGAGATGCATACCGCATACAATGACTGAAATCCCAAGGATCAACCAGTCCTCAGCTGATTGATTAGTTCACTCTCTCTTGAGGTTCTTCTTTATGTGGTCGGTCTCTCCACCTCTGCCTTGGTTTGGAAGGCACTATAATCAGTCTTTGGCACATTTTCTCATACGAGTGTGTTGCAAATTCATAAGCAACTGCAAAGCACCTCTAAGGGGAACAAATCAATTTTTGAATATCTTCAAGAAGTTAAGTATCTCTCCGATCAACTTGCTGCCTCCAACCGACCTCTATCGGATGAAGAACTGAATGCTATTATTTTTCGTAATCTCGACCCAGATTATAGTGATATAATCGTAGCCTTGACAACAAAATAAGAGGCTCTACCCTTTCATACACTTCACCGACTTCTTCTAAGTCATGAAATGAGGCTCCACATTGCCCAATCAATTATGTCGGCCAACCTCAGTACCATATCTTCATCAAATGATAATACCCCACCATCTCACCATGCTCCGCAGTACATGTCCCGTTCGACCTTGTCTTCATCCTCTCGGCGTGCACACTATAATAAATCTGGTAGAAAACAAAAATGTCAGATTTGTAATCGTCCGAATCACATAGCGTCCAAATGCTATTATCGATACTCTGGTATTCCCAATCAACCAAGTGGTAATGCTTCTGCAAATATGACGGGTTTACTTCCCACACCTCCTGACCCCTTGTCGGCATGGTTCCCTAACACAGCTGTGACACATCATATTACTCCGGATTTGAACAACCTGCACATTTCTCACAAGTACACTGGTAAGGACTCCCTGTGAGTAGGAAATGGCGTTGGTTTGTGTATTAGTAATATTGGAAATTCTACTTTTTCTTCTTCTCCCAATGCTTATTTCTATTTCTCTAACATTCTTCATGTTCCCTCCATAACCAAAAATCTTTTATTTGTCCACCATTTCACAAAAGATAATAATTGTTATTTTCAATTTCATCCTTATTTCTTTGTTGTTAAGGATCAGGCGACCCACAAGGAGCTGCTCCGGGGAATGCTTAAAGATGGACTCTACCAAATTCCACAACTCCGAAGGTTTGTCACTCCTTCGACCTTCACAGCCTCTAGTTCCGCTTCTGTTACAGCTAATCACTGGCATGCACAGCTGGGACACCCTCATCCTCGCATTGTTAAGAATATTATTTCTTCTCACCACCTATCATCTTCCTCCACACAAATAAATAAATGCGAGGCATGTTACATGGGCAAAGCACATAAATTT
Organism: Protea cynaroides; assembly: GCA_028583415.1. Classification (NCBI taxonomy): domain Eukaryota; kingdom Viridiplantae; phylum Streptophyta; class Magnoliopsida; order Proteales; family Proteaceae; genus Protea; species Protea cynaroides. Next base: position 14,806,644 of record CM053276.1, on the reverse strand, counting down.
CCCCTACCCCCTACAGGTTCTATTAGTACTGCACATTTCCAGTTAATTTTTGCCGATGTATGGGGTCCTGCTCCTAAACTTTCATCTACTAGTTGTCGTTAGTTTATTATTTTTGTTGATGACTTCTCCAAGTTCACATGGTATTATCCATTACACAATCGTTCTTCTATACCGAATATATTTAAAATGCGTAAGAAGTTGGTAGAAAATCAATTTTCAACATCTATTAAAGCATTACAATCTGATTGGGGGGGAGAGAGAGTTTCAGAAATAAATATCTATCTAAAATCATGTGGCATTTTGTACCGGGTTGTCTGTCCTCATACACATGAGCAAAACGGCGTTGTGGAACGTAAAATTCGACACACTGTAGATACGGGTCTGACTCTCTTATCCCATGCCTCTTTACCTCTTCACTACTGGGATTATGCTTTTCAAACTTCTACATTTCTCATAAATCGGTTACCCACTCTGGTTTTACAAAACCTTTCACCTTTGGAAAAACTATACCAACAAAAACCCAATTACAATTTTCTTAAGGTTTTCGAATGTACAGTTTATCCCTTACTCAGACCATATTACTCATCAAAATTCAATTTTCGTACTGTGCCATGTCTCTTTTTAGGTTATAGTCCTCTTCATTTGGGCTATCATTGCATGGATCTTAAATCCAATAGATTTTACATTGCTAGACATGCCAACTTCATTGAGGATTCTTTCCCTCTTGCCATGCCTTCTACCCCCCATTCATCTTCTTCTTCCTCTACACCATGGCTCACAATATCCCTTCCTTCTCTCTCAACTTCATCATTTGGCAATCTTAGGATGGCTCCACCAGCTCACCCACCTTCACCACAGGTACCACCACCCTCCCCTCCCCCTTCCCCATCTCAATCTCCTTGTTTAATTCTCAATAATACTAATTGCACTAACTCACCCAACCCCCTACAAGCTTTGGTTCCTACTTGTGATGCAGGAAGTTCTACTATAAATGAAGCACTCATCTAACTACCACATGTTCCTCCTCATCGCACACATCACATGGAGTTGCGACTTCACCCAAAACCCTCTACCCGATATCCTCTTCCATCTGCCCATCTGTCTCAGGCTGAGATTAAGCCTGCTACTTTCACTGAAGCAAACAAAAATCCACATTGGCGTGAGGCAATGATGACAAAATTCAATGCACTATTACAGAATCAAACATGGAGCTTGGTTCCTCCCTTACCCAACCAAAATGTGGTCGGATCTAAGTGGGTTTTTCGAATTAATAGAAAGGTCGATGGAAGCATTGAACGCTATAAGGCTAGGCTTGTGGCTAAGGGGTTTAATCAACAGGAAGGTATCAACTACACAAATACTTTTAGTCCTGTCGTTAAACCCACAACCGTTCACACGGTGTTGGCAATTGCTACCTGTAATAAATGGGCCTTGAGACAATTGGATGTTAGCAATGTTTTTTTACATGACACTCTCTGAGGATGTGTACATGTCCCAACCTAAGGGCTTTGTGGATGCCACAAGACCAAATCACATTTGCAAGCTTTACAAGTCTTTATATGGGCTCAAACAGGCACCTCGAGCCTGGTTCAATCGTCTCAGTACATTCTTAGTGTCATTGGGTTTTGAGGGCTCCAAAACTGATACATCACTTTTCATTTACAAAAATGATAACAGTTTCATATACATTCTGATATATGTTGATGACATAGTCCTTACGGGCTCTGATGCCTCTGTTTTGGATAAGGTGGTCCTCTCCTTGAGTCAAGAATTCACAGTAAGAGACCTTGGCTACCTTAATTACTTCTTGGGTATCGAAGTCATTCCTACAAAGGTTGGCATCATTCTTTCACAGCAGAAATATATTTTGGATTTGCTAGCAAAAACTTCAATGGTGGGTGTCAAACCTGTTCAGTCCCTTATGGCTTCTTCCACCAGGCTATCCCTAACCAATGGTGTTCCACTATCCGATGCTACAAAATACTGTAGCACTGTCGGTGCACTACAGTATACAACTCTAACTCGACCTGATATATCCTTTGTAGTTAACAAGGTATGTCAGTTCTTGAAAGCACCAAACAGATGTTCATTGGCAAGCTGTCAAACGCATTCTGCGTTACCTAAAGGACACCTATAGCAAAGGCTTATTGATCTCTCAAGGCTCATGTGACCAGCTCTCTGTCTATAGTGATTCTGACTGGGCTGGCTATGTCGATGATCGTCGTTCCACAGGAGGCTATGCTGTTTTTCTCGAACCAAATCTCATATCATGTAGTGCACGAAAGCAACCGACACTAGCCCGCTCATCAACTGAAGCTGAGTATCGAGCCCTAGCAAACACGACCACAGAACTACAATGGCTTCAATCCCTTTTGCGTGAACTAGGTGTCAAGCTTGCTAAACCCCAGTTCTATGGTGCGATAACTTGAGAGCTACCTACATGACAACAAATCCTGTGTTCCATGCAAAGAACGAAACACATTGAAGTGGACTTCCACTATGTTCGTCAGCTTGTTGCACAAAAGTTCATTGAAGTTCGCTTCATCTCAACACATGATCAAATAGCCGATATTCTCACAAAACCATTGTCTCATGTTCGGTTTGCTCATTTACGTGACAAGTTGAAGATTTGTCACAGACCCTTTTCAACTTGAGGGGGAATGTTAAGGATATTCCTCTCCATTGAATTCAAGATTCAAAATTCAAATATTTGAATAATCAGTTATGATTCAAAATTCAAATATTTTGTGAGATATAAATCAATTATCCAAATTATAGGGATATGTTATAAAGGAGAGTTAGGATTGTAAATCAATTACATAAATTATAGAAATTCATTGTAAATCAGTTACATAAGTTGTATGAATTCAAATTCAAATTTTGAATTCTAATAATAAGGATTGTACACACCATATTGTATATAAATATAACCACATTGGGATAAGATGAGAAACATTCAAACTCAATCTTCTTATCTCCATATCAAT